>VWZE01017113.1:132716-153100 GCA_013396675.1 Eubucco bourcierii
CAAGGCAAAGTAGGCATTGAGCACCTCAACCTTCTCCTCATCCTTAGTCACTAGGTTTCTCTTTGCATTCAATATGGGAATGAGATTTTCTCTAGTCCTCCTTTTGCTGTTAATGAATTTATAAAAATATTTTTTATTATCTTTTACAGCTGTAGCTAGGTTAAGCTGTAGCTGTGGTTTGGGTCTCCTAATTTTCTCCCTACATAGTTATCCTGCATCTTTATAGTCCTCATGAGAGACATGCCTCCTCTTCCAAAGGCCATAAACAACCATGTTAAGTGTATGAAATAAAGGAAAGCCAAATAATGAAAAAATGTTATTTTTCTTTTTGTTAGAATCATAGCAAGACTAAAGGGTAAAATCATGAAAGTTGAACATGTGAATTATCAGCCTTGTCAGAGGGAAGATAGTGAAGGAGCTAAAACCCTACATTGGTTTCTCACTTGGTCTTGCCCTTGGGTATACACACAAGAGTGCAGCAGAGAGAGTGTTGTAAATAATGTCTAAGGCAGAGAGGCTAGATGAAGTGGGATAGTATGTTAAGGCTTCTCCTTACTCCCTGCTGAACTACCTCCTCTGTGTTTTGCTCATGAATGTAGAAAGGCATCTCCTTGCTTCAGTGTGCTCTGGGCAGGGCTCCCTCCTGCCTTCTCCCTTTTGCCTTAACAGCTGAACAGTTTAGTCCTATGCCAGCAAACAATCTGATGACCATACTTGGCTTTTAGCATTTTCTCTGTGTGATGCTACAGTTTTTGCTAAGAAAATCAGGTGGTGTTTTTAGTCTCCATATTCTTCACTGAGCTGTGGAGGAAAGACAGTCCACATACACCTTATGTGAGCCATCTCTATCTTTTGTATAATTTTATGGCAGTGTATGCTATTTCCACTTCCCATGGAAGGTGGCCACTGAGTGTAGATCCTGTCTTCACCTTGCTCCCAGGTCTGGGAGTAATGCAGTTTTAAATGTGTGATTGAGATCAATTTGTACAAGAATATAATGGAGTCATAGATTGGCTTAGAGATCTTAGAGATCATCAACTCCAACCTCACCACCATACACAGGGACACATCTCAACTACAGTCAGCTGCTCAAGGCCTCATCCAGCTTGGCCTTCAACACCTCCATGGAGGAGGCATCAACAACCTCCCTGGGCAACCCATTCCAGAGTCTCACCACCCTCGCAATGAAGAACTTCTTCCTAAGATCCAGTCTAACCCTGCTCTCCCTCAGGACCATTTCCCCTTGTCCTTCTTAGACACCCTTATAAAAAGCATTTCACCAGCCTTCCTGTAGGATCCCTTCAGCCTATCCTCATAGCAGATAAGCTCTCCTGGGAGTCTTCTCTAGACTGAATGATCCCAGCTTCCTCAGCCTATCCTCATAGCAGAGGTGTTCAAGCCCTTGGATCCTCTTTGTGGCCCTCCTCTGTACTTGCTGCAACAACTCTCTATCCTTATGATGGGGACACAGAACTTGTTTCAGTGTTTTTATTGCAATTGTGACTTTATTAATGTAGCATGATTTCAGCTGCTGTTTACCTCTTACTAATGAATGGTTAATAAAATACTAATCTGTTTTACAATTTTTGTGTAATAAAAATTGATGTATTCAGATAACTTAATTAGTTCTTAATGTCCATGCTGCACTGAATAATTCCTCTAATCTGAAAAATTTCAGACCTCTGTAATGTTAGTGTCACTAACAGTGGTTTGAGTGAGGTTCCGTGTTTCCAACATTAATCGGTATTCTTAAATTCATATTCTATGAATCTACATTTGAATTTTAGTATAGAAGGAGAAGAACCAGTTAATATATGTATATGTGTGTGTGTGTGTGTATATATATATAATATAAAAACAGTGATGACATCTCTCCCTTATGGTTGCCAGAGGAGAAAGGAATATTACAAAAAGTACCAAAGGCAGAATCTTCATGTGTGGTTTCTTCTGGATCTGGTAGCCAGAGACCATCCTGTATACTGTGTCTCATGAATCCATCAGAATCACTCAGTCAACACTGGGTCAGCAGCTGATACCATCTAATCTTAAGCACATAAATTGTGAGTTATTCCTTTACAAGCTGTGTTCTCTGGGATTTGCTGTCTCTCCCTGTGATTATTCTGGCAACATATAAACTAAAATACAGAGAGTACAGTTCAGATAGCTTCAGTTTCCTTCCTTGTGGAGGGATCTTCAGCCACAGAGGTGGTTCAGGCTTGCATTCATGCTGCCACTGATGCGGGTATTTGGGCCAGTTTGGAGAGATTTATGTTTTACATTGCTCTCAAGGATCTAATTTTGAGACCTTAACTGTATTCTGTAACCTCTTCCATCTCATTTTCCTAAAAGGGAAATGGTGGTTCCTGGTCTGTGTGATTCTCTGTAGGTTCCTCTGTGTGTGTAGCAACTAGCTTGTGTGTGTAGCAACAAGTAATGCCATGCATTACTTGGTCCTAGTGTAAGTATCTGTGTTTTTATAGAACACTGAAGACAGTATGGAGGCTCTATACTGTAATATTCATGTTCTATTCCTTCGACTCTTCTTGCCAGAATAATGTCAGAATAACCCTTTTCCATTTGCCTCAGTTTTTAAGAGTCAGTGTTGTCAGTGTTACCAATATTCAAATGTAATATGCGGAAATAGGAAAACATCCAACTTTATTAACACAAATACCTGCACCAAACGAACCAACCAAAACAAAAACCCCCAGAACAATAAACTATTTACAACTTATTAAAGGTTTGAATACTTAGTTGGGAATTATTTACACAAAATATACAACAGGGATTTTTTGAAAGCAGTTCAGGGAAGGGAGAAAGAAATGTGAATCATAGAATCATAGAATCATAGAATGGTAAGGTTGGAAGGGACCTCAAGGATCATCTAGTTCCAACCCCCTGCCATAGGCAGGGACACCTCCCACTAGTACAGGTTACTCAAGACCTCATCCAATCTGGCCTTGAACACATCCAGGGAGGGAGCATCCACAACCTCCCTGGGCAACCTGTTCCAGTGCCTCACCACCCTTACTGTAAAGAACTTCCTCCTAACATCCAGTCTAAATCTCCCCTCTGCCAGTTTAAGCGCATTGCCCCTTGTCCTGTCATTGCAGGACCTTGTAAATAATCCTTCCCCAGCCTTCCTGTAGGCCCCCTTCAGATACTGGAAGGCTACTATCAGTTCCCCTCGAAGCCTCCTCTTCTCCAGGCTGAAGAGCCCCAACTCTCTCAGCCTGTCCTCATAGGAGAGCTGCTCCAGCCCTCTGATCATCTTTGTGGCCCTCCTCTGGACCCGCTCCAACACTTCCATGTCCTTCCTGTGCTGAGGGTTCCAGAACTGCACACAGTACTCCAGGTGGGGTCTGACGAGAGCAGAGTAAAGGGGCAGAATCACCTCCCTTGCCCTGCTGGCCACGCTTCTCTTGATGCAGCCTAGGACTCGGTTGGCTGTCTGGGCTGCATGTGCACACTGCAGGCTCATGTTGAGCTTTTCATCAACCCAGACTCCAAGGTCCTTTTCCTCAGGGCTGCTCTCCAGCCATTCACCACCCAGCCTGTATTTGTGCTTGGGATTGTGCCTACCCAGGTGCAGGACCTTACACTTGGCCTTATTGAATTTCATCAGGTTGGCCTGGGCCCAACTCTCCAGCCTGTCCAGGTCCCTCTGGATGGCATCCCTGCCCTCTAGCAAGTCGACTGTGCCACACAGCTTGGTGTCATCTGCAAACTTGCTGAGGGTGCACTCCATTCCTCTGTCCATGTCACTGACAAAGATGTTAAACAGCACTGATCCCAGCACTGACCCCTGAGGGACACCACTTGTCACTGGTCTCCAGGTGGACATTGTGCCCTTGATCACCACTCTCTGGGTTCGACCATCCAGCCAATTCCTTATCCAGCGAGTGGTCCATCCATCAAGTCCATGCTTTTCCAGTTTGGTGACCAGGATGTCATGTGGGACAGAGTCAAATGCCTTACTCAGGTCCAGGTAGATGTCATCAAATGCCCTTCCCTTGTCCACTGTCGCTGTGACTTCATCATAAAAAGCCACTAAAATATATATATATATATATCCATATACTATGCACAATTCAGATCAGAGGGTGAGGAGCAGCAATTGCTTCTGCCAACCGCAAGATAGATTCCCTTTGCCCTTGAACAGGGCTGTTGGTGGGAAAATCAGAGACTCCAATTAATTAATAGCAAAATTTACTCACAGAGTGCTATCTGATCAGCCCGAGACGCTGTGTCAAGGCATTAATCTAAGAAATTTTAATCCCGGTTTGTGTTCTCGGTACAACCACAACACAAAGAGGGTATCAGGAGCCGCCAAAACTTAAAGCAAAAGGTGGGAACTATGTGTCCTCGGGTAGCTAGTGGGCAACGCAGAACCAGCATGGAGGCGGAGAAGCAGATCCCAGAAGCAAGTGAGTCAAGCCCTCCCAGAGCAGACCACTTCAATCACCCCTCAAGATGAAAGAGACCACTGACAGGAGAGAAATTCGAAACCTAGCCAATCAAACAGGCACCAGCATTGCAAACAAATCTGGGCCTGTTTTTCCTCGGCAGGGCAGTCAGCCATTGAGAAGGCTTCTACATCACTTACAGTTCTATTTCTCTCCACAAGTGAAAAGTGCTGTAAATGTGTTTATTTACACTGTCTCTATCCGTGGGGTCTAAGCTCATGCTCATCTCTGACTATCTGTGACCTAACTCCGAATTCACAGAATCACAGAATGCTAGGGATTGGAAGGGACCTCCAGAGATCATCGAGTCTGAGCCCCTTGCAAAGCAGGACCACTTAGGGCAGGTCACACAGGAACACATTCAGGCAGGTTTTGAAGACCCCCTAGAGAAGGAGACTCCACAACTTCTCTGAGCAGCCTGTTCCAGTGGTCCATCTCCCTCACAGTAAAGATTTCTTTTCTCATGTTGAGTTGGAATTTCCTATGATAGAGTTTAAGTCCATTGTCTCTCATTCTATCCCTGGGTGTCACTGAAAAGAGACTGGCTTGGTCCTCCTGACAGCCACCCTACAGATATGTGTACCCATTGTTTAAAGTCCCCTCTCAGTCTTCTCTTCAGGCCCTGCAACCTTCTTTGCAAACATTATACAGCACTTTTTAGTGTTCTAGCAGGTATAGAAAGGTAGGTCATGCTTTTATGTTTCTACGCTTTTGATGCTATCTGGATATAAAATTTTTATGCCACACTAATAAACATGATGTTCTCAGCTATAATAATATTTTATATTTTAATGAACTTCTTTCTAATCCTGTGCTGTTTCAAAGAATTGCTGTCATATAATGTTTATGAAATTGATAGTTTTGTGAAATTCTATTTACTTTTGTTTCCATCTGTTTCATTGCAAATTGAGTAGTGGTGGAGCTGCTATATTCTGGAGACTGCTCTGCACGAGTCTTCATAAAATCTACACATTTTTCTTTTTGGATTAAATATATATTTTTTTTTTAATGCAAGACTTGATCATGTAATAAAAATTTAATTAATTAAAAACACACATGCTTTCTAGTCTGGAAAAGAAACGCATTTGAAATCATGACAGCTTACTTAAAGATGTTAGCAAAATGTGATACTTTGCAAAATATAACACATAGTAATGAGTAACTGCAAAATGTTTCAAATTCTACTCAGAAATTTTACTGTTTTCTTAATTATGTATGGAATTGAACTATTTTTGTCTCTTGATGTCAGCTAAGTTTTGCAACCATATTGCAGTGGGATGTAGTTCATTAAATACTTGTATTTTCTGTATTTGCAGTAGATTGAATGGTGGTACTATCATTTTTATTACTTTTTTTTCAAAATATGAGGCTTCAGTTGCTGCTGTAACAGAAATTTTAATTTCATTATTCCTGGTTTCAATTTATTTGGCAAGTGTGCAGTCAATATATATATTTTTTTCATCATTTTGGTTTACTCAAAACCCAGACAGAACACAAACAGAATGTTTTGTTTTCTCTTTCAGTCCCTAAGTGAAAATGACAAGTTTATAAAATCAGCATTGCAGGGAAAAAAAAAAAAAAAATCCAAAATTAAAATAGGAAGATACTTGAACAAATGCTTTCAAAAAAGATTTAAATTTTCACTTAAAAAAAAAAAAAAAACCAAACCTACTATTTTGGAGCCCATGAATGATTTCAGAAGTATGCCTGCAGTTGTGTGAGTAGGAGCAATGGAAATTAATTAGCACACAGTTGCTTTGTTTACCAAGTCAAACCCAAATGCAAAAGATGTTACAGTACTTCTTTTTCTGATGCTTTCAACACATGTAACATAATTTTATTTAACCAAGACCTATTCAGAATGCTGAGATGTGCACATTTTAATTGAATTTTGATTTCTATCCAAATGCCCCTTGATGCAAATCATATTCAGAGCGATAACTCTTATTATTATGAATATTTTCTCTGACATCTTAAAAAAATATAAAATTCAGGATGTGCAATAACTGTATGGTGAGACAAAGTAATTTAAAATATTATTAGACATAACTTATCTTCCTAGGCAGCAGAATTACTTGATCTTTTGCTAAGTTATGTTTAATTGCAGACAAATATAATCTTAATGGCTATATCTTTAAATGTTCTTTTAAAACAAACTAGTCTGAAAAGTTAAAATTAAAACCCAAGTTAAGACTGAAGATAGAAAACTAGCTTTCCTACTGGCAGTTTTAAATGCATTATGAAATCTCAGATGTGAATCAGTCCATCTTCCCAGCTCCATGGTAGATCAGAAAATATCTCATAGAGTTAATAATTTTATGTCAGGCCCTGGCTACAGGCCTTTAAAAAGTATGTCTCTGTGTATCTTTAGTTCTGTACATATATCTGTATGTACGTGTTTACCTTGTGCTTAAGAGATTCTTGTCTGCATTTACATTTAGATTCAGTCTACCTTACTGGGTGTTTAAATGAGGCAGAACTGCAACTAGCAGAGAAAAAAACATTTTACAAAACTTTGCTGATTTGAAAAATAGGACATCTTGTTAAAGCTTCCTTTATAATTGAGGGGGATAGACATCTGCTGAGAACTGTTCATCCCATTTGTTTTAGATGTCTGTCTTTAGGTAGGATGAATTACCTTCTGCATGTCCCTTCTTTTTGCACTCAGTACAGAGCAAGTCTAGGGCAAGTAGGTCACTAGCACAGCGAGCTCAGAGAAGTACCTAGAAATATTCCAGTTTTTATCACTCTCTAAAAATGTGAATTGGGACTTCCTGATCTCAAGAGCTGCGTCTTTAGCATAAGAGTAAAGGTTTCTTTAAAGTGATGAACAATGGCATAGTACTAGTTATTTTTGACTAGCAAGTAGTGCCAGTACATCACTCTGGAAATTTGGTATTCAGAAATAATATTCGTTGACACTTCTTTTGGGATAAAATGTGAAGGGTTACTGTAACTGTTGGAATAAGAACAGGTTTAGAATTAGATTTGGTTTATCTCTTTTTTAAGGATCACAGGCAGTTATTAAATAGACCAACATATATTTGTGCAAGATTTTGTGTTAGCAATTTTTTATATGTACAGAGGTCAACAGAGATTAATACGTATCACTCCTTCCAGCTGTTTTAGACCTCATAATGGCACTAGCCTCTGACTCATGGAGAATGAATTTGTCAGAGGTTTCTGGCAGGATCTGAAATCACTGCTTGTAAGAGAGCAGCTCTCAGCGATGCTTGGTTAAAGGTATACTGTCAAGAAAGTTGAACCAGAGGTTGCTGCAGAATTGTAAGTACTGAGTAGAAAAGGAATTGGTTCAATGCTGACTCCCAAACTACAAAGAACACCATTAATCCTGTGGTAGATTTCCTCGATATAGCTCTGTGTGTGGGGGCTGCTTGTATGAACATTTACGTCCAAACATAAATCTACAGTTTTTGAGCCCTTTACCTCTCACCTCTCTACCTTCAGAATCTTTGCAGTTGTGTTTGTCTCACTGTTCAGCTGAAGATTCTTTTTCTTTTATCTCTTTTCCTTCATCCTGTCCAAACCCACTCAGACCCAATGCTGACTGATAGACCCTGTGCATGCAGATCTTGTCCCTGGAGCTGCAACCGTAGCACATGCAGTTATTGACTTACGTATGTTTTCCTGCACCTCAAACTCTGTAATGATGGCTACCTTCCACTCACACTTTGTAAACTGTCATTTTCCCTTACTGATCAGCAGGTATAAAAACAGGGGAAAAAAAATCCTCCATGTATTTAGATTTATTTTTTTTTTTTAAATCTGTTTTCTTGCTTGGAATAAACGTGTTTAAATGCAAATGTAAAATGTCCAAATCTTATTGTGTTAAGTCTTAAATTTTATTTAATATATTGTGTTAAAATGTAATTCTTTGGACTGCAGCAGTGATGCAAGTTGATCTCTTGGGGCTTTGTACCTCATTGATAGGCTGTGCTACGAAATGTCAATTGTGCTTGAAACTTTTCCCAAAGTTAAGGCTTAACAGTGATCTTCCCTCTCTGGAGTGCCTGCTGACCGGTGAAGATAAGGCTCATGCTCCTTCTCTGCTCCCTGGGAGACATTTTCCTGTCAGTTCCTAACAGAACTGAAATCCCTTTGAGGCTTTTATCCTCCATTTAGCCAACGGGTCCATTAGTTGTTAGGGAAGCTCAGGAATGGAAATACAGGCACCGAGCAAATTCACGCTGGTGATGTTACTGAATGCTTAAGTATTAAAAAACAGATTTTGTGTATACCTAGAAGTTGATTTATGGAAAGAGTACAACATAAAATCAGACCTCAGTGTTGCCTGAACTCTCACCCCACTGAAGTGTGGGATGAAGCTAGCAGTGACTTCAACAGGAATAGAGTATTGAGAACTTTTCAAAAATCCCCATCCAGTCATATTTTTCTTTTTCAGAGAGTCATGAGTAAACATTTGGGTAAACTGCACAAATAAAGAGTTGTAAGAGCTAGTGAATAGAAATGCAGAAGTGAGAGGGTGAATAAACACAGTACAGAAGAGCTAACTTGGGATTCTTCCTTTGACTCTCTTTGGGAATAGGTAAGAGAAACTGATTTAAAAAACCATTTCTTTCTGTAGGGGTCTTGAAAGGATTTATTTACACAATAAATGAACTTGCTAAAATTCAAGTGGTAGAAGGCCTGATTCAGAGTATTTCCAAAAGACATTTGGCTGCATCTAATGTTAGACGAGTGGTTTAATAAGACATTTCTGGATTTGACGATATACCCCAAAAGATAATGACATTGCTAGCTTTGGCCCTGAATGAAATTGAATAGAAATTGAATGTTTCTAGGGCTATGAGTGCAAGTAGAATTAAACAAATCTAGAATAATAAAAAAAAAAGTTTTCTTTTGTTATCTAATATTATGGAATCGTTTATGCCTGTTGTAGTTTTAAGTTGCCCTCTGAGGAACGTGAGTCAAGTACTAGCAGAAGAAAGATATCAGACTGATTGACTGACTGATCTGGCATGTTCCAGCAGTTCCTACCAAAACATACAAACCAACGATCGCACAAAATCCTTCTTGGTTCTTACTGCTGAGCCTAGATTAAACAGAAAAGCAAAGGCAAATGTGTAGAATATGTTGGAGATAATGATTTGGACAAGCAGCCTCTGATTATTGTCGTTGAGACTGAAAAAACTCATTTGGATGTGATCTAAACCAAAGCATCTCAACATTGTTTCTTGGTCTGAACAGCAACCCACTGGGGAAGAGGCTGTTTGGATTGAAGAAACTAAAGATAGTTAAGGATAGGACTTCATATTTTAATTTTAGTCTGCACCTTGAAGGCTTTTAACAGACATTAAAAATAAAGCTGAGGTCCTCGGTCATCTTCCTTCATTTCTTCATCTTTTCACTTGATGTCTTCATGAGGTTCATGGCTATTAGATGACTTTCTTCTCCTTACTGACTTGGCTGAAAAACTGGCTAATAGCAAGATGTACCAAGTCATTTTGTTTCCTGTTCCCTTTCTGAAATGCAGAACCAGCATGCTGGTATCCAGTCTTAGCACATGTACTCTATACTGCGGTTGGAGCAATGGCAGTATAACAGGTGTGGTTAAAAACTAATAGGGCAGATGAATTAGGTTTTGGTTCGTAAGTTATTAAAATTATTTTCTGAGTGACAAGTTGTCTTGTGAGCAATGAGCCAACAAAGAGTGGTTTCTTCAGGTTTTTCAGTTTTAACTGTGGATTCCCTGATGCCTGATGTATTCCCATTTTGCAACTGCCTTCTGACTAGTGTCATTAAATGAGTCCCTTTTTCTTGCTGGACTTAGCTTTTCTGTTCACTTGTACAAATACTACATTTTTTAATCTCTCTTCCTATCTCGTAGTGGTTCCAGTTAGCTTGGAGCTTAAAAGTCCAGTGGAGGGGGCTGACAGGCAGACATGCAGATGCAGTATGTTCACATGGGATACCAGCTCTAAAAATCTGCCTGTAAATGTACGGACTCATTATAAGATCTCTCCGTATGTTGAATGTTACAGTTCATACTTCAAATGCAATATGATTATTAAATTATAGCACACCAAGTGCAAGTCTCACATGCTTAAAAATACAGAGATAATTTGACAAAGTTATATATATATGTGTGTATGCATATATATAGATATATATGCTCTGTCTGTTTACCATAATCCTTTGCAGAAAGTGGAGATAATGTTGATATTCGTAAAATACTAGGCATACGTAACCTATTGAAGTGCTTGTCAGAGTTCTAAATCTTGTTGGCTTAAGTGGAAGACAGTGAGCAAAAACATCTGACTTTCATGATTTATTGGGTGTTAAATACTTAGCAGAATTCTCCATCAGAGTGTGTCCCACCTTTCAACACCCAGTTTTGAACTATTTTGTTTTAAAAGCCTTACTTTCTGGCCTTAAATCAAGACAACACTCAAGCACATACTTCTATCCTATTAACTCCAGTACCAGTAAGCTTTTTTTATGTCCATGCATGTACATTGTAAACAAAGGACTAATTGCAAAAGTTGTGTGAACCAGTTGCCTAAAGGTGAAAATCTGTTTCCATGATGCACTGCCAAATATTTATACTTAATATGTCACAGAGTGGGCTGCTATGGGCCAACAACTAGAGCTGAGGGGGCTCTTGGCAGAAGTTTCGTGTCACTGCAGGGTGAAATGTGACCAATATTTGCAATTTTTCAGAATAACCTGGTATATTTGGCATCACTAAACTTCAATGCACTTGTTTGTTGAGTTTTGTTTGTTTTTCTATTGAGAGGGATGTTGTGATTTAAGAATGAATAAAGCTAACAGAAACAGTACAACCAAAGAAGAATATATTTTTAGGGGTGGAAAGATTATGAGGAATCTCTCTTGCACTAAAGCACATTTACACTCCATTTGTATATTATCATCATTCCATTATGATTAGTGATTACCATGTGGATTTTGAGTTGAAAGACTAATCTTACTATGTATTTCAGCTCTGAACGCAGGCTACACTTTTTGAGTCTTCAAGACTTTTCTCTTTTTTCATGCCATTGGCTTAAAGGATTTCAGAAGAAGTAGGGTGTTGCAAAGGAATGGCCTGATGCCCTTACTCTTTAATGGTTTCGATGGCCTTTCAAATAATCCATTGTGGTGAACTTAGTCTGTTGCTGTAAGTGCAGATTTCTTTGTCCCAGGATAGTTATTCTGCATGAAGAGTTCCTGCAGAAGGACTTGTAAGCAAGCTTTAGACCAGAAAAAAAAAAAAACAGTAAAATTATTCTGGCATTCTTCATTAGACAGGCTGTAATAGTTCACCAAATGATTAGTTCATTGCAGTAACACATTTCTGGTTAGGTTTAGATCAAATTTTTATTTCATTAGTTAAAAGTCCTATTTTTAAACACTTAAACTTGCTAGAATCCATTGTTATATTATTCTACTTATTCAGAGTTGAATTTGATCTCATTTTCAGTTTGAATTTGTCTAGACTTGTCTGAACTGTAGCAGCTGACTGTGCCTTAAATATAAATATTTGCAATCGTGGCAATGAGAACAGAAGATGTGTAGTGGCTAAGAAAATTTTCAGCATGTAAATTTACTCTATATAGAAGACTACTCCCAATTTTTTAAGGCAGTAAGAAAAACTTGTTCTGTATGTCAGTTTTATATGGTTCTGTCACCCATAAAACTGACTGACTAGAATTCAGATTTTTCAAAATATCTTTGCACTTTATTACTAAACTTCTAAGGAAGATGTGACATGAGGTCAAATAGCCCTGTTATACTTGTGTGAGGTGTATCCCAGGATGATTTCCAGACTCAGAGCAGCTTATGATCTACAAATAAGAAGCATGGTCACAACACAGCTGCTTTGTCAAAATTTCTCCCCTTACCACATTTCAGTGTGTGTCCTTTGTAATTTGGGGGAACTGTGGAATTAGACGTATTTTCCAGCCGTTAGGACACAGTCTCAAGCTGTGCCCGGGCAGGTTTAGGCTGGATGTTAGGAAGGAGATTTTCACAGAAAGAGTGATTGGCATTGAAATGGGCTGCTCATAGAGATGATGGAGTCACCATCCCTGGAGGTGTTTAAAAGGAGACTGAATGAGGCACTTAGTGCCATGGTTTAGTTAATTAGAAGGTGTTGGGTGATAGGTTGGACTCGATGATCTCAAAGGTATTTTCCAACCTGGTTGATTCTGCGATTCTGTGATCTGTATCTCTTGAATTCCATCTGCTAAGGCATGTTCTGTTCACTCTAACTTCTGCTCCCTTCTGTCATCCTTGCTGCAGAGAAAAGTCTCCCATAAAACTTTGGAAGTGTAGACCCTTGTGATACATCCTTATAATTCCCTAGAAACCTGGATTTCTTTTGGACAGTGGCAGATCTACCATTGTTTCAGCTATGGGCTCTGAATGCATGATTTTATATGTGAAGTTGTGCTTTTTTACAAATTCTCCTATCATGAATAGAGCTCTTTAAGTTTGGGTTGGGGGAGTATTTGCATAGAACCTCTCTCTTTGACTGTCATCCTTCAGATTTGGCTTCATGAGTTATGATTAGCCCCATGTGACCCTCTTTGAGCCGTTAGCTCTTGCTTAGCAGAAGCTTGAGGTTGTGACAGAGTAGTATCTCATTCTGGAATAAAGACTTGTGAACTTAACTGGAATTTTGTTAATTGTTTTAATGAAGCTTTCAAAGATCAAGGTAACAGTCCAGAAAGTTTGAGACAACTAGAGATTCTGGAAGTAGTGACTATGAAATAGTATCTCAAAAACAAACAAACAAGCAAAAAGAACAGATTGTGGAAGTGGTGGGCTTTCTTATAGGACAATGTTTCCAGTGTTGCCTAACATGCCAGTGACACAGTGAAACTTGGCAGAGATCTGTCTGTGTGCAGTGTTAAATATTGTACTGGAAAATGCTAGCATGTGTTGTCAGTGAGTGATTACAGGAGAAATGCTAATGAAGTAGTGTGCCAGAAAGGATAAAAAATAGAAAATGATATCATCTTGTTTACAGGGAGATTCAGCAGTAGAACACAGACGTGCAGAGGGTTCAAAGACACATTCATGTACAGATGTTCCCTGAAGCCTCCTTACAACTCTTTGAAGAATGTCCCATTCAAATGCAGTAGATCTGGTGGCACTTTTGGATTTGTCTTACTTGATGATTTAAGCAGTGTGTATGTGAAGCTGGTCATTTGGGTTCTGTCTGTAGGCAATGAACAATGACAGGCTCATCCTGAGAAGGCTTTATCCCACCTCAGACTGATGTTAAGGCAAGGTGATATTAATCCCCTCTACTTTTGCGGGAGTTTTTTTGGCTAAGCTTCTGTCCTGTGGGACTGGTTTTGTGCAACTGGTCTGCATCCCCCTAACAATAAGCATTTAAGAGCACACTACATGTTTCTTAATTCCCCTTCAATGAAGAACTTTGGTTGGGGCGTTTCCTTGATCGATGACCTGACGCATGCCTTCGTTTACTTGTTTTATTTGCCCTAGACCCTAAGGAGAATGTATTAACTTACAATACTTACTTGACTTCATTTCTGTCTCTGTGTAATTAATATGCTAGGTCATGTGTTGCTCTGAAGAGCTTGTAGCACATGTCGAATGTTGCACAACTGGGACCACAAATGGATGAAATGGAGTACAGCATGGAAAAGCTGAAAGCTTTCATAAGCTGCCAATTTTTGTGTTTGTGTCTTGTTGCTAGAGAGAAGTTAATATATTGAATATACGGCAGAAAATCTGTGAAAGGACAGAAAGCAGAGTGTGCAGGAGAAATGAAAAATAAATGAGAGTGCAAAATATTTACCAAATAATTTTAATATCCTTGACTAAATTGGTCTTTCCTTGTAATTTAGCAGAGGTGATTTCAGTGCCTTAACGTTTTCACAGCACAGGACAGAGAAAATCACGTGCTGAAGCTGGGTTAGTGTGAGTGGTAGTAGGGGCTATACAGTGGAATGAAGGGATTCAGGTAGGTGTGATTATGAGTGACCTCACAGTATTTTTCCTTTAAAAGCTCTAGCCCCTGGTTGTGCACTCTTGCAGCTTCCTCAGAGAGGTGAAATTTTTTGTGTGACAATAGATAGGAATATGGGAGATGGGTGTTGTCAAATAAAATTTATCTAACTGAATTTGGTGTACTGTTCATTATTAGACAAAAAGTAAAACCATCCTTAAAAAGTGTAATGTTTTCTTTCTTCCGTAGCATTAAACATTTCTGTATATATTGTGTGTATTTTTGATATATTTTGAGAGAATTTGAAAAAGTCCAGTGTCATTTTTTAAATGTATTCTTACCTGTAAAAACAGCCGCATTAATCTGAGTGAATAACGAAGTGGGGAAAAACCAAAATACCATCATTAGTATAATTTCATTAATCAGATGCATCAGTTGAAAAATGCTAATTGGCCAGTTCTAATGTTGTCTTATGGATACTGAAATATAGGAGAAAATTAATGGACAAAGCACGTAACAATATAATACTTAGACTTCAGCATCACAGAATTTATTTTATATTACATATTTATGCAAAAACCGGTCTAGATTTTATTTTTTATTATACATTTATGCAAAAACTGGTCTTAGAAATCTTATAGATGTCTTGGGAAAAATGAATGAGCTCTATTTTCTGTGTTCTTCTGCACTGTGAATAGATTGGATTAATTTGTGAGTTGTGGCAAATAAATTAATGACCCTTTTCATTGATAAAACATGAAGAAAGTGCACTAATAATAACTAAGTAAATATAAACAGAATTGGTTTTGGAGACCATATGGGAAAAAGTAAGAACAACTTTCGTATCCGAAGGTTTAGAAAATTGAGGCTTTTTTTGCCTAATAGCGTTGTCATCATTGATTGTGTTTTGTTACTTTGTGTACCATTTCTCTCTCATTTAGGTCTAGATTCAATTTATCTCTGTCCTTGTCATCACATCCTCACCCATTCATTCCTTGAGTCCATTTCTCACCCACTCCTGAACTTCTCTTTGCATCATTTCCTTACAAGAACTACACTGCAGTGTTGGTGGGTGGAACACTATTGCATAAAAGTAATTCTTAGTATCTCTTTTTCCCCAAGGAGAATGAACTGACCTTTCATTTAGAGGTATCTGTCTTAGTTATTGGTCTACTAGCATTCTGTCCTACAGATGTATTTCTTTCCAAGTACTAATGATAACAGCAATTGGCAACATTCAGCCAAGGTCTCAGAGGTCAGGAGTCAATGAGCTGGGGAGGGAGGAACAGCCTGTGCCACAACTAGGCTTGGCAAGAGAAAAGCAGTGTCAGGAACAGAGCAGGAATTGAGAGGAGCACTTCTACATGCAGTTGCATGGGAGATGTAGGTTAGATCTATCGACAGCTTGAGATGCCAGCTTCAGTCAGCATCATGAGAGGCTGGGGAGATTTATGCTGGACAGAGGATTTGCTTTGATGCTCTGTCTCCTGCAGTCTGGTATTTGTGTGCTAGGAAATTCACTGAAGGTAGTTTGAATTTAAAATATTGGCAGTTTGCTAAGTGGCTGCTGCAGCCACACTTGTTCTGTGAGTAACAGACGTGCATTTGGGCATCATTCAGTGACAGTGCGGCCATTCAATTCACTTTCCTTTTGCATAAAGGAGGGGAGATTTCAGTGCTTGGAGGATGAACTTGAACATTTATCTATCTTATCCTTATTGATTTCCTGTTATAACTTGTAGCATAATAGTGATAATAGCTCGAGCACACTGTTTTTCTCAGCAATAAACCATGTGATAAACTACTGGGCCTTTTGTCTCTTAATTTGCCTTGTTGGCAACCACATTTAGGCTTTTACATAGCACAGCGATAGTTTTATTACTTTATTCAATTAAAACAGCAGACACCCTGAATGAAGGATGGCAGTGCAAATGTAGTTCACATCTGATGCTCAGAAAATCTGCTGTCTGGGACTTGCTTTTGATTTTTACACAGCACATCAGAACCAAGCCTGTGCTTGGTCATTGCAGCTCTTTTGACTACAGAGAAAACCCAAACATTACTGTAGACTGGGTAAGTAGCTTCAGATGGCTTATCCAGCTAGGAACCCCATTTCTTCTTGAAAAGAATTGCACAGTATCATTTTGGGTTACCTTGATTACCAGTGGAACCGGAACAGGTTGCTCAGGGATGTCATTGAGGCCCCAACCCTGGAGACATTAAAGATCAGGCTTGGTGTCACCCTAGGCAGCCTAATCTAGTTGGAGGTGTCCCTGCATACCGCAGAAGGTTGAATAAGATGACCTTTGAGGGTCCCTTTCAACCCAATGCAATTGTGACTGTAAATCCGTGAATGTACGGACATTGAGTAACCTTGTCCAAAGAGCTGAGTAAATGTTTTGATGAGCTTTACGTTACTACACCTGTCCAGATTTTTGTACTTTAAAGGTAACACAGTGGTTTCCATGAGCTGCTGTTCCTGCAGACTGTGGTATTGTCATAATAGTGTGGCCAGCAGGACCAGGGAAGTCATTCTACCCCTGTACTCGGCACTGATTAGGCCACACTCCTAGTACTCTGTCCAGTTCTGGGCCCCTCAGTTTAAGAAAGATGTTGAGGTGCTTGAGCATGTCCAGAGAAGGACAACAAGGCTGGTGAAGGGGCTGGAGCACAGCCCTGTGAGGAGCGGCTGAGGGAGCTGGGGGTGTTCAGTCTGGAGAAGAGGAGGCTCAGGGGAGACCTTACTGCTCTCTACAACTACCTGAAAAGAGGTTGTAGCCAGGTGGACGTTGATCTCTTCTTCCATGCAACCCAGTGACAGAACAAGAGGACACAGTCTCAAACTGTGCCAGGTCAGGTTTAGGCTGGATGTTAGGAAGAAATTCTTCACGGAGAGAGTGATTTGCATTGGAATGGGCTGCCCAGGGAGGTGGTAGAGTCACCATCCCTGGAGGTGTTTAACGGGAGGCTGGAATAGGCACTTAATGGCATGGTTTAGTTAATTAGGAGGGTTAGGTGATAGCTTGGACTCAATGATCCTAGAGGTCTTTTCCAACCTGGTTAATTCTGTGATCTGTATCTCTGAAGTGAGATACTGCATGTGTAGTATCTCATCTGTAGAAAAGTTGTGTCCATGTAAACTTAGTATCACAGTATCACACAGTATCACAATATCACCAAGGTTGGAAGAGACCTCAAAGATCATCAAGTCCAACCCGTTACCACAGACCTCAAGACTAGACCATGGCACCAAGTGCCACGTCCAAACCCGCCTTGAACACCTCCAGGGACAGTGACTCCACCACCTCCCTGGGCAGCCCATTCCAGTAGCCAATGACTCTCTCAGTGAAGAACTTTCTCCTCACCTCCAGCCTAAACTTCCCCTGGCACAGCTTGAGACTGTGTCCTCTTGTTCTGGTGCTGGTTGCCTGAGAGAAGCAGGTAACCTCCCCCTGGCTACAACCACCCTTCAGGTAGTTGTAGACAGCAGTAAGGCACCCCTGAGCCTCCTCTTCTCCACAGGCTAAGCAATCCCAGCTCCCTCAGCCTCTCCTCGTAGGACTTGTGCTCGAGACCTCTCACCACCTCGTTGCCATTCTCTGGACACACTCAAGCACCTCAATGTCCTTCTTAAATTGAGGTGCCCAGAACTGGACACAGTACTCAAAGTGTGGCCTAACCAGTGCAGAGTACAGGGGAAGAATGACCTCCCTGCTCCTGCTGGCCACACTATTCCTGATGCATATTGTGACTTTGAAACTAGTACTGTATAAAAGCTCAATAGAATTGGCTCTGTCATCAGTTATTCCATCTCACTCTCAAGACTGTATTGATTTAGTATGGTATTTTAATACAGAGCTGGTTTTTTTTTAATATCAGGTACCGAAGCTGTAACAGGTATCTCTTTGTGGAAGTTACTAAAGAAATAGGATTTTTTAGAAATATTTTTCTGTTAAGTTTGTTAAATGAGACTAAATGATGCTATGTATGTTCATGCTTAAGATATATATAATGTTAGAAAGAGAGCAGAGGCCAAATGCCTTGTCCAGGACCAGGAAGGGAGTCACTTTCTAATATAACATCTCCTGCTGTAGTCTTTTGTGTGTAGAAAGATTGTTTTCAGTTGTGCAACGAGTGCAGTATTAATGGGAGTTGTACCAAGGAATATAAAAATGAGAGGAAATCTAGAGACATTTCCTTTGCTACACTCTTCCAGCTTTAAGTAATCAGTACTGCAGAGACTTGATGAGCTGTAGTTTGCACCCATACCACTGTATTTTACAGACTGTGATGAATCCCCCCTCTACAAACATCTCATCTTTTTTTGAACTCATTTAAACTGTTAGTTTCTTCCATACAGTGAACTGTATGAGGTAATTACATGTAGGGAAACTGATTTTGCTGTTTGCAGAGGTGCTGTTTGTATTCCACAATAGCTGTTTTATCCACTGCGTTGTGCGCTGCCCTGTGCAGAGGCTGGGAGGTGTCGCAGAGCAGGGCGTGTGGTGCCTGGCCATGCTTGTGCACTTGGGGACTGTCATCCTGCCTCCCATAGACCAGACAGCACACGACTGGAGTGACTGACTTCTGCTTGAGATTCCCTGACTAAAGGAAAGTAAAGGAGTGTCCTTTTCATTTTAACCTCAACCCAACCGTTTGTTGTCCTGATTTCTTTTGGCAGAAAAAGCTGTCAGTGACACATTTGTTGACTGTATTCAGTGAAGGATCTGACCTTGCCTGCAACCTCTGTGTTCCAAACATACTGTACTCTTTTCAGACTAGGAATTGAAAAGCTTTTTTTTTTTAAAACTGTCAGACATTTATTTCTAATTAAGTCCCCTGAACCTACTTATGCCCACAATTTAAAAATGAGAAAATTAGTTACATATAAACAATCACAGCCAATTGTGATTTTTATGGATGGATTGTGATAGCACACAAGGTGAAGATTAGTATCCATCAAGATCTGAATGGTTTTTCTGTTGTTTCTTTTTAATACCAGATTATGTCGTGTGTGTGTCTGGTACTGTGATTTAATGTTGGACTGGTTTCTTTCCCTTAGCCTCCGTGAAAGAAGGAAGCAGGGAGGAGGGTGTGTTCTTTGTTAAACCCTTGGTGACTGTGCTGTGTCCCACATAACTGGTACAGGTCCTTATGTCTACAGCAGGAGAGGGGCCTGGCAAGTGCGGCAACATCCTTTCTGCAGGACAGTGTCTTCATAGGTCTGTGGGCATTTATCTGAATTCCCCAAGAGTACTAAAAGCAAATTTTCAAGGTCTTTCCTTATTCCCTTTCTCTTTTGTGGTAACAGCTTTTTTCCTGATTCCTCTTGATTCCTTCCCCTCCATGCCTTCCCACAGCAACTACACACAATAGCATGTCTATGCAGCTCAGTCTATGCTTTTCGGGATAAAAAAAATTCTTTTTTTCTCCTTACAAAAATAAGAGGGGAGGTGGCAGGTGCTTCATCTCTTTGCTGTGCTGGGCAGCTAGCCAGCTATTTGTGGAGAACGGTTCACCTTTTGAAAGGATCTAACAGTGGAGGGGAAAATGTCATTGTGAGACCTTTCAAGTGTTTTTGGACCACCACTGGGCTAACAGACGAGGATCTCAAATAAATTCTCTAGGCATAAAGCCCCTGCTGAAAACTCCTGCAACTTTTAATAGAAGATAAGAAAAAAATGTGTGTCATATTCAGAACATGTTCTACACTAGAAAGCAGCATACCTGTTGTATTTTATATCTAGTAGGTCAAAATGCCAATAGAAAGTTTAGCACTTTCTAATAAATCCTATGGCTTTTTAGAGCAATTCCTCTTGAACTCCTAACATTTCTATGAATCCTGTTCTGTAGGACTGGTCTGCTACAGGTTGGCTTTGGTAGTGTTTTCATTATTGTGCACTGATTATCTATGATGCTAAGTCATCGCATCACCACCCTTCCCCCTCCCCTCCACC
>VWZE01017113.1:153157-169861 GCA_013396675.1 Eubucco bourcierii
ACTCGACTAAATTCTGCCCTAAAATTATGTTTCTTAATCAGATAATTATGATCTCGTCGTGGGGTAGAGCTTAGCCTCGGGAGATGCTGCTTTGTCAAGCTCCTAGCTGGGAGGCACAGCTTGGGTGTTGGCAAGGGGTGGCTCCACACCCACCAGCAACAGCAGCAGAAGGCCCAGGAATGTTGTTTGTGTCTGTAAAACTCCTTCTGATCAAGACACACAGGGCCACCCTCGAAGAAGCAAACAAGATAAGCAAAAAGCTAACTCCTGCTTTGCCTTGGGAAGCCAAGATAATTCAGAGGCTTCTGTTTCTTCTCTGAGGACCTGGGAATTAAATAAGGTTCCTTGAATTCAGATCTCCTGTAGCGTATGGGCAGTGCTGCAGCCATTGTGATGCTCGAGCTTGCAAGAGCAGTGAGCAGGTCTGTTTCAGGTATCTCACACTGCTGGGTACTGCTTTCCTGCAGAGTCAGTATGAGGAGGCAGGAAGGGGTTGAGACTGCCCAAGGTGACCAGTTTTGGAGCTGTGATTATCTTTCTGCACTGGTAGCTGAGGGGATGCAATGAACCTCCTCCTGACCACCAAAGGCAGGCATCCTAGTGCACATGGAATGGCTGTATGCATGAGCACTTTTCTACTGTCTAACATCTCAGCAAAAGTGAAGTCTTGCTGCAGTTGTATGCTGTGGGGTAAACCCTCTAATTTTACTTTTTCAGCATGAAACATTGAAGTACAGAAGGTTACTTATACAGGTCAAGTCTTAAATAATTTAATTTTTTTGCTAGTGGAAATAAATCTCACCATCACTGTGTGAGCATTCTTGTCCCACCACTGACAGAAATAACTCTCACTGCTGTTTCTTTCCCTGTAGTATGGAAAATGGTCAGGATTTTCTAGAGCCAAACCATGCAATTCAGGCAGACTTTCTGTCTGTCACAACAATAGTCTCCTTCTTATGCCTGAACAATATTTGACATGACCAAAGTTCATATATATATTGAAGTTTTTATAAAGTGCCATCTTGGAAGAAAACTATTTAGAGTGTCTGCAGACATAGAATCACTGCAGACAGCAGCCAGGCACTCCAGTAAGGGAGTCTGCCAGCCCTTTGTTTCCAGCACAGCGTTCAGAGAAAAGCTGGTGCAGCCAGTGAAATGCAGCTCTGTCGAAGGAGGTGCGCCCAGGAGGCTGTTAAGTACATTGCAGCATTCAAAGCTTCCCTAGTGATGGTGCTTTATCTCTCTTGTGCAGGAATACGGCAGAGCTAAAAAATAACTGCATAACTAAGTGCCAGGTGAATCTTCTTTTTTCTTTCTTTCTTTTTTTTTTTTTTTTTCCTTTCTTGTGGATACAAATTAAGCAGTGTAAATTTGTCTTCTCAGAGTAATAAAGAACCTGTGATATTCTAAATTTACAGCTTGAAGGATTTTAACAGAAAGCAAATACTGCAGTAGTCTGATCTCTATAATAGGAACACACTGGCTTTCCCAATTTTCTTCTATTTGATCTAGGTGGGGTTATTTTTTCTTAGTCATAATAGCCATTTACAGGTTTGAATTTGCTAAGAGAGCATGAAGTAGTCTTGAATGCCTCCTCCTGTCTCCTTTTCCTGTTGATATTAGTACTACTTTTCAGTCAGCTTGTTTTAAGAGTATGTAATGTTCTATAGTCAAACATGGCCCTCAAACCTTGACTTGATCACTGTTGTTGCCTGGTTGTGGAGAAGGCAGGGAAAAATTGCTACCATCATTTCAGAAAGAAAAATTGAAGTAAAAAGTCTCTTGGCCAATGTACAGGTTGCAGAAAGCCTGTGACTTTGCTAGAGCAGGGTTTTGAATGCGAAGAGTACTGCATTCTTGTGTCGAACGTGAGGTCTATACAGCTGATTCTTGGCCTACATTTTGCAATAGCTGAACCACTCCTCATGTACTTGCAGTGCAGAGCTATGGTCTTGGTTGCCTGCTAGAATACCATTGACCAGATGGAGTTGGTTCTCTGTGATCTGCACCTAGCTCTCTCTGAGGACTAAGGAGAGATGCTGCAGGATTGCACAGCAGTTAGCTTCTCCTTGTACAAGGCACCTTCCCCAGCAGCATGATCCACGAGCAGAACCCTCCCCTTTTTACAAACTGTGCAGTAGGAACTTGAAGATTGCATCTCTTTTGCAACACAGGAACGCTGGATTCACTCAGGTCACTGATCTGTAAATTTTAACACACAACAACAAAAAAGAAGCCAAAAAGAATAATACAACTCTCCTTGGATAATAGGAATTTTCTCCTACTCGTTGAAGTCCCAACTTGCAAAGGACAAAACATCAGAATTCCTGAAAAAAATTAAAAAGCAGCATTTGTAAGATGTTGTTAAAGCATCAGAACTACCTTATGTAAGTGGAATGTATTTTACTTTTTGATACTGTTTTCTGGAACTTTTATAATTTAAAACAAAGTGATTCATCAAACAAAAGAACTTTGCAATTAGTGGCTTGGTCTATTTATTTCTGATAGCTGCCTTTAAGGTTTTAGAGCTGCAGGACTTACACTTTCATTCACAAGATGAAATGAGAAAGCAAACTGTCTCCGAAGCTTTTTGGTTTACTGTGTGTATTTTTTCCCCCTCAGCTCGTAGTTTCAACTTGGAATTAATTATTCAGTGAAGCAAAAATATTTAAATAAACTGTCAAGAAAGATACATTATTTGCAGAAAAAGCTAGCACTGTCATAATCTGTTTTAGAGCTTCTAGATGCTTAACAAGTATCTTCGATTTAACTTGTTACTAATAAACCGCTTTAGATATTTGACTTGTTTTAAAACTTTGACAAGCATGTACTGATTCAGTTATCCAGAGTAAGAAAACAAGTATTACATTTTTATGTTTTAATAGATATAACTGTTTTCAGTTGGACTTTAATATTCATTCATATGCAGTAGCATAATTTAAGCAAACAGTAATTAGATTCTATTTGGTCTTTTCTTAAGTTAGCCTTACTCACCTGTGCTTGGTCGAGAGACAACTTGGAGAGCCAAGATCCATCACTTTCTAGTTCTTAGGCCATAGATAGCTGAAGGTTGTGGAGAGGCATGAGATCCTTAAGCACCCCTTCAGTTGCTAGTGTGTTTTTCTTCTTAATTAGTTAATCTTTTTGTTCAGATATGTTCTTCACTGAAGGCTTTCTTGGGATGAGATTAGGAAAGCAATAGATAGAATCATGTGCTCTTGGCTGTTTGACCCATGTGTGTCCACGTTACTATCTCCTGCATTATTTCCAACATCTACAAATAGAACCAACCTTTATGAGGCTGTAAATTATTTGTTTCATCAGTTTCATCTCACTTTTTCTTATGGTTCATGAATATTACCTCTCTGAAACAATATGTATTCTTCAAAGCAGTCTGCAGAGTACTGATCATTCAAATTAGCTTTTTAGCTTTTCTTTTTCATTCATGGGTATGAAAAAGAGAGGTTCCACATCTTGTGGTCTGCGGTCTGTATGTCCTCATGTCTTCCTTCATCTTCTTTTGTTCTGTACTTTATGTTATTTTTTTCTGCAGTATATTGTTGGAGGTCCCAGATGTTCATCAGAAATGGTTGTGTTGTCAGAGTCCCTGTAAAATATCTGATCTGGGAGAACAATGGGTGAATAAATTTGATGTATTGACCAAACATTTAATGAGGATCAAGGGAGCAGAGGAGTAGAGGCTATATGAAATTCTTAAAGTTCTGCATTTTCCCTCTGGCACTCATCTCCACTGCCTTGCTTGGTACAAAAGAGCCAAAACCAGCTGCCTTCTAGCATTTGAACACAGCAAGTTGTAGCAGCTGATTCTCATCCCTGACACAGTCTACATATGCTCTCCTGTCAGCCTCCAAGTGCCACAAACATGTGTCAGTGGGGCAAGGAGGGCAGTCCCCTGACACAGCAACAACACAGGCTAGGAATTCAGTAGCTTTGTCACATGCCCACCACAACCCTGCCTCCCTGCCCCCGAAATTCAGAATATTGCCTCCCATTCACTACTATAGAAATTCCAGACCTTAACAGAAGCCAGGGATTGCCTTGTACTGATGAAGACCATTTTTAGTTTTAGTTTTGTTTTGACAGCTATTTTACTCCTTGCAATTGTCCTGAACTTACGTAGGAAAGAAGATACCTGAAAAATGGCACGCTCAGGTGGAAATTTACAACATCCAACTTACTTCATTTAAAGTTAACACATCCCATTCTAAGCTGCATGGAGGATAAACTGCTTTTTAGGGCAGCCTGTCTATGCTGGCTACAAAAAAAAAAAAAGCTTTAAGATGACAGAGATACCTCTGCTTTAGATTGGTGCACATGCTTATTTTCTGCTTCATTAGAGGAAAGGAAATTATCTGTGTCTGTTTGAGCTGACACCTGTTTTGTACTCAAAAGCTGCAAGAGGGGGTTAGAGTGGTCTGTTCAACTCCAGAGTTTTGATCAGGGTGGTTGCATGACATAAACAAGACAGTTAAATATTTCTGATCAGCAACCATCTCCAACCAAGCATCAGCTTTACCTTTTCCTGGAATTTGTTGCTTAAAAATCTTGCATCTTTTCAAGAGCCTACATTCCTCTCTAACACTGCATTGATCTCATTGTGGCTTTTCTTGTTGAGAAATTTTATTAGTGACCTTTCTGTTTCCAAACCTATGAGCCATCAGTGGCCAAAATATCTGTGTCAGATCTTGTTTAGCCGCAGAACTGCCAGCTTTCTCATTCTGGTTGCTCTGGAAGTTCCAACTTTTCCTCCTCTGTCATAAGTCCCAGTCATCACGCCTGCTGCTGAGGTCTCTTCTGGGCTCTCTGCCAGACTTGAGCCTCACCGAGGGCTGGCAGCTTCTCTTTTGACACATGGAGCCAATTTCTGCCTCCAGACTCAAGCCGGGAGAGACCCAAGAATGAGGAGATCTCAGCTCAAGAGCAGAGGGTAGATTTCCTTTGGCCAAAAGGAGACTTTGGGGGATTTTGGGTTTTTTTCTGGGGAGGGTTGTTGTTGGGTTTTTTTGGGTTCTTTTGTACAAACACCATACCACTTGCAAATTTCAATCCCTGGATGATACCAGATAGTTGCAGTGAGTGAAACTACAGAAGTGGCCAGAGTTACAAGAATCATGTCAAAAGCAAAACAGTATCGAGTTGTGGTACTGTGCCAAAATGTGTTAGGCACAGATTTTATAAAGCTGCCTTGTCTGCTAAGCCAATATAAAAGATGAAAGTCAGGGTGAGCACAAGGTCAGGCACCAGGCTAGAGGTTCACTCCAACTGAGAGGCAGCAATTACAGCCTGTTTGTAGGCAGAAAAGACTGCCAGACGCTAAAAAACATGGCTTGCTCTCAGAGTAATATATGTTATGACTCCTGTTTATTTTTCATTACATTCATGAGGTGCGAGATTCTTCATGTCTCAGTGAATAGTTGGACTAAATTGGAGTGTCTTTAGTTTTTCTTCTTAACCATATAAAGGAAAATATGTATATAGTCAAATAGAATGAAGTTGGTGCTGATGCAAGGCACTTTCCAGTCCTCTAATAAGGTGATCATAGAGCTCTCACAGCCTGAGATGTCTCAGATAGCTGTGCCAGTCTTACAGCTTATAGTCTTACTCTTCTGCAAGTCAAGTAAGTGACCTTTATTCATATGCACGGCTCCTGCTGTAAGGGAATGGCCTCACTGACATTACATGATTAAGGTTATGTGGAAGAAACAACAGATGAAACTGCAGGATTGTATTGGTGTCACTGACATCCATTCCCTACACTACAAAATACTGGTGTTGGTAGCAGAATGAATCAGGTGGGTCACAGTCTGCTGTTTGGACATTTTTCACATTAGCAGCTGGGAAGGGGATTGCAGAGAGGATACAAGATACAGTAAAGTGATTTTGGGTAAGCCAGGAAGGATAGAAGCAAGGAAGGATGAAACTCAGTTGAGGTGTGAGGGTCACTTCTGAGGCCCATGCACACTACTTTTATTAACCTGTCTGTTGTACCCCGCCTCCCTCCGTAGCTTCCCTTAAGCAGTTATGGAGTTGTTGCTAAACCACCTGTTTCTAAGAAGTCAGAGCTGTAAATGCTTCTGTAGGGCTATTCCATTTCATGGGAAATAGTAGCCCAGTGACTATCTTGGGACTACCACTGGCCAACCCTAGGTGGTTGCTGTGCTCATTGTTCCATTGAGATGACTGGTCAAACAGTCTCCTGGCCAGACTGTGATCCATCTGGCTCTGGAATTTTAAAATTAATCATTTAACACAGGGAAAGCTTCTGCAGCCTTTCTCCACAGCTGATGGAAAGATCTACCCACCTCTGTAAGGTCATTCTTTGAGTCCTAGAGCTGGTATCTCCACTAAGTGGTATGAACCATCCACTAGGTATTGGTGCTCTGGTGACAACGAGGAAAGCGTCAGCTTGATTTCATAGTACCAAGGCTGAGGTTTGTTCTCCCTAAAATGGCAAAAATAAAGCTGTGTTCTGGTAAGGGCATGAAAGTGGCTGTGTGAGTGGTGAGTGATCTAGGTACTTCCTTGCACAGAAAGGAAACAAAGCACAGTCCTATTTAAGACCTGCTGGTTCCAGAGGTAGATAAACAGGTTTGCTTTGCATTTCATGAAGTTTTAAGTGAACTAATGTTAAATATATTCATTTTTTTCCTTTTAAAAAAACTTTGATAACATTTTCATTTAAGCATTTAAGTTAAATAGGGGTTTTTTGTAACTTAGACTGTTAATAGAAACAATGAGACATGTTATCATCATGTTTTGTTTTCTTCAAGATTTTTTGTCCCATTTTTACACAGAAAATACTCCTAAGAACCTTACTATTTTTCTAGCAAATGTTACTGTTAGTTTAATGGTTAGCTGTGCTCAAGAAGAAGTTGCACCTACTGTGCAAAATTGTTATTCTGAAGCAAAAATCCAGAGTAGATAGTATCTAATTTGTGGAATTTACACATTCAAAAGGCAGTTTATTTACAGGATATTTCCTAAAAAGAAATATTTCTTACTTATTAGGGAAAAAAGCCCAAAACACTAACTCGTGTTTATTATGAGGAAAAGTGGAATTAAAGGGTATAAATATACATTGACCTTCTTTTGAAGAGAAAGCTGTATTAGGCATGGGATAGTAAAAATTGACCCTTCTATTGGAGTCCAGAATTCTGTAGCTGAATGTAAAAACGTGTGCTAAAACTGTGTCACTGTCCTGAGCAGAGGCACCCCACAACCCCATGGTGGGTGAACTGTCTGCCTACCTCTTCCTGTCCCTCAGCCCCACAAATGCATCAAACTTAACACAGTGGGTTTTCAAAAGCATTGTGCTTGTACGAAAGATTCTAAATGTTTGAAATATTTGAAATCTCTGCATTATATTATAGTAGAAATAAGTTTTGTGTTATAACTGAGACTCTGCCAGTGTGTCCTCTGCAAGAGTGTTCTGTTTTACGTTCCCAAACGAATGCCAAACTTCAACCACAATCCATTTTTCTTTTCTCCTTAGCATATAACCATGCTATTGAAATACATGCATTTTTTAAAAAGTGTAAAAAGAAGGGAAGGGAAGGGAGGGGAGGAAGAGAAGAAGGAAGTTCAGGAAGAAGGTAGCAAGGAATTTGAAAGGAATTCAGGAGGAAGGTAGCAAGGAATTTGGAAGGAATTTAGAAGGAATTCAGAAAGAAGGAAGGAATTTGGAAGAAAGGGATTTGGAAGGGAGGGAGGAAGGGAAGGAGGAAGGAAGGAAGGGAGAGAGGAAGGGAAGGAGGAAAGGAAAGAGAGGGAGGAGAGGGAGGAAGGAAGGAGAGGAAGGACAAGAGAGATAAAAAAAAAAATATCTAGCTTTTGCCGTAGCTTTTAGCACTTCAGACAAAGTACCCATCTCAACCAGCACTTAGGCACTAGAGTGTAACTAAGGTGAGACCTTTTTGCTCTCTTGATACCAGACATAGACTGGAAATCAAAATATGGTTCCATAAGAATTTCCTGTGAGTTCCTTCTCCTTATTCATCAAAAACTTCAGCTGTATTAAATTCCTGGTATGAGTTCCTCTTTCTTCTCTTACACTAATTATGGGGAAGTCAGGACAACACTGGTTCGATAATAACAGTTTGTTGTTAAATCCTGAATAGATAAATCCCAGAGGTGTTTCGAAGGTGGTGGATATGAGGTCTGAATAAGAAGAATGGAAGAAGAGCCTGATGGCCACTTGGGAAAGAACATTTTAAACCTCTGCTTCCCCTGCAACTTCATTGAGGTCCTTATTGACCAGTTCTGTGTGCAGTGTTAATAGTGAGAAGTATTTTGGGGACTGTTGGAGAATTATATTCTCACATTAATCTAAAATAGTTCCATATAATTGTGGTAACATCTCTCTTGTTGCACAGATCCCTTGCTCATTTGTTGCTGTTATATGGCACAGTAGGCCAAATTCTCAGACCATGCTCCTGTCCCTTACCCAGTTCTGGGCCCCTCAATTCGAGAGAGATGTTGAGGCACTGGAACATGTCCAGAGAAGGGCGACGAAGCTGATGAGGGGCCTGGAGCACAGCCCTGTGAGGAGAGGCTGAGGGAGCTGGGGGTGTGCAGCCTGGAGAAGAGGAGGCTCAGGGGTGACCTCATTGCTGTCTACAACTACCTGAAAGTAGGCAGGTGGAGGTTGATCACTTCTTCCAGGCAACCAGCCACAGAACAAGGGGACACAGTCTTAAGTTGTGCCAAGGGAGAGGTCTAGGCTGGATATTAGGAGGAAGTTGTTGCCAGAGAGAGTGATTGACATTGGAATGGGCTGCCCAGGGAGGTGGTGGAGTCACGGTCCCTAGAGATGTTGAAGAAAAACCTGGATGGGGCACTTAGTGCCATGGTCTAGTTGATTGGCTAGGGCTGGGTGATAGGTTGGACTGGATGATCTTGTTGGACCTGGTTGATTCTATGATTCTATGAAATGGAAAACTTTATCAGTCTTAGGATTGAATGAATAGTAAATATCAGCCAATTTGGCTTGTAGGAAACCTTCGATTAAACAAATGTTTTCTGCCCTGTTTCTGCTTTTTTTCCTGCCAAAATATCTACCAAATCCACCAAAATCTGGATCTTTACCAGTCCTCCATGCTTTGTTTGATGCCACATCTTCTAAAGAGAAAGTTAAGGTTTATTTTTCATGATGTTTTATATAATGACCTAACTGCAACAGTAATTTAAAAACAAATACTGGTTTTGGTGTCAAGAGTAAATGTACATTTTTGATTGAAATCCTGTGCCTGACCTATAGTATATTGTTACTGTGCAACAATGCCTTGCAACAGAATGCATTCCGGACCAGTTTTATGCCATCAAAATAACTTGACTAATACATTTATCTGAAAGGTTTTGGTGTGAAATAAGCAGGTTATAATAGAAGGTCATGGAACTGAATAGCACTGTTAGGTTTTTGCTTGAAGCTTGAGAGCAGATGAAGCAGTTCAAGCAATCAAAAGAATTCCTGTGTCGTAGTTTGTCACACCGTTGGTCTTAGTTTAGTTGGTAATTGCTTTTAATACTCTGAAGATTCCCTCATTTTTTCCTTCTTTCTCATAATGTTCAATATGGCAGTGTTCATGACCAGAAAATTTGCAGATATTCTTGTGGGACATTGTATCTGAGTATGATAATAAACTAGTGTGTCATTTCCTCATTGCTGCTTTTTAGATGGTGAACCTATTGCTTGAAAGATTTCAGTATTCTCCAATCACAATCACAGAACATTTAGAAATTATCCAAGTGTCTTGAAACCAACAGATACTATGCCTTTTATTTCAGGAAAAGATTTTAAAGGGACAATGGCAACTTCAAGTTTTTGTTTCAGTAAGATGGGTCACATTTTATTACTGGTATTAATACACATTTTAATCCTATTGGATACGTTCTGCAAATGCGTCAGGAATGAAAGGATCAAAGAGAAGAATCAGTCCCTGGTCGTAGGTCTCATCTCTGGTTCTTGCACAGGAGAGTAATGTTTCTGTGCTTGTGTCCCTGATGCAATAGAGAGAAGGTTAATAGGGTGCAAAATTTCTCAATACAAAAAACTGAAAGCTCTTTTGCTCAAGTGTGTGAAACAAACTGACATTAAAATGTACCCAGGTTTTATTAGATCTCCTCAACTTCAAATACACCTACAAACAGACCTTCTGGTTTTACTATGGCAAGTAAGTGCTTCCAAGCTCCAGATTTGTCACACTGCATGACATGTCTGGAGGAGTTACAAGCTCTTGAAATGTGAATGGTTTGATCTTTGATGTGTGTGTATATATTGAGGGGTGGAGGTAATGAAATTGCAGGTTGACCTTTTTATATAGCAGCCATAGCAATTGCTGCTATGCTAATCATCCTCCTTTCAATTCCATGGGAGAATGGAAATTACAGTTCTACAGATTGCTTCTAATTTTATGCATGAACTTGTTTAGAGCCATCTATCACTGAAGGGCTTGTTGTCCCATCGTGGCTTTTAAACAACCTGCAGCATACCCACTGTATTTGATAGCATATGTTGCTGAGTGCAGGCTTATCAGGCCAAGCTTTACTCCTCTGCCTACGAGAAGAGGTGGTGGTGATCACTGCTACTTTTCCCCATGGAGATGAAGTATGAACCTGTTCCAAGTGTTCGCCAAGCATGGAGTGGGGCTACCTTATGTAAAGATTGTTCCTTGCCACCCTCTTGAAAGCACTGCAGTGACCTGAAATTAATTAGCTGCTCTAATATGATGTGGCTTTGCCTTGCTCAAAGACATGGTGTTACCTTTAGGAGCACAAATGTCTTTGAGAATGACTTCTGATTTGTTGTGGTGTTGGTTTGGCTTATTTTTGCTGGGTTTAATTGGGTTTGGTTGTGTTGAATTTTTGGGAGTTTCGTGTTTGAAGTCAGAAGAGAGCATGCACTGGTTGGTTATGGTGAGAAGTCAGTGCCCCTCTGTGTCTTTGATTAAATAAATACCTTTTATCCACGTATTAGATACAGTGTCTTGACACCTTGCTTGAATGCTTGAAATGATTTCCTTCTCATGTGATTAACTTCAGTGAGCCAAATCCAGGGCTTTTTGCAAAACCCTTACTCAAGCAATAGTCCCATGGCATTTCAATGAATGTTTTGCCAGAATAAAGTTGTGCTAAATCAGCATAATGACACCAGGATCCAAGTGCTAGTGGACAGGCATGGGAGTCCACAGGGCTGGAGGAGGGCTTGGGGCTGTGCTGAAACTGGGCCTGCACTGTATGGAAATGTGAAAGCAGAATCCTTAGTGCTGGGGTCAGGGAGCAGAAAGCTGTGAGCAGACTTTGAGAGGGGTCAAAACCAATGTTATAGTCAGCCATGTGAGAGGACGTCCAGCAGAATATAGTGGTAAGACAGAAAAAAATGTGATGAGTATTATATATGACTGAAAATAACAGCAGTGGTACTACTCAAGGCATAAAATGATGCTGACATTACCTTGTGTTTTTCCTCAACCTGAGTGATTATGGGCATTGAATTATTTTTGTGCTTCTGGAACTGATCCAGTGGATGCAAGAGACAGAGGATATTGTGGAGAAATGATGTGTTACTCATGCATGTTACAAGTTTAAGCTAAAGTAGTTAATAGATTTTTGCAGGTTACGGTTTTAAATTTCAGATTATTTTTATTCTCTCAGCTTCTCACTGTGTTCATCTTTCTGTATATCTGCCTTGCATCTCCTGAATTCAGAAGTGCAGAGGTGGTCTTTGTTTCCCTAATATGTAGTGGCTGTGAGCATTGCTAAAAGGAATCCTAGGGAATAATTCTTCCCACATCCTAAAAAATACCCAAAGCAAATTCATACAAAAGAAGGAAAAAAAAAAAAGACTGAAAGGAATGCACAGAAGGTTTAAATGAAATTTTGCTTCAGTTATGTTAGTATAAAACTTCTTGGATTACTGTAGAGCCAGGGTTGCAGCTCTGGATTTTATTTCTGTTACTGCCATTAGACATGCTGCCAGTTTCCTCCACGTAAAATGAAACTATACCACTTTCTCATCATCATACAACACTGCAGAGGTCACTGGAAGGAAAGTCCACACTAAATCTAGGTACTAATTTGGTTTACAAAGTATTGGTTTATCACAGGGTTATCACAGGACAAAAACCGCAGGGAGGTTTCCCAGCTGTTTCCAGACACCTCTTGCATGGATTCTACCCTTCTTGAGAGCTGAGGCCACATCACCTTTTCTACCATACCAGTTGTTCTTCATAACGAGACAGAAAACCACCAAAACCTCAGTGTCTTTACTGTGTGGCCTTAATTCCCTGTCTGTCTAGTGTCTCAGCTTTTAGACATGGATAATATCCCTGTGGGTTAGAAAATACTTCCTAGCGCTGTGGGTACTAGGACATTAGGGATGCTAATATGGGGGCACTAACTGGAGAGGTTATTTACATCTCAGGTGGGCCTTGCACCCAGGAAAACATAACCAAGACGTGCAGCTCAGAAGGGGATCCACCTTGCTGGAGAGGAGGCCTGCGTGAAGGGACATGATGGTCTTGGTGGGCAACAGGCTCAACACAAGTGAACAGTGTGCCGCAGCAGCAAAGAACGTCAACAGGATGCCAGGCTGCATCAACAAGGGCATTACCAGCAGAGGCAAAGAATTCATTGTCCCACTCTACTCAGTGCTTGTCAGGCCACACCTGGAGTACTGCATGCAATTTTGGTCCCCCACTGTACAAAAAGATGTGGCCAGGCTGAAAATTGCCCACAGAATGGCCACAAGAATGATCAGGGGACTGAAAGACCTTCCTTATGAGGAAAGGCTGAGAGAACTGGGTTTGTTCAGTCTTGAGGGGAGAAGGCTTAGGGGAGACCTTATTACCATATAACAACACGAAAAAAAAAGTGGCTTCCAGGACAACGGGGACTCCCTTTTTACATTGAGTCACATGGAAAAGACAAGGGCTAGTGGTTACAATTTACTGCTGGGGAGATTTCAACTGGAATCCAGAATGAAATTTTTCATAATGAGAACATTGGAATAGTCTCCCAAGAGAAGTAGTGGATTCCCCCACATTTGTAAGTTTTAAGACTCAGCTTGAGAGGATGCTGCACTATCTCATTTAAACTACACTACCACCTAGAAAGGTTGGACCAGGTGATCCTTGGAGTCCCTTCCGACCTGGCATTCTGGGATTGTGTGATACTGCCTCTAAGTTACTGTTTCTTAAAGATTTTCAATCAGATGTTTATAATTGTAAGGTACTTCCACTTGAGAAGAGCAGAGGGGAACCTCACTTCAGACTTGGTGGGGAATTACCTTTGTGGGTCTATCTTACAGACAAGCTGTATTTAGGACCTGGAGTTCGCCTTGTTTGGAAACAGTGTTATGCGCTCAACCTGAATAGTGTACTGTCTAGGAGTGGTAAGGCTAGCATGGTGTTTTTGTGCATTTGTAGTTATGGTACATTAAGTGTATAGAATCCACAGTTCACATACATAGTAAAGAAATTTAATCTGAAAATTTGACTTGAGAGGACTTGGAGACTGACAGTAAAAGTTATAATGGTCTGCCAGTAGGCAAAAAGTTATTGCCTCCTCTTATTACTTATAGGATTCTTCCTATCTACAGGATTCAATTAAAACATGGGTGGTGGTTAAATAATATCTCAAAGAAGAGAGTGTACAGGTTTGGAAAAGGCTTGCCAGATTGGTAGTCCCATCCATGCAGCATCTCTGCATGTGTGATTGCACTGCAGGGTGGCTGTAGCTCTGCATATAGCAGCTGCTGGGCGTCATGCGAGGGCTAGGAGGCCATGTGCTCATGCTTGGGAGAGGAAGGTGAGGAACTGGATAGTGTGATGTCAGAACTGTGATATCAGACATAATGCCTATCTACAGGAAGGGCAGAAAGGAAGATCTGGGAAACTAGAGACCTGTCAGTCTGACCTTGGTACCAGGGAAGGTCATGGAGCAGGTCATCTCAAATGCCATCATATGTCATATAGACAACAACCAGGGAATCAGGTCAAGTCAGTATGGCTTTATGAAGGGCAGGTCCTGCCTCACCAACCTGATCTACTGTTCCCCACAAAATTCTTATAGACAAATTGGCTACTCATGGCTTGGCTGAGCACACTGTCTCCTAGATAAAGCACTGGTTGGACAGGAGAGCCCAGAGAGTGGTAGTCAATGGAGTTAAGTCCAGTTGGTGGCCGGTCACAAGTGGTGTTCCTCAGGGATCCCTGTTGGGACCGCTTCTTTTTGACATCTTTATTGACGACCTTGATTCAGGCATAGAGAGTACCATCAGTGAATTTGCAGGTGACACCAAGTTAGGTGGCAGTGTTGATTTGAACGAGGGTAGAGAGGCTTTTCAGAGGGATTTGGATAGGCTAGATCGATGGGGCAACATTAATTGGGTAAGTTTCAACAAGGCCAAATGTCAGGTCTTGCACTTGGGTCACAACCTCAAGCAACACTACAGATGTGGGACAATGTGACTGGAGAGCTGCCTGGCAGAAAGGGATCTGGGAGTTGTAATAGACAGTCAGCAGAATGTGAGCCAGCAGTGTGCCCAGGCGACCAAGAAGGCCAATGGCATCCTGGCTTGTATTAAAAATGCTGTGTCCAGCAGGAGCAGGGAGGTGATTGTCCCCTTGGACTTGGCTTTGGTGAGGCCACACCTTGAGTATTGTATTCACCACTAGTACTGTTAGAAAGGATTTGTGGAGATGTGCAGAGTGATCTGGCTAGCTGGATGCATGCTGTTGTGATCCCAGATAGTGTTACGTCTTTAACACCATCTGCTCTTCTAACAGCATTTGCCTATCTTTACCCTCCCAACACAAGGATATGCCTTATCCATCACCCCAAAACAGCACCAACCCACTCTCACTTTTTCCCTCCTTTGGCAGGTTTCTCACACCATTGGCAACTAAAAGTTATTCCTTCTCTCCCCCAGAAACAGCAGCCTCTTCCCATCTGCTCCCTCGGAACCAGCCAGCAGAGTCCTGAGCTCTGTGAGCCAGCGTGGGAAGAGGCATTTGGCTGCTCAGCCAGCCATTCTTTGTGCTTCCTGGGGAAAAGGCAGCAGCTGAATGGGGGGCACTGGGTTTGACTCACTGGCTGCCAGTTGGGCCATGCTGCTTTAGCACATTCCTGCCATGAACAACGTAAAATGATATTACAGGAGTATAGATGTGGTTGCTCACTGGTGCTTTGGTTCCCAACATTCCTGATCCGTGCAGCATGCCCGTCACACTTATATTCTTTTGATTTGATTGAAAAATGGTGAGTAAGGGATAACTGATTCTGTGCTGTGTAGGAGCTTGTGTCAGTTCTGTTTCTTGGCCAAAGAACAGAGGTCGTGGAACAATTTCCACACAGTCACAGTATTGCATGCCTATGAAGGGATCTGCTACTCCACTTGTGTATGTGCAAGCACCTCCATGGTTTTTGCTGTTTTGCTTTTAAAATACTGTGCACTTTCATGCTGTACAAAGCCAACTATCAGGATACTAGGAAAACCAGAATTGCAGATTCACGGAATCACAGAATAGTTGAGGTTGAAAGGTACCTCTAGTCCAAACTGCCAGATCAAAGTGGGGTCAGCTACAGCAGGTCTCTGTAAGCAAGCCTTTCTAGCATCTGACTTTCCTCAGGAATAAAGTAATGGGGTTTTTTTAATGATGTTTAAACAAAATTTCATGCATCTTGGTTTATGCCCATTACCTCTTTTTCTCTGACTGTGAAGAACTGAGAAGACTCTGTCTTCATCTTCTTTATACTCCCATTAGGTGTTTATATATATTGACAAGACCCTCATGAGCTGTCTTTTCTCCAAGCTGAACAGTCCCAGCTCACATGACAGCTTGCATGTCTCGTATGAGAGATGCACCAAGACCTTTATCAACTTTATGCCCACTTGCTGGACTGTCTCCAGTATGTCCATGTCTCCTTTGCACTAAGAAGCCCAGAACTGGACACAGCACTCCAGATGTGGCTTCAGCAGGGCTGAAGAGAAGGAAAAGATTGAAGGATCATCTCCCTTGACCTGCTGGCAATGCTCTGCTTAATGCAGACCTGGAGGTTGTTTGCCTTCTGACACATTACTGTTCAATCCCAGCCTGTCCTTGTGCTTGGGATTATTCCTTCCCAGGTGCAGACTTATCATTTCCCTTTGTTGAACTGCAGGAGATCCTTATCAGACCATTTCTCCATCTGTCTTGAGGTCACTCTCAGTGTCAGCACATCCATCTGATGTGTCACCCATTCCTCACGATTTTCTGTCATGTGGTGTTGCTGGTATCATCTGCAGAGTTACTGAGGGCTCACTCTGTCCCAGCATCCAGGCAACTGATGGGGATGTTAAACAGTATTTAGTAGGTCCCAGTCACAACCTATGGGATGCACCATTAGTTACTGGACTTCTAAATGGGTTTCATGCCACTGGGCACAGCCTGTTCTCCTGAAGTTCAGAGCTGTGATCCTACAGTTTACCTTATTGCATCCTCTCAGGAGCCTGAGTTCCACTTCTAGGCAGCTAAGACTGCCCCCAGCCATCACATTTTTAAGCAGTCCTTTCTCACTGATGAATCTTGGTCCCTACAGAGCTGGGCATTAATAAAACACTCTCAAACATCGGAGTTTTAAAGTTTACTTACGAAATGAGTTAGATTTTCTTGAACCATTGGTAGTTTTTATTTATCTTTTTTTTTT
>VWZE01017113.1:177624-191116 GCA_013396675.1 Eubucco bourcierii
CAGCACAGGAAGGACATGGAAGTGTTGGAGCGGGTCCAGAGGAGGGCCACAAAGATGATCAGAGGGCTGGAGCAGCTCTCCTATGAGGACAGGCTGAGAGAGTTGGGGCTCTTCAGCCTGGAGAAGAGAAGGCTTCGAGGGGACCTGATAGTAGCCTTCCAGTATCTGAAGGGGGCCTACAGGAAGGCTGGGGAAGGATTATTTACAAGGTCCTGCAATGACAGGACAAGGGGCAATGGGCTTAAACTGGCAGAGGGGAGATTTAGACTGGATGTTAGGAGGAAGTTTTTTCCAGTGAGGGCGGTGAGGCACTGGCACAGGTTGCCCAGAGAGGTTGTGGCTGCTCCCTCCCTGGAGGTGTTGAAGGCCAGGTTGGACAAGGCCTTGAGTAATCTGTACTGGTGGGAGATGTCCCTGCCTATGGCAGGGGTTTGGAACTAGATGATCCTTGAGGTCCCTTCCAACCTTACCATTCTGTGTGAGGAGGAAGTTGTTCAGCACGAGAGTGGTGAGAGCCTGGAATGGGTTGCCCAGGGAGGTGGTTGAGGCCCCATTCCTGGAGGTGTTTAAGGCCAGGCTGGATAAGACTGTGGGCAACCTGATCTGGAGTAGGGTGTCCTTGGCCCTGGTATGGGGGTTGGAACTAGATGATCCTTGTGGCCCCTTCCAACTCTAACTGATTCTATGATTCTAAGGGCATAGCTGTGCTTGGTTCTTCTCAGGAGCAGTGTGATCATTGCCCATCGTTCCTTGAAGCAATGATGTTTGTTTTGTTCTGCTTTTGATGGATATCAGTCAAAAATGGAACAACATCCCTTCTTCTGACTACTTCTTTTGAATAGCAATTCAGAAAGATATTTTTAGCACAGAAGTTTTTGTAGTAAAGGAAAAGAAACTTAACAGCTGTGTGAAAATGTGTTAAGGCAGTGACATGCATAACAAAATACCATGTTAAGTCCAAAACATTTCAGACCAATGTGACATGAAAATGCAGTGATACTTGAATCAGCTAAAACACTACTTTGATGCTTGTGAGTATTCTGTAAGTGCTCCTCATGTCCCTGAAAACACGGAAAGGTGTTTCTGAATATCTGAAGAGAATGGTGTGTTGTACACCTTTCACTGCATGTTACAACATAGAAATATTTGCTGAGGAGAGGGTGACAAAGTGTTGTGCAGCCCTGTTAGGTAATACTGTTATTCAGTGGGCCCAAATTACTCCAGTAGATTGTGTGGGTTTTGAAATTATTAATAATTGGTTAGGATTAACCTCAATTATGCATTTCTATAGATGTCATAGCACTCTAGTGAAGGGTAGAATAAATACATAAGGAAGTGCTGGTGCAAAGTAGGTCTGAAGCAGGTACATGGTGTGCGTTTGCAAGGGCAGAAACTGAAGCTTGTTGTCTTTTGTACAGATTGATGAATGTGGCATGGGCGTGGTCTCTGCTGGGTTCGAGTACAATAAAGGATAATGATGCTTGTAGTTAAAGACTGTAATTAATTAAATCCAGACAGACATCCATGTCTGCTGCAGCAGACTGCTGTGGGCTTGGGTGTGCCCTCTCCTCTGGGATGTGTGTCAGCTTCCTGAGCCACCCTGGCCTCAGTGGGATTGCAGGGGAGGTTGCAGGCACTACCAGCAGACTTCTTCAGCACTATACGAGAAAATTGGCAGGATTCTGGGAAGTGGGATCTCAAATCCCTCTTTCCTACATCCAAAATTCCAGGTAGACGTTGAATACATACCTGACTGATTTCAAGCATTTGACACTGTTACTGATTTTAAAAATATATATTTGCTTCATTTATTTATTTTTGTTTGCCTCTCAAGGTATTTATCTGAAAGACTATCTAAATTTTCTATTGGTTTTGTCATGTCCTCCGTTTCATATAAGACAATCCCCACTTTTTTTTTCCTTTTTCTTTTTCTTTTCTGCAAAAAATTGCTCAGAAGTCACTTTTATGCTGGCACATCAGAAAATGAGACCAGTTGTACTTCAGAACAACACTTCAAAGATTTTATTGATTTGTTGGGGTTTTTTTTTTTTGTTGTTTTTTTTTTTTTTTAAAGAGGAATGTTTCATCAAGGGCTTCCAGTGAAGCTCTTTCATCAACACTTCTCGTGATAGAGCTCTAAAAAGGCAAAATGTTGTCTTGTTCGGTGATTGACCTTCTAGGACATCAGAGACTCAGTGTTTCAAAACCAGAATAATTTGCAGTTGAAGTATATTGATAATGCAGATTTTTTTTTTGTTTGTAACGTTTAGAAATATATCCTTGCAAGAAGCAAAATGTGAAGGCAGTTTTCTTTCAAGATGTCTTCTCTGACACTGTGTATTCTGCTTCTCTTTGTGTGTGTATATAATCAGGTTTAATTAGAGAAATCTGAATTACATAATGAAGTAAGCATTTAATTTTGATTTTCTCTCATTTAAACAAAACCCAGGGTATGAATTTTGTGTGACTTTTTTCAGGTTTAATGAACAGAATGTGTATATTTTATACAAGATTATGGTCATGTATGTAGAAATGCTCTCAGAGTTGTATCTGTTTATGGGTACAGAGAAGGATGAGAGGGAGGAACGAGATTGAGGGAATGAAACAGTGTACTGTTAGATATGAGATAAGGGTTTTGTTGTGAGTCTTTCAGGATCTGGCTGTATTACTGGAGATGAGCCACGGCACAGTTATGCAGTTTTCCAGGACAAGTGCTGATAAACCTTTATGTCACACCAGAGCAGATGAGGTGCATGTTAGAGATAGATCAAGGAAGCTCCTTGAGAACATTTATGGTGCTCTTAAAAGCAAATCTGTAGGGTTATTAATTACATCCTTCTGCTTTTAAAGCTAGAATCAATTCACTACCATGGCCTCAAGTGAGAACTTACATGCTGACCTTCATGCCCCAGAGGACAAGTGGTAGCAGATGCCAGTGAGCACACTCTGGGACTGTCGCAAAACTGTATGGCAAGATGTATTTTGGGAGGAAGGTTTGGGTCAGATCAACTCTTCTCACAGTCCCATTAAGCAGGAATAAGATCTCTTACGAAATTCTCGTTAATTTCCTCTTTCTTTTTTTTTCTTTTTTTTTTTTTTGAGATTAATGAGTATACTACACTTTGACAGCTTGTAATGAGTTTTTTCCAAGATGGATATCTACCTTAAACCATATTATTTTAATTATTTTCTTTGGGAAAATGGTGACCATAAAATTTTAGGTGTTTTGGGGAATAAAACAAGGGAAGAAAATGTTTGTTTTCTGATGTTGATAAATTTAGTGGCTTTAAATGAGTAGCTGTAACTCCTCTCTGTTTTGATGAAGACCTGAAATTTGTCAGGACATAGTTGGTGGTAGGGATGAGGGGCTGAATTTCTGATAAGAAAGTGATTTTTGGCATGCTCCTCCTACACTTACCAGAAAGAAAAACTGTGTTCGTCTGTTCTTAGTGAATAGCTCTCAGATCTTCTTTGAGTGCAGCCATGTGGAGCATCTCCTGGTCCAGGCTGAAGAAAGCTTTGCCTCATGGTGGCAGGACTTCCATGGGGAACATTGAGATGCCTGTGCTTTCCATGACATCACATTGACTGAGTGACCTAGGGAATTACTCATTTGTGTAAGTGAGGAACTGTATTTATCAATGCACACCAGGAGGAAGGGACTACTCAGGAGGGACTGCTCTGATCCTCCATCACAAAGCAGTGGATGATATGCAGCCTCACATCACATACATCATCTTCCATATGTGAACTGAAGTGTTCACCCATGGAGCATTGGCTGCTACATCATTTGGGTTTTGTGATCACTCACAGATTCATGACTCTGGATTCATAGTACTTCGAATACCCAAAACTGGCAGTGTGAAGTTGGAAATCACACTCCTGTCATTAAACACAGCCAACAGTGGTCGCTAACAGTCAGGGGCTTCATTTTTTGTGTGTGTGCTTTGTTTAGATCTGTTTCTAACCTGTGTAAGTGCTTAGTGATTTTATCTACAGCTGTGCAGTCTAGAGTGAAGTAAATCTGATGCACACCCCTGGAGAGACTTTAGATGAGCTAGGCACTTTGTCTCATGAAATGTAAATGTATGCAGATGGTGCTTTTTCTTATATAAAGGATGATCATGTGGTGTGGGGGCTGGCAGTCACATTTATCCTTATTAAAAAAGGGCCAGAGAGCCAGGGCTTGTTTGGTCCCACAGCAGCATCAAATGATGGCAGGGGAAAAAAGAAATTAAACCATGTCCTAGTCTTTAACCTTTTGGTTCTTAAGCTGTGCTAGCTCAGGGAGGGCTTAGGTAAGGAACAAGGAGAAACAAGTACCTGCAGGTGAGGTATGAACATCAGTCAAACCTTTCAGTTTTTGAAAAGGAGGTGAAAACAACACATTCCTACGACATCAGGTAAAGCTGTCAGTGTTTTCAAGTCTTGCAGCATGTTACAGCTGATGTCAAGTCTGCTGGAGGCACATGAGTGCTGTGTCTCTAATTTTGAGTTAGCAAACAGAAAGAAAAGAGCAAGAATATGCAGTCTTTTCCACAAATAACAGTAATTTTTTTTTCATTCCCCACCTCCACCACCATCAATTAGGAGGGTCCAAAGTAGTCCCACACTGTTTTAATTCTCTACCTCTCACTAAAACTTAATACAAACTAGGTGTATGGTAAGTTCCTGCTATTCCAGTTAAGGGCAGCATGTTGACAACAGAGCAGACAGAGCAGGAGGCCAATCTGTTTTCCCTTGAATTTGAGATGCTGTCATTACAGAGACGATGTTAAATTCCAGCAGCTGGTTAAGTCTTAGAACAGTGGTCCCCGAGTGTCTCATCCCTCTCAGTGAGACCAGATGCTGTCATGATCTCAGTTGAAGTACCTGGCTGTGGTGAGAAGGACTGACGTTAGGAAGTTACTGCAGGTTGTTGAACTGCAAGTGTGAGCAGATCCTAAGCGGATGGGAGTAGGTGATCCCTAGGGTCTTCAGAGAGAAGCTGGAGAAACTTACAGGCCAGAGCCTTTGCCTCCTGCTTCTACAACAATGTGAGCATTATCATACCAAATGATGGCCATCCTAATTTGAGACAGTTCAGTTCTTCCTGCCAGCAGATAAACATCGTAATTAATTCTGAACCTACTGGATGTAAATGAAGCCTATGTGGCAGAATTAGTAAGGTGCCATACCTTCACCCACTTAAAAATTAAAGATGTGACCCTGTTCAGCATGTTCTCATTTTAGGCCTGAATTTATTTAGGTCACATTCACTCCCCAGAAAAACCCAGTCATATTCTCTGCCATCAGTATAAATTGAGATCTTCTGTGTCCTGAGTGCTGCATCAGTGAAAATGAAGAGGTTACTTTGGACTCTCATGCAGAGAGTCCAAAACAAACAATGGCAGGCTAAGTTCAGAAATGGTTGAGAGCAGCCCTGCAGAGAAGAACTTGAGGTTACTGCTGGATGAAAAATTTGACATGAGCTGGCAAAGTGCACTCACAGCCCAGAAGGCTGACTGTATCCTGGACTGCATCTAAAGAGATGTGGCCAGCCAGAAGGTCAAGGGAGGTGATTCTGCTGCTCTGCTCTGTTCTAGTGAGACCTCACCTGGAGTGCTGAATTTAGTTCTGGATTCCTCATACATGAATGGGTGACTACATGGATCTGTCAGAGCGGGTCCAGAGGAAAGCCACGAAAACTATCAAAAGCATAGAACATGTCTCCTCAGAGATTTGATGTTCAGCCTGAGAAGAGAAGGCTTCAGGGAGACGTTAGTGGCCTTTCAGTATATGAAGAAAGTTTATAAGAAAGACAGGGACTTCTTACCACGATCTCTAGTGACAGGTCAAGATGGCTTTAAAAGGTTCAGATTAAATGTAGGGAAGAAATTTCCTATGATAAGGGTGATGAGATGCTGGAACTGGTTGCCCAGAGAATTTATGATTGTGTCTCACTGGAAGTGTTTGAGCTTAGGGTGTATGGGACATGAACTCCATGAGAGTTATCCATGGAGGTGTTGGACTAGATGATCTTTAAAGGTCTCTACCAACCTGAACTATTCTATGATTTTATGATTTTAAAACAAATTAGCATAATAGGCAGCAGCTGGACTGACCTGTCCATTGTAAAGTTTTCCTAGCTATTATGTGCAGGAGAATATAAGAAAGCATAAATGAGTTCCTCAGGGGCCAGTGAAGAGATGAGTTTTTGAAAAGTAGGTGGCAGACTAGCAATGGTTGTCATGAAATGCACAGAAGTTATGAGTGAACCATAATAAAGGCTTTGAAAGTCAGGACAAGTACTATATGTTTGATGCAGCACAGCTGAGTGGGTTAGTGACACACGTATGCGATGATCTGGTCAAACGCATGATGTCTGCGTGAGGTTTCAGGACAGGTATTGTCCTGGTAGGCCTAAGCAGACCTACACATGTCTTACACATGTCCTGGCTTGCCCAGGCATGTTTTTCTGCTCCCTGCCACCTTCTGCTATGGGGAAAAGCAACTGTGGCAAAGAGGACAAAGAACCTGGAGCAACAGAGTCTGGAGACTCTGGCTTGCCCAGACATGTTCCCCTGCTCCCCCTCTTCTGTACTGGGGGAAGCAACTGCAGGAAGGGAAAACAAAAGCCCTGGCTGCACCTAATATGGTCAATCTTGGCAAAGTGCCATCCTGACTGGCTAATCTATGCCCAAAGGCCCATTAGTCTCAGGCTGTATTGATAAAAAGGGATGAACAGGTAGCACAACCTGCTCTCTGCTGTTGTATTCATGTGTGCTGCTGCTGCCTCATTGCATCCTGAACTGTCTGGAACTCCACTACCAGGAACAGACTCTAAATGCCTGCAGGCACTCAACCTGCACAGCCAGTGTGACATTGTGCCAAGCCTGCACATGGCATTGCATCCTGCCTGCCCCTCCGCGAGGCTTCTGCTGAATTGAGAATAAAGAGGAACCAGGTCAGAGACTGTGCCAGACTCCCAGCTGCCTGAGAAAAGAGCCTGGGAAAACTCCAAAGCCTCTAAGGACTTTGAGACCACCGATGGCAACCCCTCCATGTGCTTTGGATACTGCCTGATAATATTTTGTGAGTAAATACTTAAAACCTCTTGTAATCACTAATTGCCTTCTACCATAAGCAGAAAGGAGCTTCCTGCATCCATCTAGTGGCTAAGCAGGATAATTAACTGCAAGTATCGTGGCATGTTGACTGCAAGAACCTTCTCTTCCAGTATAATATTTACATTTGGTAGTTAACCTCTTACAGTGTTGCAGTTTTGCCTGTTCCCTGTGTGTATACATTTCCAAACCATGCATTTCAAACCTCATAAATAAGTTTTCTGGTGAGATTTATTGTTAATAAACAATTTTCATAGTTACTAACAATCTCTACCTGGATATCAAAATTAATATAAATTATTAATTTTGCAAAATTTGTAACGGGTATGGATAGTACAAAAATCCATGTGATCCAAGTAGAAATGACAGTTTAAGATATATTCTGTCTCTCCAGATGTCTGTGAAAGTCTATATCCAGTTATCCAGAGAGAATCAATACCTCCTATGCATGATATAACAAATACAGGATCTGGAGTGAGAAAATGCTGTCAAAACTATAGACCGGAAATATGGTAATGGACTCCCATAAATGAGGTGGAAGGACTATCCATTTCTTATTCTTCATATCAGTACTTCTTTTCTCATAGATATCAGACTTCCCTGGATACAGTGAGGCTCAGCATTTACCAACTATTAACTGAAATTAATTGTCCCAGGTTTTGAGTATTCAGTAAATGTTTGATGCCTCTCTGCCTGACAGCGACTGTCTCTTAATGAGTACTGTCAGGTTATTTGAAAAAGTATGCAGAGAAATATGGTAATATTGTGACAAGATCTGTTTTGGTGAGGTCCTCTATTTTCTTCCTGTTTAGTACTGCAAAATGTTTTCAGTCCTTAGAGGTATAGCACTCGTAAAGGGTTTTTGACTGTTGCATCGGTAAGGAGTTTGGCGCCCTGTTAGCACAGCACACTATTGACTCCACAACTTACTCTTGAACAAGGGAAATCAGGCAAACAAGAAATTTCCCTGAAAACCATGAGCATGGCCTTCTACAGTAAGTGATTGTCATGTGTTTAGTTTTATGGTACCTCTAAAGGACTTGCATGAGTAATAAAACGTGAAGTCATTTTTATTAGACTTCTACATTAGGAACAAAGGAGGGCTTCCATAAAGGACATATTTGTTCCTTAAATCATAAAATTGGATCCTCCTCTCTGGGTTGTTTCTTACCTGGAAAAATCTGTTCCTTGTGATGTAACTCTGAATAACTCTTAGAAAGCTGCTTTTTTGTTTGGTGGGGTTTTTTTGTTTGTTTTGTTTGTTTGGGGTTTTTTTGCTAAATATGGCATATCAGAGCTTCTCGAGTCAAAACCAACAGTGTTTACTTCTACTATGAAGTCTTGTTTGCTTTCTGTGTGTATGGACATGGGTGTGCAGGACTGCTCTCTTCTCATGGGTATTTGGAGACAGAACAAGGGGGAATGGCCTCAAGCTGAGACTGGGTAGGTTTAGTTGGATATCAGGAAAAAGTTTTTAGTGGACGGAGTGGTCAGACAGTGCAATGAGCTACCCAGGGAGGTGGTGGAGTCACTAACCCTGGATGTGTTTAAGGGTCTTTTGGATGTGGTGCTCAGGGATATGTTTAAAGTGAATCTTGTAGAGTAGGATTATAGGTTGGACTTGGTGATCTTGAGGGTCTTTTCCAATCTGGACATTTCTGTGTTTCTGACTGAATTCTTACACAAAAACAACCTTTTCAGGTTAATGTCCTAACCTGTGCTCTGGACCTCTCAGGGCCCAGAGCAAACCAAACGAGTGGGGAGTGGCAGAGTGCTGCCATCCCTTGGTTCGCTCCAGGACTGGCAAAGCTACATGTAACCTCGAACAGGACACAAGCTGCAATTACAGTATAGGCCACTACAGTCCAGTAAGCACAACCTTAACTCTGCTAGGACAGATAATGCTGAGAGAGAAGGGAGTGAATTTTGCCTATATTATGCATGCTTATTAGAAGGCAAATAGAATACAGTGATGGTTGTCTTCCAGGCATTTAGATCCACATCAGAGATATGAGCAACTGTACCAAGTGCTGTTGAAGGACTTCAGATTTCTTTTGCAAATAGCAGGAACTCTCTTCACCTCAGTTTCTGCCAGAGGATAGATGAAACCCTGTAAATAGCTGCCTCTCAAGGTCAATAGTGCTGCTTTGTTGAATACGAACTAATGAAAGGATCTGTTTATAATAATTTAAAAAAAAAAAAATCTATGCTGTATTCCTGACTAAGTGTGATCTGAATGCCTTCAGAATCTCAAAGAGTAGATGTTAGGTCCCATAGCAGTTTTCTGTGACTTATGTGATAAAGCCAAGCTGCTGCTGTGAATGAAAAGTCTTACAAGGTTCTTGGAATTCTTCTTTTATAGGGTAATAGAAGACTATTGTGCTGGTTTGAAGCTAATTGAAATATTTTAACAAGAGAAATTAGATCATTGGTTGTACAAAGAAAATAATAGTGAAGTCTATATAATCCCTTGGTTTACTGGGAATAAAAAACCAAAATGTCAACAGTTTGCTCCCCTCTGGTATGGAATGCTGGCTTTATTTGCTTCCTTCTCATTCCACCCTAATATCTCTCCACTAATCTCGTCTAACACATAGCAACGTAAGCTTTGCTGGTTGTTTTTGTTTGTCTGTCTGGGAAAGTAGAGAGAGAAACGTGGGGTAGCTTTGAGCCCCTTCTGGGCAGTTTCCTTTGTCCAGGAGGGAGTTCGCATTTCTGTGTTATTTCTAAGTTGTATGTAATTGTAAATACTTGTAAGTATATGGTGTATATGCTTGTAAATTTTGCTTTGCCGTAAATACCAGCTTTATCTTACTTCCAAGACTTATGAGCTAGTCTGGTGAATTTCAGTAGTGTGTGTGTGGGGAAGTTCCTAACCCATCACAGATGTCTCCCCTGTAATTCTACATACCTGTTTTCTAAACTGGCAATTTTTGCTTTACTTACTTAAAACTGAGGATTTAAAATTTAAAAATGAGGATTTGGAGAAAAAGACCCCCAAAAAACAGAAACAAAACAAACAAACAAACAAACAAACAAAAACCAAAAAAAAAACCCTCCAACAACAATCAAAACCTTCCACCCTTTATAGTAATGGATGTCCTGATTGCATGTCGGCTGCTACTGCTGCTGGTTTCAGACATCTTCTGGATTGCACAAACTTTTGTAGTATTGCCACCAAAACTGATAGATTATTTGCTCAAAATCCTCCTTTCTTTACCTGATATTGTAATTGCCTTATTATGCTCAAGTGACCCAATTTTCTAAAAGTAGGTTCCATGTGAAGGGTACATAAAAACTACCTATGATAGAAAGATCATATTATATTCTGTTAGCAACATTTCTTCTAAACGTGTTGACCTTTTCCATCAACTGAATGAACATTGACAAACATGCTCCTTTCCAATGCGTAGGGTTCACAGTGGAATAAATTGATATAATTGCTCATCTATTTGTCTGCTTTTTCAATATGTGGTCACTTTCAAAGCAGAGTGTGGGAAATGTGGTTGGGATCCATAATGAATGATGACAAGCAATGATCATCCTGTCTGTCAGACACATAAATGCACTGTCACCCTGGCTGAAGCCGAAGGAAAGATGTTGACTGCTTTGCAATATAATAATTTCTGGGAAAAAACAAGGCTAGAAACTGATGCAGCTGGGAACTCCTTCTCTGCATTCCTTTTCCATTCGCTGTTCTGCTGACTTGAGGGATCACTTAAATACCTTGTGCAGTCCCTGAGATCTGGTTGCATCCTGTGCAGCCAACAAGAGCTACTAGTCCTTCTCAGAGAGCAGCTTTGGCTGAGCATTTTAAGAATTAAGTTCATGTCTGAATTTAGTGCAGAAAGAATGCTATTACTTTTTTTCATGGCAAGTTTAGTTTTGTTCATTATCCCTAGAGGCATCCAGAAGAAATCTGATCCATGAACATATACTCCACATTGCAGCTGGAGTCAAGCAGGGAGACATCTCTAGTTATTAGTATTTCCTGTAAGGAACCAAAGACCTAAACCTCTTTCCCATATGTAGGTATTGATTACCATAATATGTACGTCTGCACACGTGTGTATAAAAATACACATTTTATCATTTTAGCTCTGATCTTCACATTTAAGGTTTAGAAAAGGCAATTTTGGCATCATCAGATTCCCACAGATCTTCTCATTCACTCAATCTAAAATTGAGCGTAGGATTGGCCTTGAAAAATGCTCATCATGAGCTCTTGTTCTGGATGAAGGTCATGTACATGCTGTCCATGTTAGATTATTCTGCCCATTATTCTACTTACTCTGCCACTGTCATACTCGCTCCTCTGAAAACACCCCTTTAGTGTCATTTGAGAAGAGGGGATCTCAAACTTCACTTGTTTTTCTCAAGCCATTTTATTCCATCTTTATCCATGAAATTTCTGAACAAGATAGTCCTGCGTCCCCCTGAGACCTCTCTCAGTATTACTGTAGTGTGTTAGCACCTTTGAGAGACATGAATAGGCTGTCTGATTTTCTGTCCATCCCTTACCCATCTTTCTTTTCATGGTAATATTCACCAACTTATTTTTACTTCAGCGATGCACATAAAACAGAGGTAAAAAAAAAATCAAAACTTGTTTTGCTTGCTACTCATTTGTTCTGTTTGGGAAATGCTATTTCTTGGGAAATTATTTATCTATACACTCCATGAAGCTAGTCAGTTGTCATAAAAAATCACTAACTTTAATTTACGGAAATTTGGTATTTTGCAAAGACCTCACTGAAGTAAACCACGTGGGAGAGAGTGCATTGGAGTTTGGATCTTGAGATCTTCTGTCTCTGGTCAGTTCTGAATCTCTCTACTGTAACCGCAACATCCAGGTGTGGAAAATATGATCGAAAAAGGACATGATTGTTATCAGAAGAGTGCTCTGAATCATGCCTCCAGTCACAGAATGCATGTCAACTTAAGGCAATGCTACACATAGGATTTTCACATTTTGGTCATGGAGTCAAGAAAACCAAAATAGCATTGTCTAGGTTTCTTCTTAGCAGGAATTAGTGAGCATTGCATAGAACATTTCATCCTGCAGAGAAACAAGTCCTTGCTCTTAGGTTGTGTGTAATGCTCGCACATCACTAATTTTTGATAATACAGGTTCTACTTGCAGCTTCAATCTCTTTTTGGTGGTCAGCAGCAATAAGACAAGGAGCAGTGGCTACAAACTGGAACACAGAAGGTTTCACCTCAACATGAGGAGAAACTTCTTTACAGTGAGGATGATGGGGCACTGGAGCAGGCTGCCCAGAGAGGTTGTAGAGCCTCCTTCTCTGGAGATTTTCAAAACTGGTGTGGATGCATTCCTGTGCCACCTACCCTAGGGGTTCCTGCTTGGCAAGGGAGTTTGACTTGGTCATCTCTGGAAATCCCTTTCAAGCTCTAAGATTCTGTGATACTCTTTTCCTTTTGTTGGTGTTTTGTTGTTTGGTGGGGTGTTTTTTTGTGGTTTTTTTTTTTTTGTTGTTGTTGTTGTGTGTTTGGGTTTTTTTGTTATTTGTTTTGTTTCTTTGCCTGTGTTTTATGTTGTTTTGTTTGTTTTTTTTTTAATAAAAACTTGGAACATTTCTAAAAAATCCTCAGGTTTTAGAGATGAGTACATATTTTTACAAACTACTTGCTATTGGCAAACCCTTCACAAAAATGGAAAAAATGGTGAAATACAAGTGTTCAGTGATTAATGCTGGAATTGCTCCTCTGTGGGTTTAATGAAAAGGTCTACTGAAAACACAACTTTACAGATAATAATTGATTTTTTATATTCAAGTTCAAATATCATAAGAAAAATCCTAGCAGTTTTTCTCCTTTGCTTTCTCCAACTGCCTTTTCACTTATTTTGCCATATATAAACCCCCACTTTTCAGCCTTTTTCATTCAAAGGTATCAAAGTCAGAAGTCAGTTGTGTCCGTATTGTTGCCACTGCTGGAATGTTGGGGCTTTTTCCAACATTTCAAGCATGTGCTGCTCCCACTGAATGGACACAGATTATTGAACAATAGTAAGATAATGCAGAGAAATCTTCAGTCTCTCAGTGTAATGAAAATCCTAAGTGTCTTCTGGCTTTACAGGTTTATAGGCTTCATGGGTTATGTTCACCTCCTTTGATGTTTAAATAGTAGGTGCTATAGCTTTTCCAGACAACATTAAGTGATAGTTCAAATCTCGATGGCTCACAAAATTATCTCACTAATATGTATGCCATCTGAAAGGACCTTGTGTGTCTTTGCCTGATTCTCACAGAGAATATGAGGTATGTTGCTTGCATTTTAAATGTGCTTCATGCTCAAAGGTTTGGTTTTATATTTGATTAGTTTGGTTTGGTTTTTCTTTTTTTTTTTTTTTTTTTTTTTTTTTT
>VWZE01017113.1:194809-255994 GCA_013396675.1 Eubucco bourcierii
TCTCAGCACCCTAGGATGGATGCCATCTGGTACCATGGACGTGTCAGGATCCAAGTGACTCAGCAGGTACCTTACTGCTTCCTCCTGGATTACTGGGGCACTATACTGGTCCCTGACTCCATCTGCCAGTTCAGGAGACCACTTGTCCCACTGTTGAAGATTGAGGCAAAGAAGGTGTTAAGTACATCTACCTTTTCCTCATCTTTTGTTACTATATTCCCCTCTGCATCTAATAAGGAGTGGAGGTTGTCCTTGCCCTGTCTTTTGCCGTTGATATATTTGTAGAAGCATTTTTTGTGCCTGGTCTGGTGTTTGGGACCTCCTGGATATGCGGTCTTGCAGAACATGGAGTGTAAAGTCGTGCAGAAGATGTGGTGCTCCTGGGCATCTAAGAAGAGAGGCAGAAGTTTTATGCTAAGTGTTGGTGGAGTTCAGAACTCCAGTTCTGCCAGAATTGTAGTATAAATGTGATGCTCAAGTGGTATTATTCGATCTAGCCACAATTTCAGCTATGAAGAATATGAGTAATGACGAATGATTCTCATGATAAAGCAATCCAGTGTCAGTTCCCTTTGAATTGTAAATTTTGTCTGAATCTCAAGACAATTTAAATTCTCTCGGTGATATCTATTCAATACACAGTCCCTTAAGACTAGAATCTGTTTCCCTTCCCATAGCACCTGTCATAACAGAGCTTTGGTCTCAGTTTGCTGGGAGTTACTGCACATAAATAATACTGTTTCTACTACGAAAACCAAGGATGTCCCCTTCTCTTATCTGCCACCATTGGATTTGGAGACTAGTACTACCTTTATTGCCCTTCCACTAACCTTAGATATTTATGGTAATGTCAGATGCTTTGACAGTCTTTACCTCTTGCTCCTTCAGTGTCTGAGAGAAAATACAGTCTGAAGGCTTCATCGTAGCCAGCTGTGCATTAGGTTCTAGTAGAAACAAATTCTCTACAAGCTTCTCTCAAGTAGTTGGTCCAGCTTATGAGTTCCTAATGTTTTTCAGGGGAGGAAAAAAAACGTAATCCTTCCATCCAGGATGTGAATTCTCAACTGAAAAAAAGTAAATCCTCATTTAAAAGAAAATTATCTTTTCCTTGTTTATCTTACTTCAAGCCTGCAGTTCATTTGACTTTTTGTCCTTTAATATTCCTTACATCAAAGTGCTGTTGCCAATGTGATGTTTTTGAAGCCCTCTCATCCAAATTTTTTTCCTTTTCCTTTTGAGTTGACTCCTTCTTCCCTTGGATTTCTTGACTAACTGTTACAGTACACAGGCTGAGAGTTCTGCATCTCAACATAAACAGCAGCCTGTATTTGGAGGATGTGAAGAACTCAACACATACTGAATTGATTTGTAGGCTTTTATGGACTAGTTGGCATTACTTTCATGATTTGCTTCTTGAAGATAGTCTTTTCAGCACTGTGTGGAACTATTCAGGTGAGTCAAGGAGAGAAAAAAAAAAAAACCACAACAAAGTCAACTGTGATGCCTAAGAATCTACTATTGACAGGATTTTAGGTGAATTTTTAATTAAGGGCCTGGAACTATTTCCACGTTTATATCAGTAACACAATGTGCAAGGGATTACACTAGTTTTAAAAATTCACAACAGTAATTCAGTAATTTTATCAATGGTAAACTATGCATTTTAGTGTCAAAAGTCTTACTTCAAGATCTGTGTTCCAGCTTCCTCTGCAGTAGTGGATATTTCTTCCAAAAGGTGTGACTATGAAAAAAAACCCACAACAACATAACAAGAATTATGGTGCCTGGGTGAAGACAATGATCACTGCATCTTGATAAAGGGCTGTTTTGCTTTGCTCTCTCCTGACAAAGACCAACTGGCTTCACTGCATGTTTGTTGTTCATCCCCAGCTCCAGGACGGTAAATCAGACCAGGTCTATTTTAGTCATCTGCACAGTACTGATTTGCACTGGTTGTTGAGTTGGTTTTCTTTTGAGTCGTATGAGAGTCCCCAGTGCAGCCATGTGAGACTTTCAAGGGTGCCTTCCTGACCTCAGCAAATTACACCACCGCTGAAAATGTGATAAGTCTATTACTTTTATGTCCAGAAGGTAATTCAACAATAACAAAACAAAAAAAAATAAGGTGTCTTCCTTAGAAATACACAAAAAGGAAATGTTTTCCTTTGGATCAAAGAACTCATCCCACCTTGATATAAATTGAAATCTTCCCTTCCCCATCTAAACCTTGGAATGAATAGCATCTCTTATCTCTTCAATTCTAATTGATATGTTGGAGAGGCACACCTTCCATTTTCCCTGATACCACTGTGAGACTATTTAGTCCACTTTCTCATGAGCTTAATGTATCACTTCACTGTCCTGGACATTTACTTCTCCTTCTAACATTCTGCATCCTACTTCTAGAGTTCTGTGGTTTTTTCCCTTCCCTTTTCATCTGCTGCTCTGGTCAGATCCTCAGCTGATATAAACAGCTTTAATCACTGTAAGGATGCTGATGATTTACACAAGCAAGTGATCTGGTTCCAGGCTGTTTTACTGCTTTATGAAAATAAATTTGGTGAGTAAGCTTCATTTGTAAGTGTCTGATAGGAGTTTATTAGTATGCTAATATGCCTTGGAAAGTGTTTTTTAAGGGTGTTTTCATTTTATTTCTTAGGAAAATTTTATGTTTATTCTTTGTTTATTACTTAAATGCTGCATTGAAGAAACAAATTGGCCATTGAGATGAGTTTACTGAAGCATTTGTTTCCTTCTTGACAGAATGCTTCTCTCCATCCATTAAAAACTAGGAACAGGAAAAACAAACAAACAAACAAAGGCATTTTATTTTAGTCTTTACACATTAAATAACCAAGTAAATATGTATATGGGTGGGGGATTACCAGTCCCTTAATTAAAGTGAATAAATCAAGAAATTCACTGCCTTTACCTTGCAACTGTATATCAGAAAAACCCATGGCAAACTGCCACCTGTGGGTCTGTTGAGATTTCAGGTTTTCCTGTTGCTTTTCCTTAAGTACCACTGCTTTCTGCCAGTGGATGCCAGCCCTGACCCTGCTGCATCCAACCAGGGAGAGAGGGAGAGAGGGATGCCATCTCCCTGCCAGATAATTGCTGCACAGATCTTTGTAGTGTTTACTCCAGTCAGTGTGGAATTTTAAAGTATATGTTGATGTGGAATTCAGAGAGGGAGTGTGGATGTGGGCAGGCCATGCTTCATCCCATTTGTAGCCTACGATACTCTTGAGGAGCATAGTGAGGGCAGTGGCTCAAAAATGCTGTTGTTCGCTGAAAGGGCAAGGATTGGTTTGGCAAATTTGGTGTGTGTGAAGGAGATGGGGTGAAATGTCTCAGTGTGATTCCCTCCATGCTCCTATAGCTTCCATGAGCTGATGTCTGCCTCCCTTCCACCATAGCTGAGTCTAGCATTTCACTTTTGCAGTGACCATCTTCAGCTTCTAGAAGAGAGGACAAATGGCTTAGCATGGAGCAAATCAGTGTTCATAACAGCTCATAAGGTTTACAACGTAGTAAGTTGGTTTCAGTAACAAATCAGAAGTGAAGGTGTGAGAAAGGTGGAGCTGTTGTGAGGTGACAAACACCTTGAGAATGCAAAAATTGATGCCTTTAGATCAAATAGATAAATAGAGGTCAGAAGATGATAGGACAGTAGTGGAGAGCTGTCTAAATAACACACTACTTACAACTGATTTTAGTAACACACCGTGCAGCTGTTATTTACAGCTGTTAGTTATAATTTATACTAGAAGACATTCAAGGTCGTAGTTATTAATTACACTCTAAGCCACAAAGAAAACTGTAACATTTCATCCTAGGGAACCTAAAAATGGTTGTTGTGTTCCATCTTACCAAATACTTTTGAGTGCCTGCTGTGAAACAGGACTTCTGAAATCAGGAAAGATTTAAAATTTTATCCTTTGGTGGACTATTCTTCCACGGTTTCCATAGAAAAGACTGAGATAAACTCATCAGGAATGGCTAAAACAGGTTGGAAGTGCAAACAAACAATGAAAAAAAAGATCTCTGGAATTGTTTCCAAAAATTAGAAGTCATCAAAATACAAATTTGACTCCAGATTTGCCATTAATCCTCTTTTCAGATTTGTTCTGCCAAGCAGAAGGGTTTGCTTTCCTTTCTTGTTTCAAACACATGAACTTTTAACATTTTTCCTCTTTCTTTTTCATTTACTTTTTGATTGGGGTTTTTTGGTTTTGTTTGTTTGGTTGGTTTTTTTTTTGTTGTTTTGTTTTTGTTGTTTTTTTTTTTTTAAACTGACCAGAACACAGTTTTAGGCAATACAATGGTGAATTTGATTTTCTTTTCTTGGTGCCATACCTGATAATATCTACCTCAATGTTGCTTGCGTCTAATAAAAAATAAAACCCTAACATCATATATTCTTGTTTTAAGTAGAGATGGACTGATGCTGGTTTTTTTTCTTCCTTGGCCGTACTCCTAGATGCCATGAAAATATGCAAAGATAACTGAGTAAAAGTCATTTGTTTGAGTAGTCCATAGAGTGCCAGGGTAACCTCTTTCATCTCAAGTATTAGTGTGGAAGAAGCTTTTCTAGGAAATGGTGCAGTGTGTCTCTGTCTCCATCCAATAGCTCTGATATAGGGTGCTCACAGACTTAAATGATGTGAGAAGACTGTGTTTATTGGACTTTCTCACTCTTTTTTATCTCAGTCACATAAGCCTCTTATCAGATGCCTTTTGAGCCAAGCAGCTGCTCAAAGCTGCGTTAAGCAGTCAACACACAGCTGGGCCTTTCTAGTGGTCAGAACCTCAGTTCATGGTGTTCATACATATATGCAACATCAATACTATCACAGAGCTGGGGTGAGACAGCAATGAAATAGTCCCCTTTGGCGTCCCCAGCCAGCAAAGATGGAGGATGGATATTCTGACCTCAACGCTGCTTGCAGACTGCAAACCTTGGTGGCTTTGGTCTACATGTGTTTGGGCCCACATGCTCCCAGATGCCCACTCTATTCATACCTGAGGCAAGCATAAAAGTCCTGTCTGCTGTCCAGCTACCTGCAATACAACCACTGTGTGCCTCTTTACTTTTTTGATATGCAGAATAGGTCAAGATGAGTAAGGCAGAGCCTGAGATTTCTCCTTTAAATTCTCTGTCCTGACATCTACAGGCATTTATCCACAGCAGTAAGCTTTCAGCATGGTAGGGCAATTGAGTTTGGTAGATTCACCACGTTTCTCTGAAAGCTTTGACGTGATAATGATGCTGATGGTGCCTGCTAGTTAATGTTACATCATCTCATGTGTCTTCTGAAAGCTAGAGGAGTGAAATGTGCTCCTTCATGTTCCTTCTGGCAAGATCTGGAGCTGGAGATGGCTGAATTTATCATTGTAACTACTCAATTCTTCTCCTGTCAAACGTTTCACTAAATCCACAGTCAAAGGACAACTTTGAAGTTTGGCTTTGCCCACGGTGTGATACCCAGGGGACTCCAGTTTCCTTTTTAAAAGTGAGAGTTCATTGAAAGCCCTTGAAAGTGAAGAATTATTTAATTACTTTTTGATTTGCCAACTGTATACTCAGCCCTGTTCAGAACATAAATATACATAATGTCTGCTCTCCAAGGAGTCTTAGTAGGGTTGTGAATATCGTTTCCTTCACACAAATTTTAATGTGTTTTCATCTGCTCATGCAGTAGCTGTTGTGGGTCTATCTTAACAAAATTAAAAGTAGGGAAGCAACAGATTTGGGAACATGTGCAACAGAAAGTTGCGGACCTGCTCTGATCACACATTTTTCAGCTGAAAGTGTGTGAGGTGGAATTTATTTAATGGTGGAATTTAATTTATTTTCTCACAGGAAGAAAACCTCTATGCACATTTTCATTTTATTGTGATATGATTTCCTAGAAAATGTGAAATTAATTAAAAAAAATAGATAGATAGATAGATAGATAGATAGATAGATAGATAGATAGATAGATTATTTGCAGTTTTCCCCTCCCATTTAGGCAGCTTCTGAGTAAAGAACAAAATCTGGTTGTCTAGGAGTATCGTCCAGTGAGGGCTGTGGAATAGAAATCTGTGAGAATATATTCAATTCTTTGTCCCATCACTGTTTGCTGAATGATATCAATGCAGTTTTTCTGGACTTTTTAGTTATTCCATCCTTTACCTTGTGAACTGTAAACTTTCCAGAGAGGTTATCTGTCACATTGTCCCAGTAATGCACAGCACAATCTTGATCAGTGTCTTGCACCACCACAAAGTTGATGACAAAGACATAGGATTCCTGCAGACAAGGAGCAAAAGCAGTGAGACATCCAAAGTTAAACAGAGAACCGTAATGCAGCAGCTCTGACCTTGGAATGACAGATTCACAAATTAGCAGATTGCATTGGATTGGAAGGGACCCTCAAAAGGTGATCTCATCCAACCCCCCTGAAGTGACCAGGGACATCTTCAGTTAGAATGAGCTGCCCAGGGCAACATCAAGTCTGATCTTGAAGGTCTCTACGGACAGGGCCTCAACCATATCCCTGAACAACCTGTTCCAAGTATTTTACTGCTCTCACAGTAAAGACCTTCCTCCCATCTGATCAAAATCTACCCTGTTTCAGTTTAAAATCGTTGCCCCTTGTCCTACCACTACAAGCCCTTTTAAACAGTCCTTCGCCAGCCTTCGTGTTGGTCCTCTTCAGATATTGAAATGTAGCGATAAGGTCTCTCTTCTCCAGACTGAACAGCCCAAATTCTTTCAGCCTGTACTTCATAGGAGCTCCACCCCTCTGGTCATCTTTGCAGCACTCCTCTGGACCCAGTCCAACAGGTCTCTGTCTCTTTTTTGCTGGAGGTCCCATATCTGGACACAGTACTCCAAGTGAATCCTCTTAGAAGCAGAGTAGAGGGGCAGAATCACCTCTCATGATCTTTACCCATGTGGATTTGTACACTGACTTTTTGGCATTTTTTAAAATTTACTTTACATTATACTTTATGTTGCCCTTCTGGTGTTAGGCATTGCAATGAGGAAACAGTAAAGGAGCAAAGTTTTGCACTTTATTAGCCAGCTCAGGCAGCAAGTATCACTCCATAACTGCTAAATTGCACAACTGGAACTAAAATTAGCATGATTCTTCCTACTTGACATCTTTAGCCTCACTGCAGAGCTGTGATCAGGCAGTTGTACAGTAAACCCTTTATTGCTGGGACTGAGTGCAGGTGGGATGGCTGCAGCAGGGACTCAGGGAGCAGCCATACTATTTGAACTCCACAACTTTTTTGACCTTCTAGACTCTTTCCTCCCCACCCCAAGCACCCGCACACAGCCTGGAAGGAATGTTTCCAATCACTTCCTTTTGGTAACCAGCCAAACAGCTGTTTTTCCAGAAAAGACTTGGGAGGCTGGTATGTGTAAATTGAGCTTTTCAGGGGATTTTTTTGGCTTAGTGATCAGGATGTGGCTGTGCTGGTGTGAGAGATTCTTACTGCATGTGGCACAGTATCTCCTGAGCTTGTGTGCCATGCTAATGTACACCAACATCTTCTCAGACTCTGGTCTGTATATATTGACAGTGAATGAGCTCTCTTTCGGCACATATATTTTCGTTCTCTGGTGCAGGACTAAAATATCTCTAGATGATCCTTTGGTGCAAGATCATAACGGTAAAAGAAGGCCACAGCCAAGAATTTTATGGATGTGCCTGGAAACACTGTTAAATTGCAATATCTATCCACATGACAGTTCTGCAGTGTTCAGATGTCAAACCTCCAGAGAAAATCCCAAGCACTTACAGGAAAAATCCTCTGTACTTTCAGTACTTTCAGTGTGTATGACTTAAACTCCTTTCCAAGCTGGGGAAATGTTTCTCAACACAGGGGTTTTAGCTAAACACTGGAAAACCATCCCTGTGACCCCAGATGCGTTCTGCCTCCATGCTGGGAAAAGATCTTAATGTTTACTGCCCTCTTTGCCTCAGTGCTGTGACTTCCAGGAGAAGAAAAGCGAGCCGTGAGGGCAGAAAAGGAACCATGATATGCTCCGGTCTACACTATCAGAGTCGGGACAGTGTGCGTTATTACTTCTTTACTTACTTGATCCAAGAACCACATCTGCATTTTAACTCTAACCATTTCATGTAAAATGGACAACCTGTGTTTGAAGCAACCTGCAGAACCCACCCATCACCTGAAAGGTGGCCGAAGTGATCAGAACTCTTTCAAACATGAAGAAGCAGCTCCTATTTGCTTCGAAAAGATTTAGCTGTTAGGCTACTACAGAAAAAGAAAAGGACTGCTGGCAATCATTTTAATACAGTGAGCTTATGAGGTTTTTTAGAGAGCTGGCTAACTTTAAGGTACTTAGGTCTTTAACCAAACTGCTTTAAAGGGACTGAAATATCCCATTTTATCTTTGTGCAGTCAGTTGATATACAGACTCTGAGACTAAACGCATGCGTAAAGCAAACTCAGTCCGAGGAGGCGGTGTCTGCTAGAATACTATTGCCAGACTCTCCATTATAAGGAGTGACCTTTCGCTTCCTTACTAGATATTTTGGATCTTCTGTACTAACATCAAGGGTCAGGAAACTCACGTTACAAGAGGAAATTGCTTTGATTTGTCTTTTGCAACAGCTTCTTCTTTTACTGTCTAATGTTCTAATGTATGACCTTCCACTGAGTAATTGCTTGTCTGTCTGCTACAATATGTTTAACACCAGAAACCTTTCCTCCTTGACTGGATTTTCTCTATCCTTTTATTGATATTTTTCTTCCTTTAAGGAAATTCTACATCATGTTGAGTCTTAGAAGTGCTTGACTAAAAACAGTTTCTAAAACATAATGAAACAAATTCACTTTTAAGACTAGAGCCATGCCAGACTTCTGAAGCAAAATGTCCTTCCATAATCATAAGAATTCGAAAAATAGTGAAGAGACATTGAAAAAGAAGAATGTTTTCATCACACAAGGAGGTTCTGAAGGAAGCTTCTCACAAGTCTACTTACTTATAGCCACTGTCTAAGCAGTAAAATTTGGAGTGCTAAGTGCACAGTGGGCTAGTGCTTTACAAAACAATGTGATATAAAATTCAGTCTTAATACTCAACTCTTGATAGCTATTGTGTCTATAATTGCCATCAACTTGTCCAAGGCACTACACCAGTTTGTTATGTACCAGGCTTCTCATGGAGGTGATGGTGCTTACTACAAACTTCTGCTCGAGTTAATCAGGTTTCCCTTAAGCTCTTTGCAGCACCAGGAGAGTCATTTCCCTTTTTGCTTTTTCTCGTGGTTTCTCAAGGTTTTATGTAGTTTTAGTCACTTGATCATGAGGTTCTTTGCATTAGTCTTACTTCACATCATTAGAGCTACACATTTTTGACACACACATTTTCCTTTTTCGTACTTAATTATGGAATCCTAAGGGAAAAATACATTCAGTTTGCTATTGGCTTATGAGTCCAACAGGGAGCTGTATTGCAACACTGCCACCCACGAAGGAACTAGCAGTTAACAAAGGTTTTTTTATATCTTGGCCTAACATCTGTGACTTTTCTATTGACACTTTTGGTTTAATATAAGGCATTCAGCATGTTGTTTGATATAAAACAAAATGTCTACCAAGAAGTCAATTAAAGGCAAGTAATACAAGTCACTGCAGGAAGCAGACATTACAGAGTTTGCTATCACCATGAAAATAAGTATGGAATTGTTTTCTCGGTATTCATCTGTGGAAGTCTGAGCAAGGTACTCATCAAAGGGAAAAAGGAGAGTCAGAACCTTCATCCCACCAAAATGCAGTTCAATCTGTTCTTCATTTTGGAACTGTTTCTTTAGTACTGTATTCAAAGTGTAGTTATGATGGTGACCATTCCACATTACAAATAAATGCAAGTAAAATAATACTTATTGTAGGGAGAAGCATTGTAACAGACTATTTCTATGACTTTTATGATTGGAGTTCTGTATCAGTTGCCCATTAATATTCTCATGAGTGGTCTTTGCTGATGTCTTGTTCAATTGTAGATTGACTCTGTGATGCTAAGACTCATGGTGCTGCTCTGCACAGAAGCACAGGGAGGCTACTAACTCTTATCTTATAAAATAGATGATGGCTCTGAATTGAATTTTAAATGACTGGGTTTTTTTCATTCTTTGATACAGTCGATACTCTTCACTGGCTGATTTTACATCTTCACACTACAGCTCAAATTTTCGCTCCTTTGATACAACCTGGATAGATACAAGGCATATTATTCTAGCAAAGATCTCCACACAACTCAGGGATTCAGAGGGAACTGAGTGAATGCATTTGAAGTCAGAATTTGGCTGAATGTGCACACATCTTTTGGTATTGCCTCAGTGACAGAATGGATCATGCTTTGGATTGGAACTCTGGTGATGCTTTCATGCTTCTGATGAAAAGAATCCTTCTATAGATGAAAAGATGAATGTGTCTAAGACAGATACTGTCATGTAGTATTATATTCTTCATTAGAAAGCAGAAATGTGATGTTGTTTTCACTGACTTAAGTTGCACTTCATTGTTTATATCACTTAAAAAAAAAATTGCTTTTAACAAGATAAATGACTTTACAGTTTTATATCTTCCCAATAAGCTGTGGCCAACTATGTAATGCACTATTTTGACCATGAACCCTGTGATCTTTTCCTGTGGTTTACACAGAACTTTACGGATAACAAATAAAGTTTCTCTTCATTGCAGAAGGGTGGAGGAATTAAAAAAAAAAGTAAATCTGAGCAGGCTGCCATAAATACAGCTTGCTTGGCATGCCTGTCCCCAAGATGAACTGATTTGTGGCCTGGATTCAAAAATGTTTTACTGTTCTTTACTTCTCACTCTGTGGATTCAGCTATTTAGATCAGGCTAATTTTCAACTGAAGGAACTGAAGCACTATTATTCTCCCTGAAGGTTATCTCATTTGTTTAAAAACTTGTGGCAAACCATTGACTGCTGTATTTGTTTCGAAGACAGCAGTCATGAGGGAGAAGGGTTATATCTGGAAAACACCCACGTGCAAACTCCCAAGGGCCTTTCCTGAAATAACAAATAGTTTCACAAGTGGTAAAACTCACTTCACATGGTTTCCAGCAATTCACTTCTCAGCTGAAACAGGTTATGTTCCATGGGCATATTGCCTGTCTTAAAACATGGCAGAATATGATATCTTCTTTTCAGCCTCTACCACTGTATAAAAGATGTTGAGGTTGACTAACCACTTCTACAAAGAAGCAAACTTAAATGCAGGCTAACACCTCAAGAATTGGGAATAAAATTCCAGAAACCTTTAAAAAAGTGAAAATAAATATTCCATATTATTGGTCAGATTCTTAGACAAGTGATACTCTGAATTATTCTTCTTTTGGAAGGAATTGACAGAGGCTCACCTTGCTTAATGCATATCCAGANCCTTTACTTACTTGATCCAAGAACCATTCTTCTTTTGGAAGAATGGTTCTTCCAAGAACCATTCTTCTTTTGGAAGAAATTGACAGAGGCTCACCTTGCTTAATGCATATCCAGATGTTATATTATCTATCAGCCGGTAGTAATTGACTTTAGGGTTTGTTAAGGTTTGAGGTTTTTTATTATTTTAGTGAAGGAATTAATAGTCTGTTGAATGATGATGATACAAGTGAACTTCTTTCTATAGCAGGTAGGTCATGTCTAGGAGTAGTTCTGACAAGAATGTGTTCATACATTGCTAAAGCTTTCAAGAAAACACTAGCATCCAGAGGTGATGCTGGGTGAAGTTTGTGTCTTGGAATCTTGCTGCTTATGCAGCATAGTATTTTGAGAACATACCCTAGCTGAGAAGGAGAAGCATTGGATCTGCTGGGCACCCATGGTAGGGAAAATGAGACAAGCAGCAGTTTTCTGAACTTTCCAGTTCCCTGCCTAACACTCAACTGCCCTCCTTGCAGGAAGAAGGAAGCGAACGCTTCTGAAAATGTGGATGCTTTAAAGCACTTAAATGGGAGCTCTTCTAGCTTGGACAGCTGGTCTACCATGTATACCATTATGTTTAAAATTAGTGGTTAGGAAAGAATGAAGTGGAAGAGAAGAAAGAGCTTAGTTCAGATAAATAAAATATAGAGCAAGCTGCCTCCCAGTCAGTTCAGACTCTCTGCAGGGAATTGCCTCAGTGCAAAGGATGTCTCCCAGCTTCCTTCCCACTCATCTTCCTTATGAGATTGTTTTCCACCCCCAGTCCAGGGATGTCTGTGTAGCTCCTGCCATCAAGAATATTGTCTATATATGTGCTGTTCAAATGGCCCTTTTGCCTTATGACTTAACACCTACTTTTATTGCTCATTAAATGATTTTATGTGCGTTTTAGTAATTGTGACAGGCAGTGTATTACCCACCGTCGTCTTTTATTTGCTCCCATAAAGCATTATGGAATACAGTCAGTATGTGGCATTCAGGGTAGAATGCTGTGTTGTGTTGCATTGTGACACAGAGCAGTTCAGTGCCTTTCCATTTGCCTGCGTCTCTTCTGGTTTTCCCCATGACAAATGTCTGGCTTCCATGAGTTCCCCCAGTGTATCTGCTGACGACAAGAAGTACAGAAGTTAATCACATCTCCTCAACAGTTTCCCAGATGCTTGATGATTCATGAGGGGCCAATTTCCAGAGATCAAGTTCGAGCAAGTTAAGTGTGCAAAACCCCACTGAAACCCCCCTTAGAAAATTCTGGTGCTTTTGATTCCAGTCCTGGCTACATCACTTCAGGTCGTTATTTAGCTCATGGTGAGAGAAGTAAGAAGGAATCAAGCTGTTTCAGAGCTCCTGAAGAGTCTACTCTGGTGTCAGGTGAAGGGTCTGAATGACTTTGCATTTCATCCCATGTTGAGTTACAAAAGTGGCATTCTATCTCATCAAACATACTTTATTCCTTTGTGGAAAAGGCACATCTTCATGCTGTGATATTTTTATGTCACTTATTTTGCATACATGCATATAATATATGTAAAACCAAACATACATAAAATATGTATAAATGTAAATGTGTATGTTTATAAATACATGTATTTTCAAAATACTTTTTTATATCTCCAAAGGATTGTCTCCCTATGCTTCTGTCTGGCTTGTCCTCTGTAAGGATTTTATAATTACTGCATTTGCCATGATAGAAATAACAAGTCACTGTGCTTTGATTTGCGAACTTTTAAACATGTGCAACTCAATTTCTCCGTTTACCTGTCAGCTTGGGTACTGTGGAGCTGTGCCAGCATTGATCTTTCTCTGCTATGATTGGTTTGCTATGAGAGCACCCAGAGATTCAGAACTTAAGTTAAATAAAAACCCATGACAGAGCCTGTCTTGTTGGGGTACAGTAATGCTGGTAGCATACATTTTCAGCTGGTGTGCTGAAAATGTTTGTTGTTTGGGGGTATATGTATGAGCACATATGTGTGATCCTGCTCTGGCAAAGGGGTTGGACTAGGTGATCTTTCAAGGTCCCTTCCAACCCCTGACATTCTGTGATTCTATGATTTAAAATACACTGTCCCTAGCACTCAAATCTCAGCAGCTGAGAACTCCAGCATGAAGCCTGTACTAGGACTGTCTGGGAAAAACAAACCTTTCCTTCAGAAGCATGAACCACATTGAACGACTCAGTTAAATGTGTGTTATGAGAGAGAAAATGTGCTGCCCAAGAAAGAACAAAGTACTCTTGGGTATGTGTTGAGTTCTAACATATTTTACTGCAGTAACTTTTGTTCTAATTTAGGGAATAATTGCTTCATTCAAAAGCACAGAATTTGCTTTCATCAAAACTTTTCTTGGATGTCTTGGACACAGTCCTGTGAAATATCTTGTCCTCTTGGTTGTACTGAGTGTTTCAGAGTCCAAATGTCCTCAGCATTTCAACAGGAACTCAGTCGTGTTGGCTGGACATTTTGTTTCATTGCAGATTAGGGGGAGAAAAAAACCCAGAAGTGTCTAAAAGTAGTCAGCAGACTTGAGTATAAATGGTCTTGATGAAAATTGCAATAAAACTGGTAGGTGACTGAAGTGTAGCATTTCCAATGAAAATTAGTGGTCAAAACAGAACAGAACAAACAAAAACTGGCTAGTTCTGCATTTTGTGAGGCTTGGCATCAGAACTGCATTTGCTTAGAAAGGGTGGCTTAAGGTGTGAGAACATTTCATCTTGAAGGAAGGCATCATAGAAAAATATCACGAATAAATCTTTGGAGATAGTTCTTACAGGAAACCCAGCCATTTATCTTCTACTTTCAGGTTATTTGGAAGCTAGAATTATTACCCTGTCAGAAGGATGCAAGGAACTATTGACACACAACCACGCTTTGCTTACAGCTACATGCAGGGAGATATTTATGCCCAGGAACCAGTCAAAAAACAAGATAACAAATAGATGTACCTACCATGAAGTTTGTACCATTTCTCTACATTTCTGGTTTCCATGAACATTTGTGAAGCAAATATGCTATTTTTACATAGAGAGCTTATAAAGCTTCAGTCAAGGGTGAGATTTTATTTTAAGAAAGAAAACTTTAAGAGAGAAGACTTTGATGACTGTGCATGACAGATGATTATGGCTCTTTGCTTATTTTGGTTCCATAGTTCCAATGTTTACAGTGTGGCTTGGTAGGAGAAGTGTTTCCCTGTTCCGCTCTTTCTGAGTAGCTGGAAGGATTTTTTTTTTGTGGGGTTTTTTTTTGTTGTTGTTGTTGGTTGGTGGGTTTTTTGTTTTTTTGTTTGTTTTTTTTAATGTGTGTTGTTTTAGTGGAACTGGAGCTTGACCTGACATAGAGCAGGGTATTAGGGATGATGTTCCATTGAAGACTAGGACATTGGAGTTTAGGTGTTTACATGGAAGCTAGTGTCCATGTTCCCACAACCAGTTGTGAAATCAGTGCCGTTGCGTGACTGACGTAGGACCCGTCCAGGTGTAGGTTTCACTGGCTGTGTTGAGAAGGGGTTCAGCTTACCTGTGTGCAAGGGGCTGTATGACATACTACTTGTAAGGGACTTTTGCTGGGGTGTGCTGCTGTACCTCCCTGTCTTTGTGAAGGCCAGGGAGAAAACCATACATGTCTTAGATGGTGTTAGGTATCTCTCTGATTAACTGAACTGAGTCCAAAATCTCAACACACAACATGAGGAACACAGTCACAGGTGAAGGCTCACATCTGAGCATCTTAAGTGGGAGTTGAACCCTGACTTGATCTGCTTGTTAGTTCTGATCCTCAAAATTTCACCACGCTAAAACTGTCAGTGCACTAAAGAATTTTCACTTCAATGCTGGAAGCCAAATTTCAGTATCAGTAACACCTGGACAATGCAAGTGCATAGTGCAACTGAGAAGTCCTCGTAACTTCTGGAGAAGTGGATCTTGCCACAGTTCCTACTAGTCTTGGAGCCTGGGATTTACCGCACCTGAGGCTTTACCTCCGTGTAAGAAAACTTTAGGAGCAATTGAGTATTTGCTCAGGCAGAAGTTGTGAAATTATAATTAAGTCAAGTCTTGATCGATTATCTTGTGTTAATAAAATGGTTGGTGGGACAGTTTCTGACATCAGTTAGGTTGGTGTAAGCCTGGAGTAACAATTTGTGTTAATGATCCATTGACAGCAAATGATTCACACCATATAAATAAATCAAAAGGTGTCTTAGCACATGCTTCTGGGAGGAAATACTTAAGCACAATAAACAAACTGAAACTCACAGCTACTCTCTTTCAGCCTTTTATTGCTGCTTTTGTTCAGAGAACATTTCTCCCCAGAACACCAAATTTGGGGAGCAGAGCTGATTACCTTTTTGCTTCACTCTGGCTCACTTAGTTGTTCTCAAACTTACATCTTTCATTAAAATTTAAATTCTGTTTTGAAATCAAAATAATAAGAATAAAATTGTGTAATCAATATCAATGTAAAAGTAATGCATTTATAAAATAGTCTGTTGTTTGAGTACTGTTATTCTTATTGTTTACATGGGGGGAAATGAAGAGAAAATACTCTATGCTTCCTATTTAATAGTAAACTGCTCCTAGGCTCAATTTATTATAGAATTTAATTGCAAATAATATTTGCTGTGTTACAAAATGTTGTGTTTTTTGCCTTCCTGTAACTGGAACAACATACTAATTTCTACAAGTTGTGACTACTAACAGAGAGCAATCACCTCACAGACTTGTACCGAAAAGAAGAGAGCATCAGCGTGGCAGGGAATGGCTGCATCCACAGTCCTCGCTTCCCCAGCAGTTACCCTAGGAACCTCCTGCTGACATGGCGACTCCACTCCCCAGAGAGCACCAGGATCCAGTTGGCTTTTGATAATCAGTTTGGACTGGAGGAACCTGAAAATGACATCTGCAGGTAAGTGGTGAGTGGAAGTTTGGAGAGGCCTTCTTAATACCACATTTGAGCTTAAGGATGTGACCACTGACAGAAGACTCCAAACTCAAATGTGGGGTTTGGTTTTGCAGTCTCCTGACTATGGTTGCTTGACTTCTCTGGCTAGATCTAGGATGACCCTGCTTTGAGGACAGACCTCCAGAGGTCCTTCCCAACTCAGGGACCACAAGGCTGGTATCCAAGGATGAGGAGAAACTGACACCTCGTCCAGCTCCAAATTTCTGTCCATCTGTCAAAGCTTCATTTTCTCTCTCCTAGGATAGAGCAGACATCATGACAAGTTCCTGGGTTTTGCAAATCTATTAAGTAAAAGTCAGATCAACACTTTCTTAAAGGAACACCTTTAAGTAAGGTGCCCAGTAGTAAATAATTGCTTACACAAAAGGGTGACACAGTTCCTTCTTAACTCAAATAAAGGCTGACTGTGAGTGGCTGAAGAGGTAGGTAAAAGTGAACCATAAGCTTCCAGGCAGATCAGTTTTGGCAAGTTGCCAACACAATCCAAAACTGTGAGGTAACTTGTTTAACATTCTCCTATGCAGAGGTGTAAACAGCAGGTACTACATGCATGACAAAGCATCACCTGCTTTTGTGACAGTGCTTCATAAATACTGGAGGAAAGAATGTCTCTCCACCCCAGTATTTGTGGCACGTAGTCTTTGATCTAATAAGTAAACTGAGCTGTCCTGGACTTAAAACAGTTTTGTCAGGTCTCAGTCTTACAGCATCTTAAGCACAAGGCACTTTTGTGCATGAATCCAGCTACCTAGCAAGTCAGATACTACTTTAATAGAATTTTGTCCTCTCTCACCTCTGTCATGTTTCAACTGGGCAAAAGCCATATTTTTGAGTAAGTGGAAGGCACTTGGTGGTGTGAGTGACTATCACAGGTATGAGTAGGTATGTGTTTTTATAGGAGTCTGAGGGACAGATAAAAATACATTGAAAACTATGTTATTAAAATTGTTTGTCTTTATTGTTTACTCTTAATTGGTAGATTTCTTTCAAAAACTTTTAAGTTCACAAATATCAGTGTATTCTGTATACTGATACAGCTAATAAAGCAACATCTACTATATCCCAGTTGCTTCGGTTTCCCCTTTTACATAGAAGTGACCATAAGCTCAGTTGATCTGACTGATTAACCCAGGTGGATCAACTGCTTTGCGTTATAGAAGCACAGAGACAAATCTTCCTAAGATTCACTAAATCCATGGAGTTTTTGTTTATATTTCTTTTATTCAGCTCTCTGTTCTGTGGGAGAGAACAGGCTTAGGATTCCCGTGTACTCAGAAAGGCAGATTGCTGTGATGCTGCTTACGTAAAATGTTTAAGTCTCAGCTTCCGACTCAGCCTGATCGTATTGTTAGTTACACCTTATCTGTGCAGAGAACTGGGTTGGTAGGATTGCTGCACACCCAGCCCCTGCTTATCTTATCGTCTTTGTCAATTTATTTGCATTTATAGGGTTTGGCAGCTCTGCAAGCTTTTACAGGATGGATTTTTTTTTTTCTTGTTTTGCTTTGCTAATTTTCTTTGTTACCTATAGAGAGAACTATTTCTGCAGGTTTGATTTCCATTTAGTAATAAAAAAAATCCAAAAACACAAACCCAACCTCACACTGTCTCTCCTTCCCCTCTGCCTGGTTGGTCTTGGCAGCTGCTACTTTGCTCTGGCACTGCTGGTCCAAGATGAGCAGCGGAGTCAGTAACAGCAGTTACCTCCTTGCACTGCAAACGCTTTCCCAGATTGAGAGCCTAATGCATAAGCAGCCTGTTAATATTTACACAGTGAATAAACTGTAGCTGACCTTACAGCATTGCAACTTTGAAACAGAGGACTAATTTGCCGTGGAAAAAAAAAAGATGGAAAATTCTCTGTCGGGAGCCATTAAAGGTGGTAACACAGTGAGGGGAAGTCAAGGTGTTACTGACAGTATGGGTTTGGGGACCCTCTTGGAAGACAGTCTGCTACTTCTTCCAGTGAAGCTAATTTAGGATGCAGAAAGAAGCAGAAACCTTCCATCATCCATTTTGTCTATGGAAACTGGAGAAGTATCACATTCTTTTCTGCAGTAAAGCTTTCCCTGGCATTCCTGGAAGACCTTTATTCGTGTAACATTGCTTCCAGAGAGAGGAATTTCTCAGGCAGACAGCTCGTGATGGCTTTAAGCCTGTTAAGTACTGTGTGCATAGTTAGACTTTTTGCTAATGCTCGATATATCCTTTCTGCAACTTCAGTCCCTGACAATCCCTGCAGTGCTGTTCTAGAGGGACATCCAGAAATGTTTTAATTGAAATGAATGCTGAGAACTGAGCATGTGCTTGGGCACTGTGCATATTGGACAAGTAATTCAGGACCTCTGCACCTTATCTTCCTTTTGTACTTGCTTCTGACCTTACACTTTTATTTTTTCATAAACTTCCTAGTGTTTTCTTTCAGTTTTTCATCAATGCTTATTATTGTAATTTGCATACTATTAAGACTGAACTGATTGAAATTCATCCAGGCTGAGGAACAAAAACGTATGCTAGAGCAGAGTTGTTTTGAAAGGAGGGGAAATATCCAAGGTTTCACAGAAGTTTCTGGAAGTTCTGTTCGCATTCCCACAGGCATATAAGAGAAGATTTTGAAAAATATTTAATTTACCCAGCCTCCTAGGCTCCTTAGGTGCACAGAAACAACCAAGACCAAACTTGCTTCTATGATTGTTGCAGCAAAACCTCTGCTGCTGAAAGCATAAATCATCCCTGAAAGCCTATGGATTTACCCCATATTTGCTAGGAGTTAGTCAAGCTTCTGGCCTCAAAACTTTGGGAGTGCAGTCAGGACAGTTTCCACTGAAACCTACAGGGTTATGTTACACTGAGAGCTCTGCAACCCCTCATGTCATAGTGTTTGCTGTCTTGCTGTCCAGAGGCAGTGGTGGATGCTCACGTGGGCAATGCCCAAGTACCACATCCATCACCACGAGGGAGTGGGAACAGAGGATGGTTGAGACCCTGAGATAAGTTCACCTCTGCCTGGAACTAAACCTTGTCATGTTATGAAAAATGTATGCTTCAGCAAGTTTGGGCACATCTGAGAGATTTGGTTATGGCAAATCTGTTAGTTTTCTGTTCTGTGCAATTTGGGGTTGGTGAATATAAAAGCAGCAGTGCTGACATTCTCAAGCCACATAGTATTTATATTTGTTCACATGGGCTCTCAGCCGAAAAATGGAAGCAGGTCTGTTATTTACAGAGCTATTCAGCTCCCACAGCTGGGCAAGGAGGCGGGTGCTTGGCCCACAGGCCCAGAGCTGGGGAGCAACACATTGTTAGTAAGAATCAGTTAGCAGTCTTAAACCCTCTCTTTGGAGGGAGTGCATGCTTTGATACTGAAAACCTTTGCTGGTAAGACCTCCAAAGGTCTAAGGCTGAACTATACTGTGAGAGTAGCAACTCTTACCATACCTTGTTGCTCACACTCAACCTGCCAGTCTTGTCATCACCTCTCCCTCTGCCAGCCACAGTGGAACCTAAGTCTGCCTCCACAGATATTGAGGGACTGATTTGCTCATAGATATTGTGAGATCAGGACTTTTTATGCTCTTCCTCCCTTATCTTCCAGCTCAATGAATTAACTCAACAAATGACCCAAACCAGAGAACACACAGGCTGCAGCAGTGTCACTGTGTCCTTTCATCTCTGGGATTTAGTGTCTGCTGATCCTGGCAGCACCTTCTTTGAGCTCAGGGCACCATGTCTGTGGCACAGATGCCTGATCAAGGTGTGACCTTGCACAGGGCAAGAAGTGCTGTTCCTTTTACCTTGGTGACAGCACCCACATAAAGATCTGAGGAGTTCCCTCCATGGCAGGTAGACTACCAACCTGCCCTTTTCTGCTTAAAACCTTGAAATGAGTCTTTCCAAGATACCTAGCAGAAGCACTGCTGAACCTACAAAGAAGGTCCTAAAAAGCACCTTTCAGCAGCATACTCACTTTGCTCCTGGCATGGTGGCAGCCCAGCTTCAGCAGGGAGGAACCAGTGGCTGCAGCTTCAGGGAGCTGGGAGACCACCACAAAATGCAAAAGTGCTTGCAGCTACTCAGCTTGGGCAGCCTGTCTTAAATAATAATTTATCATATCTCTCTTAATTTATTCACCACATTAAATGCAATGTGTATGTTTGCTGTATACTAAGCACATGCAAGTGCCTCCCAATGCTGTTGTAACATAGGAAATACTGTCTTTCATGTTCCAAAAGCCCAAAAATCATTCACTTGAGCACTCAGGCAGTAGCTTGAAACTTAGTGTATTTTGTGCACCATGAACATGTCCACCATATGTAGTATTTAGTTTGCTGCTTTGCAATGGAGAGCTGGGAACAGTTGTCTGTGTCTGTGTCTCCAGCTGCACTCCTGTCTATTTGCAACCATCTTCTGTAACCAGAGCTAGCAAAAAGCTAATCTTTCAAACTGGTTCCTAGGTATGACTTTGTGGAACTGGAAGACGTATCAGAGACCAGCACAGTTATACGAGGACGGTGGTGTGGACACAAGGAAGTACCCCCAAGAATAACATCAAGAACAAATCAGATAAAGATAACCTTCAAATCTGATGACTATTTTGTGGCTAAACCTGGATTCAAGATTTGTTACTCCCTTGTGGTAAGTCACTTAGCTATGTCATGGATGAGAGACAGATTGTAGTGTAAAAGAGCATCAGTGGTGTAGTTAACTGCATCAGATCAAAAATTTAATTGATTGAAATTATTTTAATTCCAACAACTACACATTAATGCAGATCAAACTATTTTTTACATTCTATCTTTAAATGTAAAGTCAAGTCCAGGCCAGGCCAGGATTTACACTAATAACATGTTTCAGAAGCACCAACGCTTTCTATGCTTAGGCTGCACTTCCAGTGCCTTGACAGATGCTGCAGAAATAGCAGAGAAATGGCTGCTCTATGAACTCCTTTTTCATGTTCATTTGAGGTCAAATAAAAAATACCTTGAGGGGTTATGGCCTAGATTCTGAGTTAGATACAGAGTTCTTTACTCTACATGCAATAAAATTCTACATACTACACAATATGCTAAGGCTCAGGCTGTATTTTTAAGCGTGTATAAACATGCCTCTTTGTATATGCAGTGGCACTGGCAGTGTATCATGTACTGTTTCCATGAGATGAAAACCTCCCCTCTTTTTTTTAGCTTTGGTTTTTGTATTTAGTTAGAAGGCAGGAATGCTTACTGGTCTAAGTAGACTTTTATGCAAAATGTATTTCTTTGTATTGTCCTGATTAATATTATAATGCTTTTGATGCAGTGTAGCCTGAATGAGGCAGATTTTGCAAACACTCAGGAAATGGTAAGCATTAATTTATTATGCTGTCATCACTATGTTTTCATATTCATCACACTTTTATTCCCTTTTATTCAGTCCACTGTTATTTAACAAGGAGAAGAACGCCCAAAATAGCAATAATGTTAATACTGTAAAAGAAGAGATCCGCTGTTTGAGTCATTTCATTTCAGCCTCTTGGCTTTGCATGCGTGTGTGCCTGTGTATGCTAAAAAGAGTCCATAAACAGCACATTCACAGGAAAACTCTAAAACCATAAAGACTGTGCTCCTGTGCGTTTAAATTGTTAGACTTCTAGTGGAGTAAGCATTTCACTGTGAGTAAATCCCGAGTTCTAATTTACTCTACTTTGCAGGTAGCCTACTAAAACTAAAATTTAGGCAGAACAGTCTGTGAAAGACCACTGGGCATAAAAATGAGAGAGTGAGTGAAGCAGCCTCCTTTTACACTGCTCATATTTCAGTGTAGCCTCAAAAGACTGCTGCATTTAGCAAGCTTTATTCCAGACCACATACAGCTAGTCTGATAGTGTTGAGCTTTCCAAAAATCAACATTATCCGTCATAAAGGCATAGGGCTCTCTGCCCTAGAAAACTCAATAAGGCTACTGTTTTTATCTAATCTCAAAACTATGAGTAAACAGAGGATTTTAGAGTCTAACAAATCTATTCAGAAAAATGTTCTCCAAGTGCAAGCTTCTGAATGAGATGCTATTTTATTTCTGAGAAAAGAAGTCTACAGGTGATGAGTGGCATTTGGGAGATGGAAGATGGTATGTACTTAGCCGATCTTCAGATTCAGAGCCATCCAACATAAAACTGCAGGATTAATATTCAGCAGAGTCAGCCCTTATTCCATAGTCCCCACAGCCACTTAGAACTCACTTCATAGATATGCTGAGCACTGCTGACCCCTGAAGGTTGAACTCATTGTGAGTTTCTAAGGCGGCAAACCAGGGCGCATTAATGAAGCATGCAAAAGCAGATGGTATTTTGTATCAGATGAAATGAAAGACCTTTACATTGCTTTTTTTTTTTTTTTTTTTTTTTTTTTTTTCTCTTTACTTTGTAACCTTCTTCAAGATAAGGCTAGTTCTGGGGGCTATCTTGGAAAATGCTGCACAAGATATGTGTGTATCTTTTAATTTCCTTGGGGTTTTTTTTGTGTTTGGTGTTTGGATCTGCATGGCAGTTGTTTATTTGTATACCAGACTCTGACTGATAATTTTCCAGAGAAAATTGAAGCAAACTATTTGGAAAGTTCACTTGAATTTATTGATCAGCTGCATCTCCTGAGAGTGGTGCTGAAATTGCTGGGTGAATTTCTCCCTATTGCACATGCAGCCAGACAGCCTTGCAGGCTTGCTCTCTGGTCCTCTCATTTATGAATCTTCAAGGAAGTCAGTTAAGTTCACTTCATTTGATGCAGATCAAGTTTTTACTTAGTTCAGCACTCTGCATGAGGCACAAATGAAGCACCGGAGAGCTTAGCAGAAACATACTTCGTTATCTTTGTGTACTTGTGGTTTTGTGCTAACTTCACATTTCAGTGTCATTTTGAGAAACAAAGAGGGATTGTTCTTCTAAAGAAGACATAAATTAGACTTGTATCCATGAAAATCACATTTACCCTTGTAAACACAGCATGCAGAGTAAGCAACCCATGCAGAGTAAGCAACCAGGACTCAGTCATGCAGGACAGTGGTATTAGAATTCAACGTGACTCTGGAAAATTGGACTGAAGAAAACCACAAGGATGACCCTTAATAAGACAAGGTTGAAAGCCTTACAGATACATGGGAGTAACTAAATGTCCCAATAGGAGATAATGGACAATGGACAAGGGAGCAGATGGGTGAAATAAAGTCTGAGCATCTAAACACAGCATTTAGCAACTTTAACTCACTTGAAGTTGAATCCCTTCACCTTCTTTCTCCTCCTCTCCCTGCATTCTCTGCCTCTTGGCACCTCTGTCTTTGCCCTCTCTGTGAGTCTGAGGGACTGGGAAGGCTCGAGGGGGAGCAGTGACTCTGATTTTGCATGGAAGGGACAGATCTAACACACTGTTTCATGTCCATGATCTAGTCTTTCCCTATGAAGCCATAGGACTCCCCGGGGTAGGAGCTTCAGGATGGACCTAACTCCAGGAACTTAGTAGTGAATTGAGTGTGCTTCACTGCTTATTCCAAATTGAGTGAGAGTCAAAAGTGTCCTAATATGGCTGGGAAAAGTCACTTCTACACTGTCCTGGTGTAGAAGTAGGTAAGTGTGCTCAGCTGGTGTCTGATGTCTTTGGACACTTTATATTCATAGTCCCCAATCATTGCAGTGCAGTTTGTTGGCTTAACCTGGGTACCCACACAGAGAAATGTCTCCCCTGAACCTCTTTAAAAATAATCTTTTTCTTCAAGCTTCACAGTCCCCAAGCAAAAATGTTCTGGACAAGCTCTGGACAGCTATTAGGCATGAACCTCACCTAGCTGCAGAGATGTTTGAAATGCCTTCCTGCCATTATCACTTGAAGGGCTTTTTTCGGAAACGTTTGGTTTTTTGCTTTTCTTAATTGAGTTACCTTAGAAACATTAGTTTGCAGTATAGAAGGCACTGATTCATTCCAGCCTCTTTCTCTCACACCTTATATAATTTCTTCTTCTAAGGACACAGTGTTTCACCATAAGCACTATAGAAATGTGATACAAAAGAAGGTATCAGGTTACTTATGCAGTTGCTAATGCGAAGGTAGGAATTGCCATGAGAAAGCTCATTGGATTGCTCACCTTGAAGTGGGTGATGTTGCCACAAATGTGGAATTTTGGAATTTCATTCTACCACTGCTTGAAGTGCAGTTATCTCAGCTGAAGAATCTTGCATGTAGCAAGTAAGTATTCAATAATTACTAAAAATACTGCAACAGGTATTTTAAGATGTAGGTATGTAAATTAAGTTACATGCTGAAATAATCTTCTCTTGATTGAAATAATTTTATACAATATTCCTTTTCCTTCTGAAGTGAAATTCTTCAAGTGGACTAATTCTGGATGGGAATGTTAACAAGATTGAACCTTATGTTTTACAAGTACATTAGCATGGACATTTGCTAGAATAATCTAGGAACTTGTACAGGGATGTGTTCCAACAATAAAGGTAAATGTTTTGAATTAAAATTCCAACTCTGCATTTAATTGAATTCTAACAAGACAACCAGAAACTGTTAGATTCCATTTGCTAATTAAGAAACATTGTTTTAACTTTATTGTAAAAGGAACTTATTTGTTACAACTTTATAACGGTAAATTGTTACTGTCTTAATTTATTTTTTTTTAATGAATCCTAAATTAAATCCATATTTTGGAACTTTTACTAAAATCAGCATTGGAAATGAGAGGTAAAAAATCCCTAGGACACACATACAGAAATTGTGATGGTTTGGGAGTTACCTGCCCCCCACTCTATGAAAATCACCCAGACTAGGCTCAACTGGCTGGATGTTAAGGAATGAAGCTATATTTACAGCTTAGCACAATACACAGACATATATATACACTATCTACATAAATAGCTACAGAAATATACAAGGTAAAGGTAATACAGAAACACAACACCCCTCCCAGAAATCAGAGTCCACAGGAGAGGCTCCTGACCACCTTTCCTTCTTCTTTCCACCCCTCTACCTTACCCCAGGGTTTTGCTTACATGCAAGGTGAGTTTGGAGGATCAGCTGGGGGGTTAGAAGCAGAGTGATGAGTTGGGTTACGCAGCAGAAGCCCAGAAGACACAGCAGCTCCCAGAGAGACAGAGACACTCTCTGCTTTATCTGTGTTTGTGTCCTTGTTTTCATACATCTCAGCAAGCCTGAGTGAAGTAGACATCACCATTGTTTCCTTTTCACAGCCTATAATATAATTATTATTCCAATTAGCCTCCAACCAGCACAATCCACCACTGTCTATTTCACTTAGAGCTTTGCTGAGAACTATCTGTCTAATCTAAAACAGTATTTACAATAATGAATATTACAAGTTCAGTTTACACTTCCTTCCAGCTATCTCAGATGTAGGTGATTCAGAAGCTCAGAAAACAGTTTGTCTCCTCACAGATGAGATGAGAACAGGGATTCGCAGGCGACATTGGGTTCGTGCTCACATACAGTAGATTCCCTCGTAGATTACTTGGACACCAGGTAATACCTAGAACAGAAAACTCCTAACAACTTGTGTCATACACTCTGAATTTAAACTCTCTCAGCTAAAGTTAAATTTCTCTGTGGAATACACAGAAATATATAAAAAGATATAACATTAAACCCCCACATATTTACATATACAGCTTTTAATATATATATATATGTGCGTGTGTATATATATGCATACACCATATATATATATATATATATATTATTATATTTTTTTTTTTCTCTCCCCTTTCTGTTCTTTGTAATTCATGACTCAGAAACATCACATGGCTTTAAAAGCAATCTTTCTTATTTGAGAATTGTAAACCAACAATGGTGGACATGTGATGGGGACTGTAAGTGCATTTATCCCAGGATAAAATTATCTGTCAAAATGTGTGTTAATGTGTTAGCTCATGAGTAATTTTGGCTCATTTGATTTTTTTTGTTTTTTTAATGAAAAAGCTATAAAGAAATGAATGGAATAGAGTGAGTGGAACTTTGGGGTTGGACCCGTCGTGTGGAATTACACAGAGAAGTAATTTTCTGCTAAACACTCAGTTTTCAAGGTCACTACTCATATAATTAAAAAAAAATAGCATTGATCACAAAATGGTGTTAAGAAACCATAATCTAATAAAAGTTAGTGACTTTCTCATGCAAAAAAAAATGGGCCAAAGTTAGTGCCAGTACTAAACCTATACTGTTTGATACTTGGCTGTTAATCTCACAAGAAAACACTAAAAATTCAAAGCACAACCAGAAAAATGCAAATGGGGAGGAAAAGAACCTGATTCTGATACTTACATGCACAGTCACTCTGAATCAAGAGACCAAACCCTTGTATTTTACCAGACGTGTTTGCAAAAATGATGCAGCACCAGGCTGAAGGATTCTGTTTTGTTTTGTTTTAAATTAAGTCAATAAGTAACCTCCCTTGTAAGAGTTAACGTAATTGCAAAAAGATTCAGTGAGCAGTGTGAATACAGATTCATAAAGACCGCAAAGGATAATTAGTTCTTTATCACCAGCCACAGAACTGAGTCCAGCCTGGAAGCTGCATGAGTCTTTACTGCTTGTGCTTCTGTTTTCAATTGTCACTTCTTTCACAGAGTAGACATTTCATTTCTGTCTCCAAGACAAAATATTCTGCCTGAAAACCCATATAATATCTCATATGACAACAGGCATGATAACAGTGCATGCATTCCTTCCCTGCTTTTAGGTAATCCGCAGAAGGAATCCCAGTAAATTGCTGAGGGTACAAAAGGAGAAGAACAGGGTGGGGGAGAAGTGTCTGTGTTAATAAATTGGTTGAACTTGAAATAGATCTCACAGCAAAGAAGAAAGGACTTACATGTGGATGTTTTGCCAGTTGTTCTGCCACTCTTTCTCTGATTTCAATTTTGATTCCCTGTCTATGCTAGACAGCAAGATTTTTTTATAAATACAAACCATGTGCAAAACTCATAACAATTTATATGATGAAACTTCTATTTTCTTAAGTTCTCTCACAATACTACTTTCTGTGCTTCTGCTCAAGGCATGCAATCATCATAAAGTTATCAGCCAGAGGCTCATCTTTCAGGAGAGAAGTAATTAAGTCCTTTCTAATTAGGTAAAAATTACTCAAAATCATTAACATTCTTTCCCCAGCTTTGCATAAGCAGAGAATTTGAGAGATTATCTAACACCACTTCTTTTTTTTTTTTTTTTTTAACTTTGGAAGGTGTTATAATGTTTTAAAAAGCAACATAAAATGACAACATGTTAAAAAAGGAGGTTGTGCCTCTGCATCTTGAGACATGAAGCATCTCACAGGAATTTTATATGGGGAGGAGGAATACTTTCCATTTAATGAAGGTTCCTGCGAATCCAGCAAGCTTCAATCTACTGCTTAATTCATCTCACAGGACCCAGACTGTCTTTCATTAGAGTTTGATGAAGGAAAGAAAGTGGTGTGGTAGACAAGCCAAGCAGTGTGGTAGGCAGGGATGTTCAGTTACCCCAACAGTCAGAGCAGAACAAAACATAACGAAGGATACAAAAGCAGCAAAACTGGCAGCTGAATAGCTTGGCTATAAAAAATGGCATATTTGGGTTGAGAAGGCATGTCTGGACAAGCAGTTTCACAGGCAGCATCAGCTCTTTCAGGGACAGCCAAAATTCCTAATTAAAATGTTCATTTCAACATTGCATCTAATCAAGAGCTATTTCTCCCTATGAAGTTTTATCACACCTTCCAAAACTTCTAACCTTTACTGCCTAGCTCCTACATCTCATCCATCCCTTCTCCTCAGCTGGAAGATCTTGCAGGCTTTCAAGCCTGAAGCTCATCAACTGAATGCAGAATATCTATCAAAGAGAGCCTGGAGGCTGCAACCGAAGCTAGGACCTGACCTGGCTCAGGACTTTACAGTCAGTTGTCCCAGACCACATCTTCTCACAGTTCTCTTGGCAAATCTTTTCTGAAGGTCTGGTGCCACTTTCATGTTTACTCTTGTTGTTGTGGACACAAAGATAGATTTCAGTCCTACTATGTGACTGCTTTCCTACTGTGTCTCTCTGTCTTGTATCCTAATTTCTAAAGCCATTTCAGAGTCAGGGATGACACTGATAAGGGAGTGGCGACCAAATGTGGCATTCAGGGAGAAGAATCACCTACCAGCTTGGCATCAGAGGGTGGTATGAGTGCTAGAGGGAAAGACTGATACTGGACCATGAAGGAATGACAAAGTAACAGCAGCAGCAGGGAAGACAAGGCAGGGGAGTTAAATATAGATGAAGTTTAGAAATAAAGGTAGTTGTGGATAAGGCAAGCATACATTTTGCCTCTGAAAAAGGCAAGATTATAGAGTCAGAGAAGGCAGCAGAAATACCAAAAGGCAATAAACAGAAGGGCAGAAGTAGCCTCAGACAAAGATTCTTTACAGCTGAAAACAAAAATAAAAGAGCCAAAGCACAGAGAGGGTATGTCTGACAACTTAGCAAACATAAACCAAAAGATGAGGAAGAGAAAGCTTTTCTTCTTTACCAGGATGTCCACGTGTCAGTTGTTTAATTCAGTAGCATGAAAGCATTTTCAGTTGGGCCGAAGAAGGGTCAACGGCAATTAAAGAAACATTTTGCCCAAGGTGATGAAGGGAAGGAGATATCTGTATGACCCAGAGGAGTTGTGGTGGCATGGTTAGGAAGGAAAGGAGATAAATGAATTTGAGCTTTAAAAGGGGGCAAGTGTGGACCAGATAGAAGGCAGAACAAAAGCTTTGGCTACATCAGCCCCCTTTGCAAAACCTTCAACTGTGAACTTGAGAAGTAGTAGGGCTGGGTTTGGGAACATTTCGAAAGAGAAGAGTCAACAAGAATCTGAATGAAGAACTGAGTTATGGCTAGAGAAATACAGACCTTCTGACAAGGAAGACACCAAAAACAGCACACAAAAGCTCCTGGAAGCTTTCAGCTGATAAAACAAGTGTTTTAATCTGGAAGGAAAATAGCCCTTAGTATCTGTGTTTTTCCAGCTGCAGGCATGTGTGCATGGCAGTTTTGCTGTTTGAGTATAATGGTGGAGAGCTGCTCTCCCCCATCCCTGATCTGTGGACAGCTCAGTTAAAGTGTGACTTCTTTGCAGAATGTCGTCATCCATCTGCAGTTCTGTTTATGTCCAATGCCTCTTGAAAACACCACATCCAGTGGCATGTTATGCACTCCTTGAGAACTCAACAAAAGTCGTAGCGGTGACCAAGGACAAGAAAATGCGTCACTCTGCATCTTCAAAGGATTATCAAACATAAGGGTGTTACTTTCAAATGCAGTATCCTGTCCCAAATAGTTGACAAGACTTAAAGAGTCATTGTTCATCTAGAACAGTTTTAGATTTTGAAGGACTGCATTTCCTGCTGACAGTACTTACCTGTGTTAAGAATTCCACAGGAAGTCAGTGTCCTAGAGGAAATTCCTACTTTTCCAAGGTAAGACAGAGAAACAGACACAAACACAGAGAAAGACTTTCATGTGCAGTACAAGAGGTTTACCCATGTTAAAACAAACACACAAAATCGTAGTTTATTCTTTGTAGAAGCTCAAAAACCTTATTCCACATCAACATGATTTCCTGCAAACTACAACAGAAGTGAATTGGAAGGTGGGAGTTCCAAGAAGCATGCAATCATATTATTATGCAATCAGACAACTACATAGCATGTCAGAATATTGGATAATGGCCACAGAAATTTTGAATTTGTTGGAAAGTGTGTACTCTGACGGAGTGATGACTTTGGTTCTTTAATTAAATGTAAGAGGGGAACACCAGTCTTATTACAACTGCCCATGATCACGCCACTATTCTTTGCTAAGTGAGGGCATGTGTGATTCGCTGTCCTTTCAGCTTGAATGCCACGTTGCTTCCAGGTTGATAATCAGTTTTGGGTTCTAACAGAGGTGGATACATAAAAAAAATCTCTGTAGGAAAGCTAATCTTTTCCCTGTTCTTCAAATACTATTTAGGGTTAAGCCATCCTTTAAATAAAAATACAGCATGCACTACAACCAGACTAACAGTGAACCAAAGTTCATTACTGGTCAGTGGCAAAGTTGTGCTATTGGGGTTGTGTAGGAAATTAAAGGTATTGCCATACATTTTGGAAGAATCTTAAGTAACCATTGATAATTAGAGAAATAAATCAACAATACCTAACAGTCTGGAAATACTGTGAATGAGTGGTGATTAAAAAATGGATGGTGTGCCTTCTGTCAAAACTACTTTGGGCAAATCAGTTAGTTAAAAAAATTGTTTATTGTTTCAGGCATTTTTTTTACTGTTTGCTAACCTTAAAAAAAAAAAACAAACCAAACTGCTTATCATGTGTGTTGGACAGCTTTTTCTGGTTATCCGTAAAGCAATATTCTCAATTAACTTTAAATGTATGTAGGGAGTAGAAAGTTAGGATGGATCCAGCACTGAAAATTGTAATGCATTAAATGAAATGGTGCATTATCTGTGCCATAATAAGCACAAACTGGGAGATGGCAAAGGCCCTTGTGCTCCCTGACTTTGCTTCACATGTCCGTGGAACCAAGCAGAAAACATCGGTAGCTGGGACATAACATTTCAGCACTACAGTAGGGGCTGGCAAATAGGAATCTCAGTACAGCTACTGTTAGTGAACGTGGAGAGACCTTGTGCCTAATTTGTTTAGAGTTGACCATTAGGAGAGCATCAGGGGAGATGTGAAATACAGTAGTAGCGAACTGGGCATAGCAACAAACAACCCATCAATACTGCTGATATATGTGTGGACCTCTCTGTGTCTATGCTAGGAAGACTAAATCAAACTATTTTCACATAAGTTTAAGACACGTATCATTATGTAAGAACATGAGACGAGTTTACACTGTCAGACTTTTTTAACAACACTTATTAACCTGTGCATTGAAGCATGGGACTATTTTAGACTGTTGACTTAAGGTCATAATGCTGTCTCTGTAAATGTTGGCATGTGAAATGATGATAATATGTAATGAACTTACCTTATGGTCTTATTTTGTAGTTCTGGGGGGTGTTTTATTAGTTGTATTTATTACTTATAGACAGATTTGTAGGGAGAGCAGAGATGTTTGATTCTGTTAAAAAGTTGATTAGGGACCTAAGTGGTATTACAGTGCTGCAAAGAGGTGTTAACTGTGATTCAAGGTTGCCTGGCTGTTCTTTTCTACCACTGTGGCCACAATGGAAGCGTAAATAGCCTGTTCTTCCCAAGCCTTGCTCCCGTTGAGTAACTCTGATTTATATTTTCCACAAAGGCTGAAGGTGCAGATTGACTTTAATGTGTGTCAGCTATGTTGGAGAACAGTAGGGAGTAAGTTTCCTTTCAGAATCTTCTTCTGAAAGACTTCAGAGAAAGTGACTGCTAGACCTCTAATCCTGCACAGAGGAAGTTGTGAAAACCCATCACAGCAGATATAGGTTGCAAGTTGTCTTTCAGATCAAAACAAGAATTGCACATCTTCACAGTGTGAAGGTGAGCTCCTAGGCTCAGCTTCAATTTTTGTATTACACCAATACTATTTACTCCACTATGTGTCAATGTTACCTTACAAAGCCTTGCAGCACAATCCTACTCTTGTACTGTTCTAGAACAAATTTGGATTGCAGTTGTGTTCAGCTTTACCAGTGCTCAATGTGTTTTTGTCATTCTTGGCAAGCCAGGGGAAACAATGCACTCTTTATTCTCTATGTTTGCTGACAGAATGAATTTTTACCTTGTTTACTGCAGCATCTGGAACTACTGGAAAATACAACTGCATCAAGTGATACCGATTGATTTAGGATTTCTGAGTCTAGATTTGGCAGGGCAGGGAGGGTTGTAAATTTGTGGGGTTTGTTAATTCAATAATGTGTAATACAGATAAACAGAATCTGATAATTTAAAGATGTGAGGTCATTCAGACCATTTTTCTTTTCTTAAGAACAAGAGTTCATTGTAAATTCATTGTTTCTTCATCTAGTATAATTTTGAAGTATAACAAACACAGGAGATTAAACCACAGACTAATAAATCACTGTTGGAAACTTTTTAATTTTCCTTCTTTTAATGCCATATCATTGCCTGAAATTATATTCCTTCCTAATTTATGATCAAGAAGTCTGTTCTATTTGTTGTGGGTGTTTATCTCCTGCAGATATTTACAGAGTGCTCTCACACTTCTTTGCTTATTGCTTAGTCAAGCAGTGATGTCTGTGTTTTAGCTTTTAATCTTTCCCAAAAATTCAGACTATACAGTCCGCTCAGAGATTTTCGTGTTCTTTTCTAAACTCCCCCAGATTTCCCCAGCTTTTTACAGTGTCTTTGTAGTAGCAAAGGGAGCTAAACTTAATGGTCCAAGCACCACCAGAGCTGTGTAATGGTTAACTGCCACCTGCGGTAGTACCCTGTTTAAACAGATCTACACGGCAGTGGACAGCTTCACTGCCTTAACACTAAGAATATGACATTTAATGTGTTTTTCTGGCAGCTCTGAACTCCCAAGTTTCCTATATTTCTCCTTCTGCTTAGCATGTAATTGTAATGGAGGGGTATTAACTCATGTGAGATGGTATTTTTTTCAAAATTAATACTGTTTATTAATTTTTATATTCAAAATTCTCACTACCAGCTTCACAACGGTTGTGAAAACATGATGTAAAGGAATAACTGCATCTAGAACAAGTAACCAGCAATAACACAACATTAAACTCAGTTGAACTGGAAGAGAAGTTCTTGTGGACAATATACCACTTGCCCACTAGATGGACTCAAGAGGCTCCTTTCTGTTTAAGACAGAAGGCCAGGATTCAATGAGATTCAACTACAAAGTTTGCTAAGGGTGTGCTAAAAGAGGCTATGAGTAGTTACAAAATTAGCTACTGACTCGTGGTGCTAGCTACAGCTTCAGACAGTACCCAAAACATTTGCAGGGAGTTCTGTCGATGTCTTGTCACCTGTTGAGGCTTCTGATCTTCCCAGGCTCCATCAAGGATGCTGGGGAAGAAGGCAGACAATCTCTGACCTGCTCCTGGTTCCTCTTGGCTCCAGACTCAGCAAGGCAACTTGCAGAGGGCAGGCAGGATGTCTTGCAGATGTGCAGTCTTGGTAGAAGACTTGCAGGTGTCACACTGACTAAACAAACCTATTGCGTGGAGGCATTTGAAACCTGTTGTCGGTAAACTCAAAGCAGTTTCCGGACAGACAAGCCTAAAATACCAGGGTTTGTTACTTTGTGGCAGAGCTAGGTTATAGCTTAGCAAACATGTCAGGATGCACTGAGGCAGTAGCAGAATCAACTGCCAGAAGCAGAGAGCACAATAAGGCAGGAACAATGGCGGCAGCAACAGGCACATTGTCTCTACCTGCTCATCTCTACCAATGTAACCCAAGTCTAATGAGCCTTTGGACTCAGATCAGCTAATCAGAATAGGACTTAACCATATTAGCTCAAGTCAGAGCTCACTTTTACCTCTTAGGGCAGAATGCAAACAAGAGCTTGTTTTTAGTCAGGTGCACTGTGTCTGGAGGACTAGGCTGCGTGGCCAAACCAAGAAGACTGGATGAGGCACTTAGTGCCATGGTCTAGTTGATTGGTTAGGGCTGGGTGATACGTTGGACTGGATGATCTTGGAGGACTCTTCCAACCTGGTTGATTTGATGATTCTATGATCTTTGAAAACTGATGAACCAAGGGGTTTGTCTGCTACACTCCTTTATTTGGATACTTGCTTTGTCTGCCAAACTTACCTCATTTTGTCTCTAGTTTAAGCAGTTTACAAAATGGAAGCAGCATTCCCGGTTTCCAAACAGGAAGATGAAACAGCAAATACTTGCTTCAGATCATGTTGAGCCACTTGCAGCTGATTCAGTGGGTTGGGAAAAGGCTGGCAGTTATTCTTATCTCCCCTCTTTGTAGTGGAAGGGATAATTAATTACTGCAAGATGATACTTTTTAAAATATTAATGTTATTTATTAATATTAAATATTCAGAACTCGCATCACCCCGATCACCAATTTAATAATAAGTTCTTTGCATTAGTCATGGAAACTTTATATACAGAAAATAACAGGATCTAGCCATTACTAGTAAATATATACATTAGTTGAACTCGATTGAACTGGCAGGGAAGGCTTTGCAGATAGTGTACCGCTTGCAGCCAATACACTGCTTGCTCGCTAGATGGACTCAAGGAGCTCCTTTCTGCTTATGACAGACAGCAATTAATTATTACAAGAGGCTCTAAGTATTTACTCACAAAAATATTATCTGACAGTACCCAAAGCCTGTGCAGGTTTGCTGTCGGTAGCCATTAGAGGCTTTGGAGTTTCCCCAGGCTTTCTCTTTCTCTGCTAGAGAAAGGAGGCAGACAGTCAATCTCTGACCTGGTCCTGACTCTCTGGATGATCTGTGTTATCTCCAGGACTTCCCTTCGTGGCAGGAGGCTTTCAAGTGCAGGCAAGATGTCTTGTGCTGTACAGTCTCAGCATGGTGTCACGCTGCCTATTAAGGTCGATCTTGTGGAGGCTTTTAGAGCCTGTTTCTGGTCGCTGAAGTTCCACACAGCTCAGGATGCAATAAAGTAGTAGAACCATGGATACAATGGCAGAGAGCAGATACAATAGTGGAGCACACACATAATAGCAGAAGACACCTTGTAATGGGAGAGCGTACATTGCACTCCCTACTCATCTCCCTTTATATTGATACAACCCAAGACTACTGTGCCTTTGGACACAGAATAATCAATCAGAATGGCAGTTAACCAAGCTTGACCATATTAGGTGAAACCATAGTCTTGCTTTACCCCTTTTAGGACAGAACATAGGCCTTGCACAGGGCAACCGTGTGTACTTTGTTTAATGCAGGGTCTGGGCAGGCCACAGTCCTCAGACTCAGTGGCTCCAGGTTCTTTTGTCTTATTTCCTGCAACTGCTTCTCCCCAAAACAGAGAGAGGAAGAGCAGAAAAACATGCCTGGGCAAACCATGTACAAGCCTATTTTGGCCTGCTTAGACCTACCAGGACACTCCTCTTCCTTGGGCTGCATCATTGCTGTAACTTTTGGGATTTCTACACTTCCTTTTAATATTTTTAGTCTTATTTTGACTCTGCAGTTCCAGGCACAGGTCATCAGAAAAGGTCCTTTTTCCGTGCCAAAGAAGTTGATGTGGTTGCAGGCTGGCACAGTGCTTCGCTGAGCAGATTGCTTCTCACATTGATGACCTTTGTGCTGTGTACCGCGGCTCCAAAGGTAGTCACGACACTGCGTGAACCTGATTTGTATTTTCTGCGCATACATCTTTATTAAATTTACAGCCTTCTGTTTGGCTCTGAGCACTTGATAAAGCCCATACATGTCTTCGTAATAACACAGGTGACAGATGTGTCACTGAGTGTTTCTGGTTTTCCCTTACATATGCATATTCAGACACGTCTTTTTATTAGCTGCAGAGTTCCTGTCACTTTAGACATGATACAATAAATCTGACTAGAATTTTTTTGGCTAAGTGACAGTTACATAAAATTAGTCTCTGCCTGCCTTTGAGGTTTGTGCTACTGAACTGCACACCTCAAACCTAGTGTCTGGGTTATTTCCACCATCCTTTGCCTACAGGCTGTTCTCCATTTTTCAACCTTCACATCCTCTCCATGCTGAAATGATTTTGAATATATATACCATGCCAAAAAAAAAAAGAACCCAAAACTATAGTATTTCCTAACTCTTATAATATCAAGGAAAATGCTGTTGTTTTCCTTGTTGGTTAATTTGATGACCAGTCAGTACTTAATTAGATAAAGTCTAAGCCTGTAACTACAGAGGATCAGATTTTGCAACTCACCTGCATTACTAGAAGCTAAAAATAATTTTTAGATCTGTGGAATTTGTGTATCTTGTTTTCAGATAATTTTCAGCAGAATCCCGTTTTTCTGTGTCCCTTGACAACAGGGTTTTTATTCATTTTAATAGTTGCCGTTGTGATGGTTTGGGAGTTAACCGCCTCCCTCAGTATGAGAATCACCCAGACTAGACTCACCCAGCTGTAAGTTAAAGAATGAAGCTATATTTACAGCTTAGCACAATATACAGACAGATATATACACAATATACATAAATATTTACAGAAATATACAAGCTAAAGGTAACACAGAAACACAACACCCCTCCCAGAAATCAGAGTCCCCAGGAGGGGCTTCCAGTCACCCTTCCTCCTTCTTCCTACCCCTCTACGTTACCCCAGGGTCTGCCTTACGTGCAAGGTGAGTCTGGAGGATTGGCCAAGGGGGTTAGAAGCAGAGTGATTAGTCAGGTTACTCAGCAGAGAGCAGAAGACCCACTGGCTCCCGGAGAGACCAAGAGACTCTGTGTTACCTATGTTTGTGTTCTTGTTCTTGTACATCTCAACAAGCCTATGAGTGAAGTAAACATCACCATTGTTTTCTTTCAACAGCTTATAATGTGTTTTTTTTTTTTCATTAAAATATTCCAATTAGCCTCAAACCAGCACAACCATTTAGGTAAATATTTTAATTGTATGAATTGATGTTATGCAGCAGATAAAACTTACTTTCCAGGTCCACTTCTTTTCTTAGGCTGCAAAAGACTTTTTCTTTGATAATATTTCTGACCTCGGCAGCTGTAGGAATGCTTCCTTTTAATAATTATTTGTGTCCTGATGCATTGCTTAGGTTATGCATGGTTAAAAATACTCTAATGAAAATTGTCCTCAAACTGCAGAAACTGGGCATGGTGTCATCTCCTTACACATTATTGATTCTAGGTACTGTTCCTATCCAACCATCAGTCATACAATGAATAATAAATACAGCTCTTGCAGGATCACACCCTCTAATAAAGAAGTCTATATGCCCCAAATTGTCAGCAAATATTATTAATCAGGATTAATGTGGGCTAAACGATGGGCACAAGGTTATTTGTACTCACATTTTTAGCATGGCCAGTTTGGGGCCAGCATGGGCCTCAGGCTGTTTCCAGTATGCAGTGTGTTATGGCCATTCTGTTTTACTGGGTAACAGGCCATGAGTCATACAATATATGATCAATCCTGACCTCGTTTTTGTTACTAATACAGATGTAGCCCAAAAGTTCTTATGTGAAGGTCACTATATTCTTTTCTTGTCACTGTTTGACAGAACCATGGATAACAGTTAATGGCATCTGTGAGCCCTGGTGTTCAGTGTTGGCAGACTTTGCGGTGATTTTGAAAAAGAATCTGTGAGGGGGAAAAAAAAGTTTTAAAAGAAGTATCAAACCCTTACATTCTGGAAAAACATGACACAGATGTTTCTGTTGCTGTAAGGCAGGGTCAAACAATCACCTTTGGGCCACAAGAATTATCTCACACTAAGGCCTAGCCAATAAATTTGAAACAAAAAATACTTCAAAGAACCTGGAAACTATGAGGACAGGTCACCTGACAGCTCTGTGGTTTGCGATTCATGCAGAAGAGGCCCTGACTGATGCAAATAAGGTGCTGAAAACTTTGCCTTATCTAGAAGCGAACAGAAGTTGGGAATACTATGTAGATATGGTTACCTAAACCAAACAGAAGGCAATTGCTGTTTTAAATATGAAGTGAAACTTTTACAGCTAGCTGGAAATGAGATCCTTATTTCAAAATGTGCACTGTACTACGTGTGTGTATTAACTCTGAGCTGTCAGGTCTTATGTGCTTGTCTTAGGCTCATGGTTAGCGAAGAGCCTGAATGTATCAGTCATATTGTAATGCAGGCTTTCCACCCCTTTTCTCCAGGTATATGAATTTATTCAGAAAAAAATTACAATATTAATCTCTGGAGGGGGGGAAAAAAAAAACAAACAAAAAAGAATGAGCAGTCAGCAGATAATATAAGGTGCAGAAAATAGGACATTCTACTACCTATTTATGTAATGTATCTTCATCAGAAATACGTGAAAATAAACGCTCTGCTTCCCCAGCCGTGTTTGCAAACCACAGCAGGTTTGTGCACTGTCATTGCTAGGTCAGTGCTGGTTCAGGTTCATTTTCTGAATACAGTAAGAAATGGATTAAAAACAGAGAAAATGCTTGTGATGACAACAGTTGAAATCTTGAGAATTGCGCAGCTGCTGCTCTCCTATTGGTGTAGCAGTTGTCCAGGAGAGTTTGTCATCTTGAACAAAGATGGGCAGAGTGGCCAGGAGAAAAAAAAACAGCAGAAAAAAACCAAACAGGCTAGGTTTGGAACGTTAAAAATACTCTGTGGCATTTGGGAAAGACTAAGGAGTTTTTGCACCACAGCATAAAATTTTCCTGCCAGAGGGTGCAGGTGTGCTCGCCCTGTGTCTTCTCCCCATGAACCTGCATTGCTATTGGAGCTGCACAGCCTAAAAACTCAACCTGCTCAGACCAGCATTGCAAGGCCAGGGTGACATGGATTTGGTGATGCCTTGGCATCTTCATAGATGGGGAATTGAGCCACCTCCTTCAATTTTTTCATACTGATATCACACCCAAATAGGTTAAAAGTAGCTGACTGTGCCTGTTGTCTGGAAAATATCTATCTTTAGTTTCCAGGGAAGCTGCTTACACCCACAGACCTCACTCTTGTCTGAGCACAACCCTCTCCTGTACATTCAGATGTTCACATACCCCTACTAGTGAAATGAGGCCTCATCTCTGTCTGTAGTCCCCTGGGAGGTGGTTATTTGTGGTGGCAGTATATCCCCCTTGGTATGGGGAAATCATCTTAGCCTGCCCTGGGGGACATCTCCATGTGCACAGGCATAAGTCGCCCTGTATGGCATGCCACCATGGCACATTGCAGATTAGTTTCTTCATTTTTCAATTTGCTCAGCCCATGGTTTGGCATAAGTGTTTTTCTGACTCCATGGGCACCATCAAATAGAGTTTGTATCATGTACATTTTTCTCCATTTAAGTTATTCTAAATGAAAACTTACTTTTCTTTCCTGCTGCTGCTTCTGCTCTTTGGTAATCCCAGCATCTGTCTTTGTATGAAATGATGCTTACATTGATTTTTATTTTTTTTTTCCCCTGGTTTCAGCTTCCATTACATTTTCCAAGTCATTTCTATAAAACTGAAATAAACTGTTCCTCGTGATTTTCATTACTTGAAAAATATTATCCTTATTATAATTCTACAGCCATCCTTACTTTATTTGCTTATGCTTGTATTTAGTTAGAATTTAAATAAAATGCATCACCAACTAATTTTGACTGAATACACAGCTTCCTGGTCCTGAGATCATGGTCTCGGTTTGGTGTTTAGAAGGATTTCCCATACTGGCTTTTGGTAAACTGATTCTTTAACATAGTTTAGTCACGTTGGTTACAAAGTTGTGGCAAATCTAAGATGGTCTCTTTTTACTTAGTCTCCGTTTGCAGTGTTGCTTATAATTGATATATGCAAGAGTAATGCTTAAGGGAAATGACCGGCATGACTGTTCCTAAGGTACTTTTATTTGGCTTTAACAGCAGTGGCATTTTTTTGCAAATAGATCTTGGGGCTGGAAGTCAAGACTGGAGAGTTTTCTTTTCCTTATTCTAGCTGTTTGATGAGACTTGAGTTAAAAGAAGTCACCAGTAAGCAGTATCTGGTGTTGTTTGCAATACATCAATTGCTTTTGATCATATAAAAAACCTGGAAGAACTAAGAGCAAATGGTTCTTGCATTCTTAGAATCATAGAATCATAGAATAGTAAGGTTGGAAGGGACCTCAAGGATCATCTAGTTCCAACCCCCTGCCATAGGCAGGGACACCTCCCACTAGTACAGGTTACTCAAGGCCTCATCCAATCTGGCCTTGAACACATCCAGGGAGGGAGCATCCACAACCTCCCTGGGCAACCTGTTCCAGTGCCTCACCACCCTTACTGTAAAGAACTTCCTCCTAACATCCAGTCTAAATCTCCCCTCTGCCAGTTTAAGCCCATTGCCCCTTGTCCTGTCATTGCAGGACCTTGTAAATAATCCTTCCCCAGCCTTCCTGTAGGCCCCCTTCAGATACTGGAAGGCTACTATCAGGTCCCCTCGAAGCCTTCTCTTCTCCAGGCTGAAGAGCCCCAACTCCCTCAGCCTGTCCTCATAGGAGAGCTGCTCCAGCCCTCTGATCATCTTNGTATTCTTGCTATTTTTATGATTATTGTTATCATCTTAGGAAGTTTGTATAGCAGTCCTCTATGTTGGCCTAGAAAAGGCGATGCCTTCCAGTCGAAACAGGAGGGTGAACAAATTGTTTTGCTTTGCATTATCTGTGAAACGTAGCACAGGCTGCTGCTGCATGCTTACCGCAGAATTAAACGACATCCTCTGGGAGAGAGCTCAAAAACAAATGGATCCTTCACAAAAATCAATAGACCGGGATTGCTGCTAGGACAGTTAATGTCCCTTACTGGTAGCTTTTTCACAGTGTGTCCTCAGCTTTGGAATTAGATTTGCTTAGCTCCATTAAAGTTTTTCATTATTATTATTATTATTATTATTCCTCGCATGTTTCTCTCGAATTGCATCTGAAAATGTGAGCATGCATGTCAGAGCACTTAGCAGACCCTTCTAGTAGAACAACAGAAAACTTGGAATATTACATGAAATTAGACTGTTAATGAATATTTTTCACAGAATGGTGAAAAAATAATTAGAGCACAAAATGGAAAGAAGACAAAAAATTAATAGCTAGCTCCTAGGAGATCTTCGTTCATTAATATTTTTCCTTATACCCCTACTACTGGAACCCCTCATTACATTCCCATTTGGTTACACCAAGAAGGAGGACCTGAAATAACCAGCTGTCACTCCCTTCTATTAACTCTGAAGGACTTTTTTTCCCACCTGGACACTGCAGGGCAAGTGAAGCATCAGCCTCTTCAGTTTTGCCTAGGGCAGATTTGCCTGTAACCAGAGAGACTGTTTCCAAAAACCTGTCAGTCAGCATGGCATAAGTTCACCAAAGTCCTCTCAAGGGCACTAGACTCTGACCTGAGTGAGTTTTTGGCTCCCAGGATCACACCTCCCAAGCTCTCTTCCACCTGGAAGCTCCCCAATAGCATTTTGATGTGCAGCATCACACTGATCAGAATGCCTCTTGATGTCCTCTCCCCACTGACCTGGCAGAGACAGCATGGGATGTCATAGGAGGATCAGCAAGCTCTGCAGAATGAATTGGCTCTTTGACTCAGGTGTCCTTACCCACTGAACCCAGGCGAGCAATAATCCCAGTTTCCTTCAGCACCCTCTGCAGAGAGGTGCCCAGAGACTGGGCATTACAGATCATAAGGCACAAGAAGTCACTGCTGAAAGCAAGTCTCCCTTTCTGTGTGACAGTAATGTAAAGGGAGCAGGGATCAGTCACAGTCTTAGCTTTACACATTAGGCTTCATAGTCATAAGATGAACCAGGGCTGACATGGAAACAGTGAATGCAGTGGCAGTCTATAACATCAGTGGCAGGAGAGTGGCCAAGGCAACTGCATGCTTATTAGTCTGACCTAGAAAGCTTACAGGGCACTTGTCAGCAGAGAAAGTGGTTAAAGATACAGGAAACTAGAAAAAAAGCTCTATGCCTTTTTATCAAAGAAACTCATGCCAGACTGGAGAGGATAATCTGGAGAGGAAGGAAATGTTGTATAGCAAATCTAACTGGACTTCAGAGAAGCAGCTCACCCAGTGCCATATAGGAAACAATCAATTATGTCCGAAGAGATGGCACTTGGTAAGAAAGCCACCATGTAGTCGAAGAGCAGACTGTACTGGAATGCAAAAGGGAGCATCCAGTCAGGGATAGCTCACTAGTGGGAGTTTCTAAAGGGTTAGTCTTATGTTCCGTTTTATTTGAGGTGATTTTTAGGGACCGGAGCACAACCAGTGAGAGTAGCCTTTTAATGGCCTTTGCACCACACACAGAACTGAAGTGCATTGCTCAAGAATGGAAAAATCAGTGTTGGAAAGGAGAATGGAGTGACTTTGAGCACTGGAGAACTGATTTACAGTGAAATGCAACAGCCCCCAAAAAGCAGGGAGTTCATTTAGGAAGATATTATGAACAAAAATGTTCTCTGTTAAATGGAATTTCGCTGATTAGCAAGAAGTGAGGAGAAAGTTTCTGGGTGTACTAGGCAATGAGGTGGTAGTTGCATATTTTCTGGAACCCTTTATACAGTTTTGGTTCCCATGGTACAAAGCAACCTCATTTTTCTTGCGCTGTTTTCATGGAACAGCTACAGGACAGTTGGGGTAAAAGAGGACATGTCTTAATGAGGGCCAAGACAACTTGGCTTGCTTAGTGTAATAAAACGGATGCTGAAGGGAGATACATCTCCTCAGAAGTACTGCAGGAAGCAAACTTGGGAGTGGAAGAAAAGGACAAAACTGGCAGTTACATAAGTGCAATAAAGATAAATTTAGACTGGAAACAGTCAAATAAACTGTGGGTTTTTAGAAGTGACAACCTGAAAGAGCCTTTCAGGTTTTGCGCCCTGATGTTTAGTTGCAGAAGTAAGATTTGCCATTCATCTAAAAATGGCAAGGGAGGGATTGCAGAGTATTTGCAATGAATGCTAGTTGATTTGTCTTTTGATTAGTTACTTATCTGCAGTACGCAACAGGGTAGCTGTTAGCAAAGAAGTCCCTTGTACATGGAGATATAAGGACAGACCTCCATGATAGATCAATAAATTAATTTGCACAATTTGCACAGCATGGCAGTGAAGTCCAGTGTGCTCTTTTGTGGATCTGTGAATTGAATAGGATTGCTCATGAACTGTGTAGTGTGAGATGTCATCTGATTATTCAGAGGAATAGCTATCATCTCATTTGAGCAAGTATTATCTGACCTTTTAGAGAGATCATTTGAATGTCAGTGTAGGCACTCATAATATGCACCCAGCAACAGCTAATTTCAAAACTATGTGAAGGATGAAGAGAAATATTGATCAAACATAGCTGTTACTAAATATCTTTTTCTGCTTCAGTTTTACTTCAGCTTTTCATAAAGAAACTTACCAAATTTCACTTAACCTAAATCATGATTACAGCCTTACACTTTTGAAATTTAAAGTATCTTGTGCTTCCTGATCAATTATAGTTAGTGAATGTGCCAAGACAAATCAAAAGTGATTTTACATTTAATTTTCCACTAGTATTAATGATACAAATTATGCAAAATTAATGATCTATATTAATTTTCATATCTAGGCAGAGATTGCTGATAACTATGAAAATTGTTTATTAATGTTAAATCTTACCAGAAAACTTATTTATAAGGTTCAAAATTCATGGTTTGGAAATTTATACACACAGGGAACAGGCAAAACTGCAACACTGTAAGAGGTAACCAGCAAATGCAAACATTTTTACCGGAAGAGAAGGTTCTTGCAGTCAATACAGTGGGGTTAATTATGCCACGTATCCGCTAGATGGATACAGGAAGCTCCTTTCTGCTTATGGCAGAAGGCAATTAGTAATTAGAAGAGGCTTTAAGTATTTACTCAAAAACACTATCAGGCAGTACCCAAAGCATATGAAGGGGTTGCTGTTGGTGGTCTCAAAGCCATTAGAGGCTTTGGAGTTTTTCCGGGCTCTTTTCTCAGGCAGCTGGGAGTCTGGCACAGTCTCCGACCTGGTTCCTCTTCATTCCTGATTCAGCAGAAGCCTCGCAGAGGGGCAGGCAGGATGCAATGCCATGTGCAGGCTTGGGACAATGTCACACTGGCTGTGCAGGCATTTAGAGCCTGTGCCTGGTAAATTCTCAGAAGGCAGTTTCCAGGCAGTTCAGGATGCAGTGAGGCAGTAGGAGCATGGATGCAAGGTCAGAGCACGAATGCAACAACAGAGCACGGGTACAAGGGCAGAGCACATTGTGCTACCTGCTCGTCCCTTTTTATTAATACAGCCTGAGACTAATGGGCCTTTGGACACCAGTTAGGCAATCAGAATGGCACTTTGCCAAGACTGACCATATTAGGTGAAGCCATAGGCTTGCTTTACCCTTTTTAGGGCAGAACCCAGACCTTGCACAAGGCATACGCAAGCTGATCATCTGTACCACGTGTACTACAGGATGCAAAGGGCCAGGGTACTTAGACTCAATGGCTCCAGGTTCTTTTCCCCCTTTCCAGCGGTTGCTTCTCCTCAAAACAGAAGGAGGAAGAGCAGAAAAACATGTCTGGGCAAGCCAGGACATGTATAAGCCTATTTTGACCTGCTTAGGCCTCCCATGGCAATTAACTTAGTCATAACTGATAAAGGTTGTAGCTATTGACACGTGGTGGTAACTGTGCTTCAGAAACTCAATTTATGTCTCTCATTGAAGGACAAGAATCATACTATCACATTTTGGATCAGACATTGGTGACTGTCTTTTGCTGCTCACTTCAAAACAGCGGTGTCTTGTCTACCCTGCCTTTATAGGGACTGCACCAAAAAGTATGAAAGAAATACGGTTAAAGGCTGGATTTTTTTTAAAATTATTATTATTTCTTACCTGTTACAGTAATAGTTGCCATCAATGGTAACATTTGCTCCTACTTCCAGTTTGAATTCTGTTACCTTCAGGTTACAACCACCTGATTTTGCTAAATGCTTTCATTGCTAGATAAAAGATATTGTTGACATTGATAATGGCCTTTTGTAGCTAACTACAGGTTATTATCTGGAGAAACAAGGTTAAGTTATCTCTAAGCTTCTTGAAAGACACTGGGTTTTCATATTGTAAATAATCATTGTTGCATGCTTTTCAAATTCATTGTCTTTTATTTTAAAGCCTGTTCACCAGAATTGAACAGAGCAGTGGTTTGACCACTCCTGCAGGTAATAAAAATGCAGCCTCTGGCTTCCTAATGAGTAGCCTTCTGTAGGAAGACAAGTATCTTCCAGCATCCTTAGGAGAAGTGGTAATAAATATCATTCTGGAATGCCTTCCTGTTCTAGGTAACCCTACCAAACACTATGGCTTGAGGCTGGCACAGCCTCTGCTGCTGCAGATGATGGGCCCTCAGGCTGCAAATCATCTTCCTTATCAAACAGTGCTGTCTGGCTGTGCAATCTCATGTATCCTTGGTGGCAGTGGATCTCCACTTGTGAAAACTCCAGGTGAAGCAAAGAGTATTCCGCATGACTCTTTGTCACTTACTGGAGATTAGTGATGGGAGACAGACTACAGACTAAGTCAGTCTGTGAAGGAGAGAGTAACTTATCTTTGTCTGAAACAGAGCCAAGGACAATATATCAATGTCCATACATATTTAACTCTAAGAACTGACTCAGGATTTATCTTGCTGAGCTGTAATTTTGGAAGTAGAGGCATGGAAATCGTTTTTCTTCAGTAAAAGTAACTGCTTTCAGGAAGTGATTGGTAACCCTGTTACTTTGCCTAGGTTTTTTGCTGCTCGTAGAACAGTTAATGCAATGCTTTGCTGACCTATCATTTAAAGTTATTATGTTACCATGGCACACATACAGGAAATGAAAGCACTGTTGTCAGGGTGATGTAACCAAATTATTAATATTTCCATTTTCCAATATTCAGTTTTAAGAAAAAATAAATAAAGTTTTATTTAAACTCTTCATGTTATTTTAAGTAATGAGGAAAACAATATCCAAGTGATCATATGCAAATTCACATAAATAAGATGCTATGAATTGAATATGTAGCACTGAAAATAGATTTGTCCTTCAGGTTCTGCTAGGGACAATGGTGAGAAAGGAGAAGAGGGTTTTGTAATGGTGAGAACCACTTCAATGTTATTACTTGAAATAGCTGCAAGCAGAAGCCATAGATAATAATAATCTTCAAACTGTAGAGGTTCAAAGCTCTGAGAAGCCAAGAATACTGCAGCTGCTTTGAGTGATGGTGGAACAAAGCCATGTAGTTGTGAATAGTTTATGCAGGTGAAATATAATCAGAGTCAAAATATGCAGTCATCAGGTTTGAGATCCAAGAAGCAGGTGGTATGCATGTCTGCCTCAGGATTTTGGAGGGGTTCCCTGGCATCAACCATCTCCAAAAAATCATAGACCAAAGAAACAATTTTGCTATCTACAATTACGTAACACAAGAGCCCATCACAATTCAAACACAAAATTATTCCTTGTCTGTGGTCTTCTCCAGGCATTCAACGAGGCAGATTGTTCCTGTTTTTAAATAATGCCTCAGAACTCAATGCCTTTTTCTTTTTTTTTTTTTTCTTTTTCCTTTCTGGATGTGTTAAATGGAAACTAATGACAGAGAGGAAAAGATTTCCAGGTTTTGCAAATGACAACCATTGCCAGAGAATCCATGAGCTTTTCAAATCCATTTTTGTGTACTTTAAATAATAACTCATTAAGAACTGGCAAACTGGCAACCAAATTGTAGAGGATGTGGCCAAGGTAGCCCATGGCTCCTGAATTATTTATGACCTGATCATAGCATTTGCCAAAGAAACCCAAACCAAAAAAAACTCCAAAAAACCTATTTGTTTCAGTATTCCTACAAGAAAATGTCTGCTTTAATTATCAGTGTTTTAGTAACCCTGCAATTTCAGTGATTGCTTAGTGATGTTATAGCGTGATGAGGTTTCTTAACCTCTACTGATCTCAAGTCTTGAAGAAATCACTGCTGCATCAAATTTGAGAGAGAGTAATAATCTAAGGAAGAAGAAACAGTAAAAATAAACCATAAACGATCTTGTGACTTTTGGGACATTGGAGCGAGGAGGGGGCCAGCCTCTTCTGCTTGGTGGCAAGCAACACAACTAGAGGAAGTGGTTACAAGCTACACCAGGAGAAGGTTCAGGCCAGATGCTAGGAAATATTTCTTCAGAGAGACGGTTATCAAACATTGGAATGGCCTGACCAGGCCAGCATTGGAGAAACCATCCCTGGAGGTGTTTAAACAGCATGTGGGCTTGTCATTTAGGGGCATGGTTTAATATTGACCCTTCAGTGCTGGGTCAGAGGTTGGACTGGATGATCCTTGAGGTCTCTTCCAACCAGATATTTTCTGTGATTTCTGTGATTTTTCTATACCAAATGAAAAACATTTGAATGCCACGCGTATAGAATCCGGATCTGAAAGTGTTTCTGTTTCTTCTCAGTTAAAGGAGAATTTTATTGAGGAACTAGCAGGTTACTTGAACAGTTTTCTCTTTTTCTTTCCTAAGAAATAATTGAATATATGCATATATGTGCGGTCCAGTGCAGCACTGGGTCTAGCAAGCATCAGCTGAGCATCTACCCTTCCATTTTCCCTTTCAGTTGCTAACTTAAAAAATATGTGGGAGATAGTAATTTTAAATGGCAGGTCCAGGCATTGACCCATCTTCTTTAAATCCTTTCATTAGAAATTCTCTTACCAGAAATTAAAATCTTGGTATGCTGTCACATCAGTCTACTTTCTTTACCTGCCTATTCCTGCTGATTATTAGCTATTCTCTGCGTGTGTGTGTTTAATAACCATTCTATATTGCCGCCACTTTTCCCATTCTTCATGATTAATTATTCCAGTTGGAAATGAGTAAAACTGCTGAACAATTAAAGAAACAGCTTCTTCACTGTTTAAGTAATGATTACCATCACTGGTCAGACAAGTGGACTGGGATTCAGGCGATCACATGTTAGTATCTGTGATTTTGACATCAGTATCCAAGATAGTCCTCCCAGCATTGCCTTTGTAGAAAACAGAGGAAAAAAATTAGGCTGCAGTATCATCACAAATTAAGCTTTTAAAATAGATCTGATTATTTGCACCCTAAAAACGGTCATTTCAATTGGCCATAAATGTAACCAATAGTAACAAGCCTAGATGTTTGCTTTGTAGATGTTCAAAAGCACATGAGATGAATCCCATCACTGCTCAAAGTGCCAGAGGTTTTGTGCTAACACTTCTAATGTACATGTACCAATGCTGTGGTATCATAGAATCAGCCAGGTTGGAAGAGACCTCCAAGAACCAACCTATCACCCAGCCTTAGCCAAGCAACTAGACCATGGCACTAAGTGCCCCATCCAGGCTTTTTTTTAACACCTCCAGGGATGGTGACTCCACCACCTCCCTGGGCAGCCCATTCCAATGCCAATCACTCTCTCTGGCAAGAACTTCCTCCTAATATCCAACCTAGACCTCTCCTGGCACAACTTGAGACTGTGTGCCCTTGTTCTGTTACTGGTTGCCTGTGAGAAAAGACCAACCTCCACTTGGCTACAGTCTCCTTTCAGGTAGTTGCAGACAGCAATGAGGTCTCCCCTGAGCCTCCTCTTCTCCAGGCTGCACACCCCCAGCTCCCTCAGCCTCTCCTCACAGGGCTGTCCTCCAGGCCCCTCAACAGCTTCGTCACCCTCCTCTGGACACGTTCCAGTACCTCAACATCTCTCTTAAATGGGGGGGGGATAGAACTGGACACAGGACTAAAGTCCAGGGGCAGAATAACCTCCCTTGTCCTGCTAGCCACACTGTTCCTGATCCAGGCCAGGATGCCACTGACTCTCTGCCCACCTGGGCACACTGCTGACTCATCTTCAGCTACTCTCTATCAGCACCCCCAGGTTCCTTTCTGCCTGGATGCTCTCCAGCCACTCTGTCCCCAGCCTGTAGCACTGCTTGGGGTTGTTGTGGCCAAAGTGTAGAACTCTGCACTTAGCCTTGTTAAATCTCATCCCATTGGCCTTTGCCCACCCATCCAGCCTGTCAAGGTCCTTCTGCAGAGCCCTCCTACCCTCCAACAGATCCACACCTGCTCCTAACTTGATGTCATTTGCAAACTTACTGATACTGGACTCCATCCCCTGGTCCAGATCATCAGTAGAGATATTGAACAGGACTGGGCCTAGCAGTGATCCCTGGAGCACACCAGTACTGACTGGCTGCCAACTGGATGTTTTTGATGTAAAGGACAGTGCCATTCAGTCCTCTGCACAGATGAGCAAGTTTTGTTCAGCACAAGCACCAAAAGCAGTCACATTAAAATTACATTTCAAATGGGTTAGATTACCTTGTTTTTCAGCTTGGCCGAGTAGAACCAGGGTATCAGTACATCCACATTCTTTCCATAACAGATGAGTTTGAGGAAGAGCATTAATACTGAATGAAGACATACCGAGGTGGCCTTGAATATTTGTGTTGGAAAATTAATAGCCTCGACCAGATTAGATCCTGCTATCCAAAACAATGTATATCATATTACAAATAATAATAATAATACCTATTCTTGCCCCAGCAAACTCCTAGGGAGCTAGTTTATAAACAGTGAAAATGGAGAATCACAGAACATCAGCCAACCCATGCCACCAAGTGCCACATTCAATCTTTTCTTAAAGACCTCCAGGGGTGGTGACTCTGCCACCTCTCTGGACAGTTAATTCCAGTGCCTAATCACTCTCTCTGTGAGGAAGTGCTTCCTAATACCCAACCTAAACCTCCCCTGGCACAGCTTCAGACCATGCCCTCACCTGAACGGAAGTAGCCTTATTCCAACCTGTCATTCTGTGATTCTGTGATTATTTAGGAATGACACGTAGCAAGGGCCTCTTGCATTAAAGGTTGCTGAAAAAGATGACAATACTGAGACTTTTTTTTAGGATTTTGCAGTTAATTTGGAACATTACCTTAAGGGTGATTTTTCCTGTGGGTTTTTCCCCTTAGGATGATTTCCAGCATACAGCCTCAGAAACCAACTGGGAGTCAGTCACAAGCTCTGTCTCAGTAAGTGATTTGTTACTGTTTTGCCCATGGATGGCTTGATAGGATGGCTTGAATCCAACTCGCTAAGATGGGACTTGCATAGAGGAACCGTATTTTCACCTTTGGCAGAGGATGAAATAAGTGTTTACTCAGCTCATACTGCAGTCAGCTAGTATGTTTTTTGAGAAGAAAGCTTTCAAGGTATGCCATCAGCTGTTGTAACCACATGAGATAGCTATTAGGAAACATTTCCTGCTTTCAGACTTGCCCTGTCAAAATGAAAAGACATGATATAACCTACTTGCAGTTTTCAATTGTAAAATGTCTTGACCTGAACAGAAGACTATTCTTAAAACAAACTGGCAGGAAAATTAATCTTGCTTTCGTTGCCAGTAGCAAGGGGCTTTTAAATCTTTGTAACAAACTGTTACAAGTCTCCATATGCAACAGTGAAATGCAACCTCAGGGAAAATAAATACATAAGAAAATCAAGTAATCCAGTATAAAATTTTGCTTTTCTTTCCATTATGTTTGATTTGTGTCATTGACCCAAAATTTGTCCCCTCTTTCATTTCCAGACTAAAGGTAAACACTGGGGAATGGCAGTACAGCACCAGACCTCATAGTATGAACAGTCCTCTTCTGTGTACTCTGCTGGCTGGTCAGCACCATGTCACAGCTCTTTTAAACTCAGTTCAAATCATATGTGACGAGGATAAGCACTCAAAGCAGATTTGAGATGAATGTTTAGAGCATTCATGGAAGACAGTTTAGCGATGGCACCTTTGTTACAGTAGCTGCCAGGAGTTCCCAGTGGAGGAGCAGTAAATAAAATAACAAAAAAATTCTACAGGTATGTCCAAGCTAGGCAGCAAGTAGAGAGAAAATTCTCCACTGCCAAAATTGGAAGAGGTTAAGCCAATCTTGCGTTTACCCTTGAATTTGCAAATAACACTTGCCCTTCGTGATATGATGCATTTGATAGCCTGGAACTAATTGTGCTGAAAGTCTTGGGTAGTGATGTTAGCAGGACCGAGAACTACTAGATGTGCCAAGGAGATGCTAAAACAGTTTTACTGAAAGATATTAGCTCATTTTTCATGATAATATGGAGCTGGGGGGAAAAAAAGAAAAAAAAAGGTCTGTATCACAGGGTATTTTGTTTAAATATAGGGTAGGCTGCTGAAAATGTAAGCCTAGGGCTCCCTCATCAGGTAACCATGAAAATGAGATTAAGGATATGGTAAACGCCATGATAGTTACCCACCTTAACACTGTGAGGCACACAATATGCCGAACAATAATCTAATATTCATTTCATAGAGAAAGAAAAAAAAGGTTGCTTTGTCTTTCACATCTATTTTCTTCTGAAAAGTTGTGGTTAATGAGTTGCACATGGGGAACTTCAGTACAAATATTACAAGTAGCAAACTGGTGCCCAAGACCCTGTGGAAATCCACAGCTAAAGCAGAAACAAAACCATTTCATTGGTGTTCCCAAGCAATCTCCTATCTAGTAAAACATACCTTGTTCCACTGGGCATGCATTGCATCCACTAGCCCTTTCTTATCCTCAGGAAAAATAAGGTAGAGAGGTGCCCAAAAGCACCAAGGCAGAAGTCTGAGGACATCTTGAATTCTTCAGTGATTCTTTTGTAGTCCCAGGGGACAGAAGGATAAATTCAGACCTTTCAGTTGCCAATAAGGTGACATGATATTCTGTTGCTACTCTGTTAGCATGTCACACAGTTTTGCCTCTCAAGTTCACAGGCTCTTTTTAGGATTTGGGTACATTACAACTCTCAGAATAAGAGTCTGAGGCCGTATACTAGTGGGACGTGTCCCTGGCTATGGCAGGGGGTTGGAACTAGATGATCTTTAAGGTCCCTTCCAACCTTACCATTTTATGATTCTATGATTCTATATCACAATATTTTTTCTTTTTTTTTTTTTTTTTTCCTTTGAAAGATAAGAGCAGTATTTCTGCCCTCAATCCAGCACAGAAAATACAGGGGGAAAACAAAACAAAAAAACCCCAACCACACATAACAAAACTAAACAAAACAAAACAAAAGCACACATAAAACTAAGACCAAAAAAAAATCCAAATTCACTCCTTGTTAGGTTAGTTTCCATTTTTTGGTAAAACCATGTAACGATCAACAACTGCAGTGCACATTGAACTGCCTGTCAGCTTCACAATACAGGCAGAGAATGGAAAAGAATGTAAGAACAGAAAATAAGGGTAAGAACACTGACACAGAAAAGATTCCTTTGTATCCCATTAAATTAAAAATGCCTTCAGTGATTTGAGAAATGTAGAAGGGGTACGTAATGTGGAAAATCTTTGCTCTTTGTTGCTTCTTGCATTTCATTTTTTCTTTTGCCCTCTCTTTGGATGTGATTTTGGAAGTCAGATGACAATGAGCATGAGCTCTTCTAAAGCTACAGCTTCCTTCTTGGCAGGACAAAAGAGAAGCAGTTGGGTTGGGAGATTTGAAGTTGCTTTTGGGCCTGTCACATGGTGTTGCTGCCAGTAGGTTATCTGAGCTGCTGAAAATTCTTCATGACGTGGCTGTCACTGTGTATGAACAAGTTTGCACAAATCTCTTGAGTTGGGAATCCCTGCCGCCTGCATAAGTTTGAAATGCCCTGCAAATTCACAACCTGACCTGCAGTTCTGTTGTAAAATGCACAACTGAACATCATCTTGCATCATCTAAGCTACACACCTATGGCCTGATTTTTATGCTGCTCTTTCTTCAGCATCCTTGTACCGTCATTTTTGAAAGGTAACTGGGGACCGGTGTTTCCCAGTTGGGCTGCTGTCATGCATGAACCATGAGCTCCATTAAACTCTTCTCAGTAAGCAAGCAGAATTTGGGCCCATTTCTATTTTGTAACCTTAAAGCCTGCATTAACACACTGTATGATGCCTGCCCAGAGCACAGTCTCTCCCGCAGCATTGTTTTAGACAACAAAGCTGTGTTCACTTTGCTGGTGTGAGCTTTTCAACTGCTGGGGCTCCCGTCTCTCTGAGGATTTCTATTCCGTGTCACTTAGAAGTCAGGAAAGATGCTTTGAGGTATGCCTTCCCTTTTACTGGGTCATGAATTTTTACAGCCATCTGCACTCTGCCTAGTTCAGCACTGCGTTGTACAGTCATTACAGTCACAAGTGGGCCATATGAAACTCCTTGTGCTGTTGGTGATAAGCACTGAAGTGTGACTATGCTTTGTTGACGCCACTATTGTTTTCTTGTTTTTAATAATGGGAACTGACCATGCTTTCAGAAAACATGTGCAGTAAAACACCAAGTGTTGTTACTTTTGTGATATAACTTACCATTGAAGACAAATGTTTTATTTTGAAAGACATACTTGCTTTAAAACTGTTTTAGTAATCGTCAAAGGACACAGTCCTGTAAATGAGTGAATAACTTTACTCAAACAAGTTGACCTTTCCATTACTGCCCAGCTGAGTGGTGTTAATGACAAAGATTAATAGTTTAACATATGCATTTTCTTGGGAGATAAAGCAAAAAAAAAAAAAATTTTGGGCAGCCATTAATTTTAAGTGACGTATTTTTGCTACATTACTTCAGAGCTGGGTTTCAATGAGAGAAGCAGGTTTCTAGGGTTCTCCCCCAGTGTTTTAACTTTTAAGACCAAAACCTGAACAACTCTTTCTTCTCTGTTATGCTTCTTGCTGAGCAAAATCAGGTATTTTGATTAGAGTCCCTCAGAAAACAACAGATCTCGAGTGATAGTTTTCTTCCCCATACTTTACACATAGCGTTAGACTTTATGCTTAGGCAAAGGGAAAAGTTGTAGCAAGATGATGAATATTGTGATTCTAAATAGTAATTCTTAAAAATGTTTAAAGGCCTCTCCAGTAAAAATGAAATCACTTCAGTCTTTCTGTTAAAGTCAAGTTGTGCCATAACTTCAGAGGGAACTAGATATGCTCAGAGAATGATATTTGACCCTTCCTGGTAGGAAATAAGATACCATTTGGTATTATGATGTAATTGTGAGGGTATCACTGTGTTGGTAATCCCAATATTCATTGCTAAATTGTTGAGATCCAGATATCATGGTTTATGTTGTGGTTTTGGTAAACAGATGGGAGAATGGGTGTTCCTTGGTGTTTCATAATACATTTAATTCTTATGAATAAAGGTCCATCTTTTCAGGTCTTTAACAAAGCCAAATTTGTTGTCCAAATTGAACAGGGAAATTAAGACAGTCTAGTGCACCTGTTGCCTTTGTCTTTCTCAACTGTGATTTTTGATCTACCTGGTTATGGATTTACCAACAGAGTTGGTGGAGTTAAGACACCACCCCATCATAACACGGCACTTTTGTTCTGTGGTCATCATAGCGGCTTCAAAAGACATTTCCATTACAGCTTTGTGTGTATGCAAATCATCATAACCTTTGAGGAGTGGGTCTGCATGTTGGCAGTCCAGCAGTGACAATGCTACCTTTCCCAACCTGTCCATCAGAATTTGGGAGTTCCTTGGTGACTCTTCTCCTTGTAAAAAAGAAAACACAGGCATGACAAAGCTTGGTCCAGCTAAGGACTTTAAAAGATGGCCCAAAGAGTTGATAGTAAAACAAATTTCTCAGTAACTGTTCTCAGTTGTTTTAAGTGGTGCTGTAATTTATTCCATGTACACTGAGATGTATGTCACTCTTAGGGGGTATCCTATCCCTCTCCATCAGTGACTGATCCTACACTCACAGCGGAAGCACTGGATCAGACCATTGCTGCGTTTGACACGGTGGAGGATCTGCTCAAACACTTTAACCCAGAATCCTGGCAAGAAGATCTCGAGAACTTGTACACAGAGAGTGGCCACCATTATCGAGGCAGGAGCTACCATGACAGGAAATCTAAAGGTAGGAATTGACACTATATACGTACTCTGGATCAAGACCAGGACGTTCCTTTACTCACAAAATTGTCCATTGGTCAGGTATTAGATTTCGGTGCCCGTGTTCCTATTGGATTCACAGGACAAAGTACAACCTATTAAAACCAGGGATGAGTAATTTAATCTTTAGTAGTTTTCTGATTGAAGAGGATCTCATTTGACAAAATGGACTGAAAACTGCCCATTGTTATGATGGATTCACAAATTTTAAAAACACAGGCCCCATGTGTAATGGACAGATGGTTCTCAGCTTCACTCTCTTAAACACTGTTATTCATGTAAGGCATGGGGCTCCTAATTACCTGCACTATCATCATACTTTAAATACCCTGCTTAGGGATTGTTCTCTGTTGAGTGAGGAATAATCACTTTTACCACATTGTACCGAAGGAAGCATCTGGTGCAGACACCTGTATGTGCAGCTGTTTTTTTAGGATGTGAACATCTCTCTGTTTTTCATTATGTTGGAGGGGAACATTACTATGGTTTAACATCTTTGCCTGTATTTGAGTAAAGAACACATTTCTGGGTTATGTTTCTTGTTTCTTTCTGTTAGTTCAAATCATCCACGAAAGACTGACTCACTACAAACCCATAATGATAAATAAAACACTATTTAGAAGAGATATTCATGATCCTGGTTAACTATGCGGTGAAGGCCTGACAAAATTGCCTTTTACGTGCAAGTATAGACCTAGGAGGTCTGTAAGAGTTCTCCAAGGTGGCAATTGCTGTGCTTTTCACAGAAGAACAGAATATTTTATTTGAGTTCTCTTGTTAATATTGTCCTCCCTTTTCAAATTATGTATTATGTGCATTTCACTTCGTAACTTTAAAATTATAATCTCCAAATCACAATTCTGATTCTGTGCAATCTACCACTTACTTGCATCTTAGATCTCATTCTGTGTACATTAAGCACATGCTAGGCAGGGCGAGAGATTTTAGTTCCATGTTTGTAACTTACTTGTCATCAATGACAAGGCTTTGACCCTATAAAAGGGTTATATAGGCTGTATCTGTATTAGGGGAAATAGTGTTGGGAAGTGTTCCTAGAGTCTGAAATCCAGTCATCATATTACTGCTCAGATATCATTCTCCCAGGTCATTGCTGGGCATGAGCCAGGAGCTGGCAGAGACCAGCTGCCATTCCTCATGGGTAGTTTGTATGCAACCTCCTTATCTTGGAGAGTAAGGGATGTGGGCTGTCCCCTGGCTGTTGCCCTTTGTGAAGTGTAATGACCTCAGGCATATCCGATGTATTAGTGGATGCACAGGTGACTTAGCATGCAGTTCCCAAGACACATTGCCATCTCTGGTTTGGAGCTCAGCACTTCAAATAAGTCCACGATAAAGACCTGACCATTCATCCTGTGAAAACTAAACCCCTTTTCTTCATTCTTTCTTGGCACACCAGAAATTTCAGGCAACCACAACAGGCCATGTTTTATGAAAAACATGACCTAACTGCCAGTGCATCACTTCTGAGATCTGTTTGATCTCATTTAGGGATCTGTGAAACATCATCTGTGTGCCCTTTGTTCCCAGGGTTTGGCACCAAAAGATGTGAGAAAAGGAATAAAGGGTCATGATTTTAATAGAAGCTGGATCCTGTACCGGTTCTCCTCTCCAGATTTCATTTGATTCTCAGATCATATTTGGCTTTACCTCATATATTTAGATGATATTTAGATGTATTTAGATTTACCACATATATATGAAATAGAATTAGCTGCTGTATCAGTTCTGATATATATACATATATATAGAGAGAGAGAGGCTAGAGGTATCAGTTCTGATCTGGTAGTGCTCAGAGGATTCAGATGCATGAAGATTTCTCTGCTTAGTACAAATGTGATTCATCTTCTTAAGTAACAGAGCACTGTAAAAAAAAAAAAACAAAAAAAATCCAAAACATAAAGAGGTTTCCAGTTATTATTTTAACACTTATTTTTATAGTATAGTTGTTGTTATTTTGGTTACAGGAATAAGAAAATAAGTTCTATACCACTTTTTCTTTTGTCTTCAAAATAAAGACCTAATTCTCTGCCCTCTGGACAGAAGTACCTCAACATGATCAAATCCTTTTAAAATTTCAGTTAAGATTTCTTTTTATTTAGTCATAAACTTCTGACATGATTAAAGTCTTGTTCTTGGATGATTTTAGGAGCAGGGAATAGCTTTAACAAGTCTTTAAATTAGAAGTGGTGGTAGCTTTTAAACACAGACACTGTGGATCTCTGAAGGATTTGTATAGGCACTGGGATAACCTTGTAGCAAAGACAGCAGTAGATTATATCATCATTTATTTCAGATATTTATCTGTTTCTGCTCTCAGTTTGGGTGTTATAATTTATTCTTAGAACAACCCTGAGGCGGATAAGAACAATTTGATGTAATCTCTGCCTATCTTTCACAGGATTTTTACAACATATCATATAAATGGTATAAATTAATCACTAATGATTTTACTCCTACACAGCTCTCTGCCTATTTCAAATTGTGCCACAAAATAGAGCTTAAGAGGCAGTGTTGCTGAATACCAATTCTGATAACCAGGGCTATGTGATAAGCTGTATTTAAATTGTATGCTTTTGTGGTGGTTTGGCCCTGGCTGGAGGCCAAATGCCCACCAAAACTGCTCTATCACCTCCCTTCTTAGGGGAGAGGGGAAAATACAACAAAAAGCCAGTAGTAAGGTAGAAGCAATTTAATAATGCAAAACAGAAGCAAATGTTATTCTCTACTTCCCATTAGCAGATGGTGGTCAGTCACCAAGCAGGGTTCTACACATAGTGGCTGCTCTTGAAGACAGACTTCATGGATTAGTGTCCCCTCACTTCCTTCTTTTGCTTATTATCTTATATATCTGAACCGACGTCATAGGGCATTGAATACCCCTTTGGTCAGTTTGGGTCAGCTGGATCATATGGCATGGAATATCCCTTTGGTCACTTTAGGTCAGCTGGATCATATGGCATGGAAGACTCCTTTGGTCACTTTGGGTCAGCTGGCCCATCTGTATCCCCTCCCAAGATCTTGCCCACCCCTCAGTGCACTCTTGGGGTGTGGAAATGTTGGAAAATCACAGCCTGGGTGCTTGTTCAGCAGTAACCAAAACACTGCTGTGTCATCAGTGCCCAGCTACAGCTCTGCAAAGCACATCACTAGAAAGATGCTCTAAGGAGAATTAACTCCAGCTCAGTCAAACCCAATGTACAGTTTTCTTAATCTGACAATGAGTAATCTGCAAAGATAAAGCTCGGGGAAATAAGTAGTACAGTAGTTTAGCGCAGCAGAAACTCACAGAATCACAAGATAGATCAAGTAGGAAGGCACCTCAGAAGTTTTTCTTGTCCAACCTTCCTGTTCAAGACAGGGTCACCAGTAGCAGGTTACTCAGGACCATGTCCCAACAGGTTTGATTATCTCCAAGGACAGAGGTAAGACAACCTCTCTGGACAATCTGCATCTGACCACTTTCTGAACAAATGGATGAAAAACTAGCTCCATCTTCTTTACTCTGTCCTATATGCATTTATAAACACCTTTGCAGCAGTTGTAAATACACTCTGAAAGATCTACTAGCCACTGCTGCATTTAAGGTACTCTGAAAGCATGAATATTCAATCTTAAGGTCATCTGAGACTCTTAGGAAAATAACAGGTCATACTAAATAACATCCTCTAAGATAATTCCTTTTTCATTGCCATAATATGCTGTAGCTTACCTCAATTTCATAGTAATTTGGCTATTAAAAATATAAAGCATCTCTAAAAGGATATCACTGGCTATTGGGTTATTTTATACTGTTCTTAGCAAGAACATAGATAAATATAAAACCCAAAATGGTGATAATCTACAATTTTGTTGAATTTCTATTCACATGGGTATCTCTTCTTTTAGGGAGTCATAAAGAGCATTTAGATGTATTTGGAGGAAACCCTTTCATCCTACAGTTTAATTTTTGGAAAACATCAATGTATATGCTTGATAATATTAGAAGACCTCCTCAGAGATACCCTTGTAAACAGTTATGATCATCAACTAAACATTACTTCACTTTTCCGACGTGCTGCTTGCACTTATCTCCTTTGTTGCTTGCTCTGAAGCCTTACACCACATTTTTGAAAGAAAAAGTTCACTGTTTCTCATCACAGAAGTAGATCCAAGTGCCTAGAAAAAAAAAATCTTTGAAAAAGAATGAGGTATTTTTTTGCTTTGTTTTTCTTTGGATGGGTTGGTATTATGTTTTTCACAAATAAACCTAGGAAGCACAAATGCATTTAGATAGATACATTCTGTCATTGAGACTACAGAGTCACAGCGTTACAAAATCACTGTGGTTGGAAAAGACCTTCAAGGTCGTCAAGTCCAACCATTACCCATCTCTACCAGGGCCACTACTACAGCACATCTTTGAGCACCGTATCTTAGACAGCTTTTAGATACATCCAGAGATACCAATTCTGCCACTTCCCTGGGCAGCCTGTTACAGTCTTTGATAGCCCTTTTGGTACAGAAGCTTTTTCTAATGTCTAACTTAAACCTTCTCTGGTGTAACTTGATGCCGTTTTCTCTTGCGCTATCATTGCTACTTGTGAGAAGAGATTGATACTCGCCTCTCTGCAACCTCCTTTCAGGTAATTGAAGAGAGCAATAAGGTCTCTCCTCACGTTCCTCGTCTTTGGACTATACAACCCCAACTCCTTCAGCTGCTTCTAATAGGACTTGTTCTCAAAAATGTTCACCAGCTTTGTTGCCCTTTTCTAGACATGCTCTGGCACATCAATGTCTCTCATATTGTGGAGCCCAAAACCGAACACGATACTCAAGGTGACACCACACTAGTGCTAAATACAGGCAGACAATCATCTCTATACCCCTGCCAGCCACACTAAGAAGAATCACAGAATCAAAGAATCACAAAGTGGTAGGGGTTGGAAGGGGCCTCTGGAGATCATAAGTCCAACCCCCTTACCAAGGCAGGTTTACCTAGAGAAGGTCATACAGGAACACATCCAGGTGAGTTGAATGTCTCTAGAGTTGGAAACTTCCACCACCCCTCTGGACAGCCTGTTCAAGTGCTCTGTCACCCTTAAATTAAACAAGTTCCTCCTCATGTTTATATGGAGTTTCTCAGGTTTGTGCCTGCTACCCCTTGTCATGTCACTGAGCATCAGTGGACAAAAAAGAGGTCTCATCCTCCTTACACCCGTTCTGTAAGTATTAAGCATTTATGGCATCTCCCCTCAGTCTTCTCTTTTTCAGACTAGGAAGACCCAATTCTCTCAGTCTTATGAGGAAAGAGAGATGTTCTAGGCCCCTTACCATCTTTGTAGATGTTTTCTGTAAGCTTTCCAGAAAGTCCCTGTCCTTCTTGAACCTCTGAATTAATTTTCTTTTTTTGGAAATAGTATGCAAGCAACTTTTGGCTATCAGAAGAAATTAATCAGGTTGGACTTTCTTGCAATAACACATCTGCAATGACAATTTTATAAGTTAAATAAATAAACACAGGCACGCTGCTCTCTGGAAGAGGAGTAGTGCATGAAACCACACGTCCTCATGGAATGTTTCTTCTGTCCATTGCCAAACAGGTTCCCAAGATCAGGCAAGATTTTCCATGTCCTTAACGACAGTTTTTACTTGCCACTATTTACAGTGGTCTAGTAAGAAGTTAAAATTTTGACTCAGGAATGTAATTTCTCAGGAGTTTGCAAACAGTGGCCAATAAATTACTGCAGATGTCCATATACTCTTCTCTGAAAGGTTCTGAGATGGCTGCCAGCAAGCTTTAGTGCAGTGGACAGGGAGTGCAGGCAGTACAAACGTAGAATGCCGTATCAGTCATGGCAGATGTGAATATTCCAAGTAGATGGAAAACCTTCTCAAAGAGCTGCTAATTTAAAGTATCCCCTGTGCTTAATCAGGATATCCCTACCACCCTTCTTCAGTTGGGAACCATGTTGTCTGTTGCATGTAAACCACACACATTCTTTCATTTCACAATCTAATTCAGATCTACATTCACACGCTTCCCTTCAGTGACAAATGAGATGTCCCTCAGACTCTACATGACATTGCTGTCAATCACTGTAGTTAAAGTTTTTCTTATTAAACTCTAGAGT
>VWZE01017113.1:260915-272475 GCA_013396675.1 Eubucco bourcierii
GCTGTCTGGGCTGCATGTGCACACTGCAGGCTCATGTTGAGCTTTTCATCAACCCAGACCCAGTGTCATTTCTGTGTTGCAGCAGCCTTAAATAGTTATCAACTCAGTACAATAGAGAGGACTGTTGAGCCTGAGTGAGCCTGTGATAGAGCACACTTTGTTCAGTCCCCTGAACATCTCACCCTGGACACAGATGTCAGTTCATGTGGCCTGGGTCTGAGCCCTCTTTAATGTCCAGTTTATTACTGGAAGCCTTGTTTCTTATGTTAATTCTGCTGAATTAAAGCCAAATCAAACCTCTGGGCATTTTATTCTCTGGAGATACACCATCAGTAAATACCATCTAGTCCACAGCCATCCTGTCCAGACAGGAGCTTCCTATCAGTATGTGTTCCCTTGGGTTGCTGCAGTGCCAGAGTGTGAATAATCAGTGCTCTCCCCTCAAGAAATCTCATTAATCATGAAAGCAGAATATTTTTTGTCCTGTTCTTCCTTTGTTTATTATTTCCTTCACATCAATCAGCTGAGTAGTAGCCAAATGCATCTTTTCCTTTAATGGAGAACAAAGCTGATGGCAAAGGTCCTGATGAGAACATTTAGATGAGTGGGAAACACTTCTCTGAGAGAAGGATTAACCTGAGACCCTGCAGTGAAAAGGATGGCTTTGGAGAATGACAGTGGAGAAAATATCATCTGTTAAAACAGAGCGATCAATATTCTCTGGACTTCTAAGTCCTGGCTCTGGACATTCAAAGTGTATTTTTCTCCCAGCACAGGAGTATACCAGCACCCCCATTGATTTTGTGCTTGTATCAGGAGGACGATCTATGCCTCTTTCAGAGAGATGCTAGCTCTCTGGAAAGAACCACTGAGATTTCATGGTGAGATGTATCACAATTGCTGTAAAATTGCAATTTATCTGCTAAATTCCCGTTGACTGAGATGACATCTTGCCAGAAATGTGAAGCTGCTATGATTTTCCATAATGGCACTCGTGGCATTTATGTACCCTTTCCTCTTGCATATCTGCCTTGTGAATGCCTCCAGAACAGCATGTAAAGGTGTGTGATATTTACAGATCACAGCTTTTTTTACACAGTTTGGTCTGTGATGTTGACAGGGACTGAGTCACAGAAGGCATGAAGTGTCTTTGTTGGAAGTTTTGGCATGCTTGTAGTAAAGCACAAACATAGGTGCACTCAGGACCAGATACAGTTTTGAGCTGTTAAACTGTCCATGAAAATCTGCTATGTTCACAAATACTAGCTCATTATCTTGGTTCTCATTTGAGACATTTCTGTTTTCCTGTTGATGTTTCTATTAGCAAATACCTTTTGGGGTGGGAACTCAACACAAGTTCACGTGTCCTCCAGTCCTGAGTGAATTATTGAGCTTTTAAACACATAACTGGTAAGCATACTCATAAGGGAAAGAAGGAAGCAGAAAAGGAGAGGGTGGGGGGAAAAAGGCAGAAAATGTTAGCGCAAGTAAAAATCATTTTTATTACATTTATCTGTGTTACATTTGTGGAAAATGTATATATGACAGAGTGGACTTGTTTTGCTTCACAAGCTGAAACTAGAAACAGCAATTCAACTCACAACTGATAGTCTGTAAGTTATTTTTGTGATTTGGGCTTGCATCTTGTTCACATGACACACCTCACAGAGACACCAGGCATTTAAACATCAACCAACTACTGGCATTCAGTGAACCTCAGTAGTTTTAATTGGTTTTATTTGTATGCCTGCTATATTAGCATGCATCAGATGAAATTAATACTGCTTACATTGATTTCTCCATCTAAAAGAGAGTTGTCTAGATTCTATCCACAAAGTATACAGACAAGCAACTTGAGAAAGCAAGTCATGCCAGCTCTCCTAAATTCCTTTGTGAGGAAGAAATGAACCACTCTCCAAAGACGTTTCTCTGCTTACCAAAGAGACTTGTTTAAAGTGTTTGTCTTACATATGCAATTAGGCAAAAAGAACTCATGGACAAAATATCAAAAAAGGAGCTTTTATCTGATTAACAAAGTTAAACAGAGATGGGAAGAAAGTAGCAGAGGTTCAGTCTCTTAACTGAGGGGTGCAAAAGGTCAGTGACAAAGAAAATAAAATAACTAGTCTCCTTTTGTGTCAATATTTTACTACGAGGCTTCCATTCACATTTATAATCAGTGTAAGCTCTGCTATGGGAGTCAGTGGGAGTAGGACAAGAGCCTGATGGCCACCTGTAGTTATCTAAAATTGGTAGATTTATGTTTAGTTGTTCAGAAGTCACTGCTATACTTCACATCTTTTCCAACCAGTGTCACTTTGCTTTGTGTAATTGACTGCCTAGTGTGTGGTACAAACCAAAGGAATGTCCCACTTAAACCTTACTAATGAAAGTTCTTTTGCATTGTAGTTGACCTGGACAGGTTGAATGATGATGTGAAACGTTACAGCTGCACTCCAAGGAACTACTCTGTCAATTTAAGGGAGGAACTGAAGCTGACAAATGTAGTTTTCTTCCCCCGCTGCCTCCTTGTCCAGCGCTGTGGTGGAAACTGTGGCTGTGGGACTTCAAGCTGGAAATCCTGCATGTGCATGTCAGGGAAAACAGTGAAAAAATATCATGAGGTATTTCCACTCCTTTTCTTTGGTACTTCTTTTGGGTGTTTATTACTTACATGGATTCTGAAAACCTTTCTCATGTTATGTTGATCATGCTATATCACAATATAGAATCATGGAATCAACCAGATTGGAAGAGACCTCCAAGGTCATCCAGTCCAACCTATCACCCAGGCCTATCCAGTCTCTAGCCTGTTATCGTCATAGTGTTACATTATCGTGCTTCTACTGATATCACGTTTGATCTGCAGTGCAAGAATCAATGGGCAAAAATCACTTGACTGCAGTAAAGCATCACAGGCAAAGATTCTATCTTTTGGGAGAGACTAGACTGTGTAAGTGAATGTCCTCTGTGGTCACCATTCTTCCTGAGGTGAAGGATCTACTTAACGTTCCAGACCAGTCCAGATAGCCTTAGAGTGGAACCTAGACCTAGGTAATGGCATTGCCATTGCTGACCATGCTAGGTACCAGCTCAGTATCTCTTGGAACATTATTGGTACCTTCCGCTGCAGTAAGCCAGAGAGAGACACGCACACAGTCCTGTAGGAAGACCTAATTTTAAATAACTTTAATATTAATGTCTGTAATGCCATAACAATGCCCAGCAATTTGCATTTGGAAGTGGTGAATGAGCAGGGTGGAAGGAATTTATGTACATGGTAGAGAGGCGCGTTAGCAGGCATTCATGGGAAGTTAATTTAAAAGGTGGAGAGAACTTCTGCCACCAGTTTGTGTGAATGATCCCACAACATCCTAGTGAGCTTTGCTGTGAGAATGAGGCTGCACTGATTTTTCTCAATAAAGGATTGATAGAACACAGATGTATGTACCACTGGGAATACTCTTTTTAGTATCACAGGATCATAGAATCACAGAATGTCAGGGACTGGAAGGGACCTCAAAAGTTCATCCAGTCCAACTCCCCTGCCAGAGCAGGATCTCCTATACCAGATCACACAGGAATGCGTCCAGGTGGGTTTTGAATACCTCCAGAGAGGGAAACTCCACAACACCCCTGGGAAGCCTGTTCCAGGGTTCTGTGGCTCTCACAGGGAAAAAATTCCTCCTCATGTTTACATGAAACATCCTCTGCCTCAGCTTCCACTCATTGCCCCTTGTCCTGTCATTGGGCATCACTGAGAAGGGCCTGGCTCCATTCTCTTGGCACTCACCCTTTACATATTTATAAACATCAATAAGGTCACCTCAGTCTCTTCTTCTCCAAACTAAAGAGCCCCAGCTCCCTTAATTTTTCCTAAAAGAGCTGTTCCATTCCCTTAATCATCTTTGTGGTTCTGCACTGGACTCTCTCAAACAGTTCTATGTCCTTCTTGAACTGAGGGCCCCAGAACTGGACACAGTACTCCAGATGCAGCCTCACCCGGGCAGAGTAGAGGGGCAGGAGAACCTCTCTTGGCCTACTAGCCACACCCCTTTTAATACACCCTACAATGGCATTGGCCCTCCTGGCCATAAGAGCACATTGCTGGCTCATGGTCAACCTCCCATCAACTAGGACCCCCAGATCTTTTTCCCCACTTTGCTGCCTTCCACCAAGTCAGATATAGAGATGTGTTCTTCAAAATCGAATTGCATTTGCTCTTGGTTTGTGCTACATCTTTTAAACTTATGACCTTGCTTGGAAATGGCAATTAAGTCACTTATAAACTCTCTTTCTTTGTGAATTTATTACCTGTAGGAAGCAACTGAATCTTTCATCCTTAGCTTTATTCCTACTCAGGAATTTTTTGGGAAGGTAAATTTTTTGCATAAGAACAAAGCCCATCATATTTTTCTTTAATCCATCCAGACCACATTTAAAAAACAGAGAAACAACAAACAAACAAGCAAAAAGCATTTTATATTCCTACCTCTAAAGCAGCAGTACTTTCAGAACTAGACATGTGCAATGTTTGCTAATGAATCTATCTAAGGAAGGTAACTTGGTATTGTGATTTCAGTTGTCTGAAAGTAGGTAACTGTGTCATAGAATCATAGAATGGTAAGATTGGAAGGGAACTCAAGGATCATCTAGTTCCAACCCCCTGCCATAGGCAGGGACACCTCCCACTAGTACAGGTTACTCAAGGCCTCATCCAATCTGGCCTTGAACACATCCAGGGAGGGAGCATCCACAACCTCCCTGGGCAACCTGTTCCAGTGCCTCACCACCCTTACTGTAAAGAACTTCCTCCTAACATCTAGTCTAAATCTCCCCTCTGCCAGTTTAAGCCCATTGCCCCTTGTCCTGTCATTGCAGGACCTTGTAAATAATCCTTCCCCAGCCTTCCTGTAGGCCCCCTTCAGATACTGGAAGGCTACTATCAGGTCCCCTCGAAGCCTTTTCTTCTCCAGGCTGAAGAGCCCCAACTCTCTCAGCCTGTCCTCATAGGAGAGCTGCTCCAGCCCTCTGATCATCTTTGTGGCCCTCCTCTGGACCCGCTCCAACACTTCCATGTCCTTCCTGTGCTGAGGGTTCCAGAACTGCACACAGTACTCCAGGTGGGGTCTGACGAGAGCAGAGTAAAGGGGCAGAATCCCCTCCCTTGCCCTGCTGGCCACGCTTCTCTTGATGCAGCCTAGGACTCGGTTGGCTGTCTGGGCTGCATGTGCACACTGCAGGCTCATGTTGAGCTTTTCATCAACCCAGACTCCAAGGTCCTTTTCCTCAGGGCTGCTCTCCAGCCATATCACCACCCAGCCTGTATTTGTGCTTGGGATTGTGCCTACCCAGGTGCAGGACCTTACACTTAGCCTTATTGAATTTCATGAGGTTGGCCTGGGCCCACCTCTGCAGCCTGTCCAGGTCCCTCTGGATGGCATCCCTGCCCTCTAGCAAGTCGACTGTGCCACACAGCTTGGTGTCATCTACAAACTTGCTGAGGGTGCACTCCATTCCTCTGTCCATGTCACTGACACTGTATGCCATGCTGACTTAATTTCTGGCATATATCTCTTATAAGAGCTTGATTTACCACTTGGCTAAACTCTCAAGTGAAAATGAGCTTTATGGACTTTAAAACTGGATGTAATATGCACTCATACCGTAAAGATATTGACCTGGGAGACTATAGGGCTGCAATAGCAGAAGACCGTTGAAGGTCAGACCTTCTCCCGAGATAAGATATTTTTCAAAATGAACTGCAGAATACATCCTACTGCACATCAGCTGGGACTAGAGAATAGTTACTATTTTATCTTTGTAAAACAAGATGCAGGGGATGACCCTAGTAATTACAGAGCGGAAAACCTTATCTCAGTGGTAGAAAAGTTAATTGAAAAAAAAAAAAAGTAGGTGTAAACCAGGAAAAAAAATAAGTAGGTATAAAACAGGGTAAAAAACAAGTAGGTGTAAAACACCTGGACCGCTATGAGCTGATAAAATGAGCTCGGCATGTCTTAGGTACGGATAAATATTTGTACAGCATCACAGCATTGTACAAGGATGCTAAAAGACTTGGCACATTCTTCAGAGAGTGAACAGCCTACCAGGCAAGATCAGACATGGATTAGAAGCTGGTTAAGAGATAAAGAACAACGAGGTAGAAGAGATGAGCAACTCTCTGCATAGGAAGTGGCTGTCTTGTGGGTGCCCCCGTCACACAGATTAAGCAGTATTTTGTGTAGGATCAATATGGAGGAAGGTGAAGGAAGAAGTGACAAAACTAACAGCTAGCATAGGAGATAACTTACTTTGACAGCAGAGATGGCTGTGAGGGATTTCAGAAAGCCTATGTAACTACTTATACATACAGTTTAGAAAAACAGCAGGCATTAAGACTAATAGGTCTTAACTACGCTGGGTGCTATGTGGAAGGGAGGAAGAAGCAAGGGCTCAGAGTTGGACTAAAGGTCAGGCAATGAATCTCCATGAAGAGCTTCAGGAAAATGCTTATTTAGTGATAGCAGTGCTGATAGGGAAAAAACAAGTGGCAGTCTTTTGGAATAGAGGTGAACATGTAATAACTGCAAATAGTATGTCCTGGCTAAATTGGATAATATGCAATTTTATTAATAGAGGTGAACATACAATTTTATTAAAAATAGAGGTGAACATGCAAAACTACAAATAATATGTCCTGGATAAATTGGTGGATCCTGAGTTTTGTATACTGAGTTTTGACCATTGGTGCTTAGAAGGAAGCAGACAGGAGTAGAAAAGATACACAGAAGCAGAAAACGTACAATAAAAGCAATACTGGAGAAGATACACATAAAAAAAACAAACAACATTTGTAAGAACAATGGCTCAAATTTTTTGAATAATTTGATTTAGAAAGAAAAAAAAAAACTGAAATAAGAGCGTATACAGTGAAAGGTAGAAAATAGTGAATAGAACCTAAGAAAAAAGGTAGGTCTTCCTAAATAATCTTTTCCTTAATTGCAAGAGAGATTGAAGTGAATTAATTTTAAATTATAAAAAGGAATTTATTTCTTTTGCATTGCAAATTTATATGAAACTTCAACCTTTAAATATAAGTAGTGAGGAATTCATAGAATCATAGAATGGTAAGTTTGGAAGGGACCTCAAGGAACATCTAGTTCCAACCCCCTGCCATAGGCAGGGACACCTCCCACTAGTACAGGTCACTCAAGACCTCATCCAACCTGGCCTTGAACACCTCCAGGGAGGGAGCAACCACCCTCCAGGGAGGGAGCAGCCAATTCAGAAGGATTTTGAGACAACTAGAAGTAAAAATATAAACTAAAGGATAATTGGCTTAAGCCAATTATCTACAATATCTAGGGAAAAAATGCTGATTATGAACTTACTGTTAAGCACTTATTTTTTACCAGGTGTTTGGAGTGTCTGGTGCTGGGATACTAGAATACCTGGTCACACAGACCAGGTATTGGTCAGAACCAGGATGTCACAACTTACAATGACCTCAAATTAATCACTAATTCAAGAAATTCAATATTCACACTTATATATCACTGCTAATTTGTTTCGCTATTCCTTTGTTGTCTGAAAAGCATATGTAACATAAAATTACTTTTGTAAGTTTAAATTTAAACTTAATCCCTTAGGGATGAATTAACAGCTCACTGAGCCAAGTGGCTCCCATTAACATGAGTGGAAGTCATGCTGATAAATTCATGTATGCCATACTAAAGATATATCCATTAATTTCAGTCCAAAATATTTCCCACTCTATTTATTATTAGCACACATGGATAATCAGTTATAGTCTTTATTCTCCTTCTTCACTTAACTCTAATTGTATTTAAGTGCCTGGCAGTAAAGGCACTGAGGAACAACCTCTAAACATGCCGGTTTTAGAACCCTGGAACTGGTTTGTTCTTTTCAAAGCCAATTTGAAAACCACTGAAGTTAACCAAAAAACCTTTAGCTGCATAATGAAGGACAGAGCTTCACACTTCATGAAATAAAACTGAGAAGATAGAATTACTTTTCCTTGCTAGAATCACAGAATCAACCAGGTTGGAAGAGACCTCCAAGATCATCCAGTCCAACCTGTCACCCAACCCTAGCCAATCAACTAGACCATGGCACTAAGTGCCCCATCCAGGCTTTGCTTCAACACCTCCAGGGACAGCGACTCCACCACCTCCCTGGGTAGCCCATTCCAATGCCAATCACTCTCTCTGTCAAGAACTTCCTCCTAATATCCAGCCTAGACCTGCCTTGGCACAACCTGAGACTGTGTCCCCTTGTTCTGTTGCTGGTTGCCTGGGAGAAGAGACCAACCCCCGCCTGGCTACAACCTCCTTTCAGATAGTTGTAGACTGCAGTGATGTCACCCCTGGTTCATCTGCATATGGATATGCTTGACCTCAGCAGTAAAAATGTGACTGTACATCACTTTGAAGTTGTCTGGTGTTTTTGAACTCTCTAGTATTTCTGGGTGAGAAAGAGGCAGGTAAGTTCTACAGAAGTGCTAGGCTCCTTTCTTGGCTTTATAGCCAGTGCCTTGTGATGCTGGAGTAGCTACATGCTGGCAGCTGTGGGGACACTAATGCCCACAGTGGTTGTTGAGAGAGAGGCTTCTAGTCCAGAGAGATTTCAAGGCTATGCTCTTAATGTTTTTTAGTTCCCCCTTAGTTCCCCTTGAAACACTCAGACTGTACTCATCATCACCAAGCACTCCCTTCCTAGTATTGCAGCAGTAACAGAAATCATGTGTGGCCTGTGATTTCCCCAAGCTGAGAGTGCTGCTCCAGTTCCCAGAACAGACAGTACGACTCTTTCCTATCCTGTACAATTGTAACAAGTAGTGCAACAGCAGGGAAAACGAGAAGAGGAGAATGCCATGATAAGGGATATGTTTTCTTTACTGCCTGGGGATAATGAGATCTTGGTTCTTTTCTATAACGTGGAAGTTTGCCATCATTTTACCAAAATACTCAGCAGTTTCCAGAAGTAAACAACTTCATAACTTGAGTAAACAGATAGTTTTATGGTTGAGGGTTTTGGTTTTGGTTTTTTTTGGCAGGAATCTTGTGATGCTCTGTGGTTTTCTGCAGCTTCTGGGTTTGCTTGAATTGAGAGCTTGTGAACAAATACTCGTGATTTACCACATAGTGTCACAAACCCTGCAGACCAGACAGGCCAAGTGCTGGCAGTGGCTCAAAGCATCTACTCAGACAGAGTCTACCATAGAATCATAGATAAGTGATGCTGAGCTATGTTGCAGGGCTACATGCAAGGGAAAGACAAAGCAATACAAGGAAATGGATGTGACACGCCTTAATCAAATGCTCGTGATGGCTGTCTGCCTTGCCAAAGGGAAGCTGAAATGCAAGAGTGTCTTCCCTTGAAGTGTGGCGTTTGAAAATGCCTGGAACTGCTCTTTAAAGAGAGAACATCTCTAAACCTGTAGATCACCTTGCTCAAAGGAGATATGGGGGAACTCAAGCCAGGATTCAGTTCAGCTTGGGCTGCAGCTGTGCCATCTGCCCAGCATGCACACACCTCTGAGGAATAAGAAGTCAGTTTCCTCATCTCATTGCTGTAACTGATGAGATGTGAAATGAGTTTCTGTAAGGAATAAATGCTCTTAAGGTAGCAAACAGAATTTGTCAGTAGATAAACCTCTACAAACAGTGCTTAACACAGCTGAAAGGCACGTAAGGAAAAGAATCGAAGTGATGAAACACAATAGCATCTTTTAGCTACTTATTTGTCTCTCCTGTAGAGACTCATGTGTTTTTCACTGTATGTGGTGCTTCTTTCCCACTCTCTATCTCCACCTTTTTGAAATGTTACATGTCCATTCAAGTTTCATACTGACTGCAGCTTGTCTGGTGCCTTTAGTGGACATACATGGAATTAATTCCCAACAAGAAGGTTTAGATTTGTGTTGGAGTGGCTACTTCATAGCCTCTCACTACCCTGAGAAAGGTAGCAGACACCTCAGAGTACCTTACAGTCGTGGTAGGCTAAATAGGACAAGGTGGACTTGTACATGTCCTGGCTTGCCCAGGTGTGCTCCCCTACTCCCCCTCGTTCTGTGCTGGGGGTGGTGGTCACAGGAAAGGGTACAAAAGCACTGGCTTCTCCTAATATGGTCAAACTTGGCAAAGTGCCATCCTGATTGGCTAATCTATGTCCAAAGACCCATTAGTCTTGGGCTGAAAGGATATAAAGGGGTGAGCAGGTAGCACAAGGGGCTCTCTGCCATTGTATCCCTGCCTGCTTACTACCTCGTTTGATCCTGGGCTGAGGCTCTGATGCCTCCATGCGTTCGGCCTGCACAGCCAGCCTGACACCGTGCCGAGACTGCACACTGCAAGAGGTCTTGCCTACACCTGAAAACCTGCTGCCAAGAGAGACAGGACCAGGTCAGAGATCATCTGCCTCCTTTTTTCCAGCACCCCGAAGCTTGGGGAAACTCCAAAGCCTCTAATGGCTTTCAGCCCGGCAGCAACCCCTCCACGTGCTTTGGGTACTGTCTGATAATATTTTGTGAGTAAATACTTCAAGCCTCTTGTAATCATTAATTGCCTTCTGCCATAAGCAGAAAGGAGCTTGCTGCGTCCATCCAGTGGCTAAGCAGGATAACTAACTGCAAGTGGTGTAAGTGACCACACAAACCTTCTCTTCCGGTAAAAATGTTTGCTTATACTGGGTATCTTTAAAGTGTTCCAGTTTTGCCTGTTCCCTGTATGTATAAATTTCCAAACCCTGCATTTTGAACCTTGTAAATAAGTTTTCTGGTGAGATTTAATGTTGATGAACAGTTTTCATACTTATTAACAATCTCTGCCTGGACACCAAAATTAATATAAATTATTAATTTTGCATCATTCATGTCACTTAACCAATAGCGTGCACAAGTTACTGCGGCATAGAAACAGCTTTAACTGGACCGAACATTGTGAAGTGAAAACAACACTGTAAGGAGTATTACTGGGAAGAACAAGGGATAAAAATGAAAAGGTGATCCAGGACTTCAGTAAGACAGAGGAATTGTTGGAATAGAGTGAAAAGATGCTGCTGGACAAAAATTATACAAATGATGCTGGTGCAAAGGAAATGTGTCAGAAGAGCATCATCAAAGCAGTGTGCAAGGAATATAGTGTGATCATTGTGTGTCCTGGAGTTAATAGTATGTGGATAAAGGAGATAAAAGGATGTTACAGCAATAAAGCCACATAATTAACCCAACGAAAGAGCTAATGCATAGAAATATTACGTAAGAAACAGTAGTGGGATTTGTTTGGAATGCAAATACAAGGAAACAGAATGAGTCAAAAATAACTGCTAAGTCACAGGACAAGCAGAGGGAACAGAGGCGCAGGGAGAAGAAAAACTGTTTGGTTTTCACTAGATGAAAATGAAAGTTCTTGGAGTGACATCAGGAAGTTAAGCAACTGAGACACCCTGTGATACATATCTGGCCAGAGAGGCGATTTAAGAAGGGGAAACATCTCTATCTGCTCACAGAAAACGTAATAGCTGGAACCATAATGCA
>VWZE01017114.1:3644-19497 GCA_013396675.1 Eubucco bourcierii
CTAGTGGGAGGTGTCCCTGCCTATGGCAGGGGTTTGGAACTGGATTATCCTTGAGGTCCCTTCCAACCTTACCACTCTATGATTCTATGAACCTCCTTTCAGGTAGTTGTAGACAGCAATGAGGTCTGCCCTGAGCCTCCTCTTCTGCAGGCTGCACACCCCCAGCTCCCTCAGCCTCTCCTCACAGGGCTGTGCTCCAGGCCCCTCAACAGCTTTGTCACTCTTCTCTGGACACCTTCCAGTACCTCAACAACCACAACCAACTTGAGCCTGTTTTCTCATCTGTCATGGATTCACCAGTTAGAAACAGAGGTAGTGAACATGAATATTAGAAAGTTAATATGCAGATACATGATGAGCACAGCCCATGGATCTCCAGCTGTGGTGCTATTGAAGAACTCTGCATATGTTGTTAAATAATGGTGTGGCAGAGTGCCACTCACACGGGATAGAGAATCATGGAGTCACAGAAACATTCCAGGTGGAAAAGCCCCTCAGGATCACCAAGTCCAACCCATATACCTACTCTATAAGGTTCATCCTGAACCATATCCCCAAGCATCACACTCAGGGTTGGTGACTCAACCACCTCCCTGGGCAGCCTATTCCAATGCCTGACTACTCTTGCTGGAAAAAAAGAAGATTCCCCATACCTAGTCTAAACCTACTCAGTCACAGCACACCTTTGAAGACTGTCTGGTTAATATAACAAGTCTCTCACACCAGTTTTGGTATAGTTTGATGGTAGAAGGCTTTTTTTGTGGTTCATTTGTGTGGCTACCACTTCTCCTTGCTACTCCATGGCTTTAAACACCTCATAGATAATGTAATTTAGCCAACAAAACAGCATTTCATGAAGCTAAATGAAACATCCAGAGCATGGATAAACAAATCTAGTAAATGTTTAGCCTGCCCTCTAAAGTGGGGTTATATATAACACTCATTTTGTATTACCATGAGCTGCTCTGGAAATATTAGGTAACTTGACTAAACAATTAATAGTTATTTAACTTATGGAAATGGAGGTGTTCAGAATTATGAGGCTCTATTTCATATCTGCATTATAATAACAGCAAGGCTGACACAAATGAATACAGAACAAGTCTTTAGCTCTGCATACTTACCTCTAAAAGTGAAATGTCATCAATGCTACAATATGGTCAGAGGTAATTAACCACCTAATTAAAATTTAGAAATTAAAAGTAATTTATCTTCAGATAAAACTGTTCTTCACAGCAGCAAGACAAGCAGGAGGACAGAGCTGCTTGCAGTCAGTGCACAAGGGATGTGCCTTTCACATTGCTGGATAGAGAATACAGCCAGAGCTGGTCTCAGACACTTTCAGTTTTACTGCTTATTTAAAAAATACAAAAGATGTGTGTGGTTTTTTTCTCTTTCTTTTCTATTCTGAGTCAAAAAAAAAAAAACAACAAACCACCCCACCAGGTGTTCTCCAGGGGCAATCTCCAGTACAGGAAATGTTAAACTCTGGAGCAGAACTTGTTAACTTGCACTGTGCATGTGGTGACAGCAGAAGCAAAAGGCATTCAATAGTCATTTCTTTCTAGTGCTTTGAGTTGTTTGTGGGGGTTTTAGGGGTTTATCTTTAGAAAGGTGCAATATTTGCACATTGTCAGAGAGCCTGTGCTTGCAGCTCTGCTTTCTGACTCAGTATGGCATGGGAATGTTGTTTGAGACTTTAGAATGTGTGAAGGATTGGGAGGCTTTTCCCCCTCAGTCTTTGGCAAACTAGTATACAGATTTTTCAGTATCAGTACCTGGGTACAAGCAGTGTGGATGTGTCCTCTCCATAAAAGCCTGAAATTAATTATATCAGGAGCACTAAACTTGTTGGGATGAAAATGAAGATGATGACGAGGACTTTTATCAGCACTATTAACAGCACAGCCCTTTGCTCCCATTTGCTAGCTGTAGCACCAGTAAATCCTTCTTCATTTCACAGTATCACCAAGGTTGGAAGAGACCTCAAAGATCATCAAGTCCAACCCATCACCACAGCCCTCAAGACCAGACCATGGCACCAAGTGCCACATCCAAACGCACCTTGAACACCTCCAGGGACGCTGACTCCACCACCTCCCTGGGCAGCCCATTCCAGCAGTCAGTGACTCTCTCAGGCAAGAACTTTCTCCTCACCTCCAGCCTAAACTTCCCCTGGCACAGCTTGAGACTGTGTCCTCTTGTTCTGGTGCTGCTTGCCTGAGAGAAGAAGGTAACCTCCCCCTGGCTACAAGCACCCTTCAGGTAGCTGTAGACAGCAAGAAGGTCTCCCCTGAGCCTCCTCTTCTCCAGGCTAACCAATCCCAGCTCCCTCAGCCTCTCTCCATAGGGCTGTGCTCGAGGCCTCTCCCCAGCCTCGTTGCCCTTCTCTGGACACACTCAAGCACCTCAATGTCCTTCTTCAATGGAGGGGCCCAGAACTGGACACAGGACTCAAGGTGTGGCCTAAGCAGTGCAGAGTCCAGGGGGAGAATGACCTCCCTGCTCCTGCTGGCCACACTATTGCTGATGCAGGCCAGGATGCCATTGGCCTTCTTGGCCACCTGGGCACACTGCTGGCTCATGTTCAGGTGGGTGTCAATCAGCACCCCCAGATCCCTTTCTGTTTGGTTGCTCTCCAGCCACTGCCACCCCAGCCTGTAGCTCTGCATGGGGTTGTTGTGGCCAAAGTGCAGCACCCAGCACTTGGATTTGTTGAGTTCCATCCCCTTGGACTCTGCCCATCTGTGCAGGCGGTCGAGGTCCCTCTGCAGAGCCCTTCTGCCCTCCAACCCAGCAACATCAGCCCCCAGCTTGGTGTCAGCTGCAAATTTGCTGGTGACCGACTCTATGCCCTTGTCCAGATCATCAGTGAAGATGTTACAGAGGATGGGGCCCAGCACTGATCCCTGGGGCACACCGCTAGTGCCCGGCCTCCAGCTGGATGTGGCACCATTCACTACCACTCTCTGGGCTCGGCCCTCCAGCCAGTTCCTAATGCAGTGCAGAGTGTTGGCATCCAAACCACGAGCTGACAGCTTAGCCAACATTTAGGAAGTCCTCTAGCTGAAGCAACAGTTTTGGCTCTGTAGGTTCTTGGGTTCCATCTACATGACTTACAGGTGTTTACAGTAGATTGTTTGCATCAGTTCCAAGGTGTTTGTGATACACTTGCTGCACGTCAAGCTCCAGGCCAGCAACTCTGATGGCAACAGAGTAGAGGAATGCTGGTGAGGAGTCACCTGCTGACACAGCTTGAGGCTCTTCTTTGGTGAGTGGCAAAGAGGTTTTATATTGCAGGATCTGTCTGGCATCGTCCATGAATGCTAAATCCTATTCTTGGACAAGAAGAGAAAGAGGGAGAAAGAAGGCAATAAAAGGGCAAGCCGCTGACATAGTTCTTGTGCCGTTTCTGTTTGTCATTAATTTTTTCTGCAAAGCCTGTAACTTGAGGTCATTTTGGGATTAATTGAAGTTAATATCTTTACTTCAAAGCAGCACAAGATCAAGCCAAATGTACGTGCAGAGCAATTAAAGATTTGGCAAGGTAATGTAGATTGGCTTCTGCAGCAGCAAGCTTTCTCCCTGTGCTGTTTCACTTGTTCAGGCTTTTGATGTGCTTCAGAGCACAACTCTCTGGGCCTGTGTTTCAAACAAAGGAGCATTTTAGCAGAGTGTTCTGCAGAGATTGACTGTTGTGCTATAGTTAATATTTTTAACTGTCTGTAAAATGGGCAAGATTATGAATCTGTAGCTTGGCTGGCTGCTGGAGAGTTCTGTAGATAATGAGGAAAATTGCAGGGGGCAAATTGAAAGGTTTCTTTTTTTTTTTTTTTTTCCTTTCTTTTTAATATTGTATAGCATCAGTATTCCTTTAGTGCTAACAAAGATGAGGCCAATTTAGAATAAATCTTCAAAGCAACATGTGTGAATTTATCTGTCCAGTGCTCATTAGTGTTAATGGGAATCGTGTGGCTGGAACTTTGCAAGTGTTTTGAAAGTGCTCTTTTTTATGGTTGCATTATAGACCCCCATGTTAGTTGTTTTGCTGTTGTTTTTATATTGCTCCATTTGTTTTCTTGACATGAAAAGAAAAAAAAAAAAAGCCAAATCAGTAAATTAATTAAAAAAACTTACACCACCCCCTCTGGTGTTAAACAGACTGAAATACTAATTTTCTCAAGTAAATAAAACACTACTTCCAGGTAAATCAACTCAAGAGACATTGTGAATCTCTACAGGTTTAAATCCCTGTAGGATAAGACATGCTGCTTGTTGTGCACTAATTAAGGTGGGTTTAACTGATCCAGATATGCCTAACTGATCCAGATATGCCTGTTTCAATTTTGGTCTCACTCTAGTGCTAGTCCCCAGGTGTGGTACATGATCTATAGCTCTCTTTAATCTCTGGATAATCTGTAGAGAAGAAGACAGACATAATTAAAAAAAGGAACTTGTAAGTGAGACAATAACAACCATACAAGTGCACCTGCACAGATCAAAGTGTAAATTGTTGGAAGTTTGGGCTTAATTTATTTTTTGATGTTGTCCTATTAGAGTATTATGGAAAGCAAGATTATTTATTTTTTTTTTCCCACTTGAAATCTGGGTAAATTAGTAACAGTTTCATAAAATCATTTGAGACACAGAAATAATAAAATGTCTGCAGTCTGCCCTCAGATGAAATGCTCTGGGTTGTAGGTGAAGGCCACCACACTGTAGCAGTGTGTCCTGAAGGACTGCACTTTGTGGAAGTGCTGAGGCAGTTTGTGGGAAGGACTCGAGCTGGGGAAGTTTGTGGAGGGCTGTCTCCTGCGGGGGGAACTCCACACTCCTCCTGAGGGGGAGAGAGTGGCAGAGACAATGTCTGATGAACTGACAGCAACTGCCACTGAGAAATTGGGAGTGGAGTTGAGCTCAGAAAGAAGGAAAGGATGGAGAAAGATGTTTTAAGATTTGGGTTTATTCCTCTTTATCCTGCTCTGCTTTGATTGGTAAGAAATTAATTTCCCCAAATTGGGTTCATTTTGTCCATGACAGTCGCTGCTGAGTGATTTCCCTGTCCTTATCTTGACCCATGAGCCTTTCATTCTGTTTTTACTGAGCAGCTGAGGAGGGAAGTCACACTCCCTTCTTTGGGAGGTACCTAGGGTCCACCCAGGGTCCACCCAGCACATTTAAAAAAAAACTTTTAATATTGAGTTTGTTTACTGGGAGTGATAACTACAAATTAGGCTATTCTTTTCCTTAGCTTGGTTTCTGAACCTTCAGGTGCAGGTGGTCTGAGAGAAATGCCAGGCATTGTCAGGACTGGCAAACCGAAGAACCTCTTTTCCACTGTCTCCAGTAAAAGGCAATTTGTTCACTCTTCTCTGCAGCAGGCCTGGCAAAATCCAAAAACCAGCATCAGGTGGTGGCCTCAGGCTCTTTCAGTTCAGTTGGCAAGGGCTTTTGCAGGCACTCTGTGCTATCCATGTTGCTCTCAGGGACAAGCCATGGTTTTTGTTTTGTTTTGTTCTCCCTCAGGCTGAAGCAAGCTTGCAGGCTATGATTTAGCAATGAGCCTTGCAAGAGAGCCAAAATGGGACATTTTCCCCTCTGTACAAAACCCTGGCCCATTCTTGCAGGTGCTAATCACCCACTGCCAGAGAAGGAGCAATGCTAGTGAGGTTCTTGAGAGGCAGGGAAGGAGCAGAGCTAAGTTTCCCAGCTGAACTTCTGCTTCATTTTATCCTTCCAATTCTTTGTGGCAAACCAGATTTTGACCAGTGAGAGAGGAGAAAGATACAAACATGCCCACAGCATAAGTATAATTCTCAAGATTTTTCAGAGGGGCTGAAGGGAAGAAAAGATGCTAGGAAGCTGCTGCACACCAGGGAGGCTGGCATGTGGATTTTTTTGTTTGCTGAAAGGTTCCAGGTTTGACTTGTTGCTTAGATTATTTTGGCAATGGCAGAAAGCTTCTGAGGGTTTGATAAGTATGGTTAAGAAGGTGATTGTTGACTGTTGTTACCATGGAGGGAAGGAAAACCTTGAGAAGCACTCAGTGTGAAGACTGTCGAGCTGGCAAGAGCTGTTGGAACAATGGCTGGCACTGAGCTTTGCTGCAGGAAACCAGCTTTGGTGTATCAGCTTTCCACTGGCAGTTGCTGCTGCTGGAGGGAGGGAGATGAGAGAAATGGTCTATAACAGCAGAAAATCTGATTTGTTTAAAAAAAAAAAACCAAAAAAACTTGGGGAATTGCCAGTGTTAAATGTGCTTAGCACTTTTGCTTGAAGGTAGAAATGTGACCTACGAGAGAGAAGTAGCAACGCTGCAGGGGAAAGGCAAAAGAAATACAAAGGTTGCAGTTGCCAGGCTCTCTTTTGCATGCAGTTACAAAATGTAGTAGCAGCCCATGTGTATTGTGCATGATTATGTGTTATGGTTAAACACTCAGGTCCTGACTGGCAAGAGCAAGTTGCCTCAGCAAAATATTTTGTTCAGCCTACACAGTAGTAAGCATCTTTATAGGAAGAGTGGGAAACAAATCCTCTGGAAAGAGACATTGGAGCTCTCTTCCCTTGGAAAAATGACAAGAAAATTTTGTCCAGACTGTCAGATATGTGACACAGGTTTTGCTGCCAGCATGGTGGTCTGATCCAAAACCTGTGCAGAGCCTGTACAAAGCTTTGTGCTTTCAGTGGAGTTTAGATGACTGTGATGAGTAATCTGATTAGAGAGGAGACCTCCAAGTGTGCAGAAGCATCCTATGTCTGAAGGAACTGACTGATCTGAAGGATTAGAGAACATCTGAATAGGGATCTTTTGGAGGTCAGGAAAAAGAATCTTTGCAGAAAGACCAGATCAGAGTGGTAATGGGATAGTATTGATAATTTCAGGTGAAAATGGTACTAAAACATGCAGTGGGCCAATCTTTCCAACATTGACACTGGAAATAGTGTCTCTAACAGACAATTAATTTTTCTTGGACACAAGCAGTGTTACAAAATGACTCTGAGGTCTTGATCTGGATGCTTTTAATCCCAAGTTAATTTATGTACTTGAGCAGTTTACAAAGACAATGGCTTAAGTTAGATCTGAGTGCAGGTGTTTGTATGACCTAAAAACACACCACCAGTAGGAGGGGAAGAATTCAAACATCCCTGTTTCCATCAAAGATGAGGCAGTTTTACACTGTGGTCAGTAAATGCAGGCTGGAGTCCAGTTTGAGAATTGAAACAGAAGTGCAGCAGTGGTTCAGCTGGTGTAGGACCTTCTATTTCCCAGTACAGTAGATTCAGCTGGTGTAAGACCTTCTATTTCCTAGTACATCAAACACTGATACTGGTCCAGAGGAGGCCACCAAGATGCTCAGAGCTCTCCTATGAGGACAGGCTGAGAGAGTTGGGGCTCTGTAGCCTGCAGAAGAGAAGGCTGCCAGGAGACCTTAGAGTAGCCTTCCAGGATCTGAAGGGGGCTCCAGGAAGGCTGGGGAGGGACTATTGACAAGGGCTTGCAATGCCAGGACAAAGGGCATTGGGTTTGAAGTGGTAGAGGGGAGATTGAAAGTGGATGTTAGGAAGAAGTTGTTTACAGTGAGGGTGGTGAGACACTGGCACAGGTTGCCCAGGGAGGTTGTGGCTGCTCCCTCCCTGAAGGTGTTCAAGGCCAGGTTGGATGAGGCCTTGAGTGACCTGTGCTAGTGGGAGGTGTCCCTGCCTATGGCAGGGGGTTGGAACTGGCTGATCCTTGAGGTCCCTTCCAACCTTACCATTCTATGATTCTATGATTTTATGATTCTTTAAAACTTAAATGAGTGTTTTCTGTGGAACCCCACTCTGTCCCTTACCTTACCATTACATATTCACGTAAGACTGGAACCTTAGAAGCAAGGAACCTGAGCTTGAGCAACTTGCATGATTTAAAACCTAAGCTTAAATATTTCAATTGAAGTCAACTAGCATCTAACTTCCAGTCCCAGGGCACAATGTTGGTTTTGGTTTTATTTACAAACCATAAATATGCCCACAGTCTGAAATGGAGGGAGCTGCATGGTAGCATGGGTTGTGGTGTCGGCAACTGTCTTTGCCTATGGAAAAGCTCTAGTTCAAATCTGCATCAAATATTTTACTGTGTCTAGTTCTGGTCTCCTCAATTTAAGAAAGGTGTTGAGATGCTCAAATGTGTCCAGAGGAGGGCACTAAGGATGGAGAGGGGCCTGGAGCACAGCCCTGTGAGGAGAGGCTGAGGGAGCTGGGGGTGTGCAGCCTGCAGAAGAGGAGGCTCAGGGCAGACCTCATTGCTGTCTACAGCTACCTGAAAGCAGGTTGTAGCCAGCTGGGGTTGTTCTCTTCTGCCAGGCACCCAGGGACAGAACAAGAGGACACAGCCATAAACTGCACCAGGGCAGGTTCAGGCTGCATGTTAGGAAGAAGTTCTTCCCAGCAGGAGTGATTGGCATTGGAATGGGCTACCCAGGGAGGTGGTGGAGTCCTGATCCCTGGAGGTGTTCAAAAGAAGGCTGGATGTGGCACTTGGTGCCATGGGTTAGTTGATTAGATAATGTTGGGTAATAGATTGGACTAGATGATCTCAAAGGTCTTTTCCAACCTAATTCATTCTGTGATTCTGTGATTTTCTACTTACTTCCTTTCTGGAGTAGTATTTTTGAGTTCAGAGAAATTAGACCAAAGCTGACTAATGGCCTCCATTTATGCAAAAAAGAGCTTGTTTACTTTGAAAACATGAGTTAAAGAGATTTTTTTTTTCAATTACAATAAAAAGATATTACATACTAAAGGTTACAGAAACATGTTCTTTAAAAATTCAGCTAAATTAGAGATGACATTTCCTCTTCTAATATCGATGTCGCAGCGGAGAGTTAAGCTATGAAAGAAGTCAATTAAGTTCTCTGCAGCTTTGCTGCAAAATCCAAATTTAAGCTGCACAATAAAGCAATCATATTAATGCTGGCAGTTTCAGACCACTCATTTCTAGAGGTAAACTGGTGCAGAAACATCAACCTGAGTCCACATCTGTCCAATTAATAAATTCCTAAGACATCAAGACTTAAAGACAAGCCTGTCACACATTCAACCTTGTTCCAAGTTTCTGACACCAGAAGACTCTGATAGACTTGGGTGCTGAATGGCTGGAGAGCAGCCCTGAGGAAAAGGACCTTGGAGTCTGGGTTAATGAAAAGCTCAACATGAGCCTGCAGTGTGCACATGCAGCCCAGACAGCAAACGAGTCCTAGGCTGCATCAAGAGAAGCGTGGCCAGCAGGGCAAGGGAGGGGATTCTGCCACTTTACTCTGCTCTTGTCAGACCCCACCTGGAGTCCTGTGTGCAGTTCTGGAGCCCTCAGCACAGGAAGGACATGGAACTGTTGAAGCGGGTCCAGAGGAGGGCCACAAAGATGATCAAAGGGCTGCAGCAGCTCTACTGTGAGGACAGGCTGAGAGAGTTGGGGCTCTGCAACCTGGAGAAGAGAAGGCTTCGAGGGGACCTGATAGTAGCCTTCCAGGATCTGAAGGGGGCCTACAGGAAGGCTGGGGAAGGATTATTTACAAGGTCCTGCAATGACAGGACAAGGGGCAATGGGCTTAAACTGGCAGAGGGGAGATTTAGACTGGATGTTAGGAGGAAGTTCTTTACAGTGAGGGTGGTGAGGCACTGGAACAGGTTGCCCAGGGAGGTTGTGGATGCTCCCTCCCTGGAGGTGTTCAAGGCCAGATTGGATGAGGCCTTGAGTAACCTGTACTAGTGGGAGGTGTCCCTGCCTATGGCAGGGGGTTGGAACTAGATGATCCTTGAGGTCCCTTCCAACCTTACCATTCTATGATTCTATGATTCTATGATACAGGAAGGCTGGGGAAGGATTATTTACAAGGTCTTGTAATGACAGGACAAGGGGCAATGGGCTTAAACTGGCAGAGGGAAGATTTAGTCTGGATGTTAGGAGGAAGTTCTTTACAGTGAGGGTGGTGAGACACTGGCACAGGTTGCCCAGGGAGGTCATGGCTGCTCCCTCCCTGGAGGTGTTCAAGGCCAGGTTGGATGAGGCCTTGAGTGACCTGTACTAGTGGGAGGTGTCCCTGCCTATGGCAGGGGTTTGGAACTGGATGATCCTTGAGGTCCCTTCCAACCTTCCCATTCTATGATGCTATGATTCTAAGTATTATCTCCTATGTACTCTGCACTTCCTCCCATGGCAGTGTTCCTTGTATCACCTCTGCAGTAGCCAAGAGTCATCTTTTTAGTTTCACACTGTGCAGACCTAGGAGGAAGAGGAAGTGGCCCTTGTCCTAAAGAATTTAAACTCTGGGGAAAATAGCTGTGAAATGGAGAAGTGCTGTTAATTTCAAGCTCCATTAGAAGCAAAAGGATAGATATTTATATCTATCTCCTGTGCTACAGTTTGGACCCTTTGATGTTTTGTTTTAGCATGGTGCTTCAGCATTGGAAGGAGGAGTGGTTTGGAGGTTAAAGAGGAAATGGGGAGTGAGTGCTTGTTAAATAAGTGTTAACAGGATCCTGACATTAATCTCCTTTAAAAACAATTTCCTATTGCTATTGTGCCAACAGTATTTTTGAGGGATGCTCCTCCCTCCTCTGGGTATTTCAAAATGAGTAGATTCTGGCAACCCTGTTAAGCTGACTGGTACCTTACTTGGTTACTCCTGCCCCTGCCTTGAGCAAAAAGGTGTCAGAAACAGGAGAGAAGCAGGACCTGGCCTGGTGTGAAGGGGAAGGATGGGGTGCGTGGTGCAGCACACTTGACAAAGTCTCTCCCTACCATGGAGCCAGCAGTCTGAGGAAGAGTTGCTGCCTCATGGATAAATAAATACACCCTTAAGGGTTTGTTGAATGCAGAGCACACACCTCTGTCAGAGCCTGAAGGAGCTACTGCCATGGCCTCTGTGGTTGGGAGCCTTGGGTCCTGGCAATGTCCCCCACCTCCTGTGGCATCACAGCACCTGCTGCTTCAGTGCTTCTGACAGCACTGAACTCCTAGCTCCATATATTTATGCTTTAAATGTTAGAGAACATTTTGAATAGGATGTTTGTTTTCTATCATGTTTGTCTCCCCAGGAGCTTGCCTTGTTGTGTTTGTGTGGAACACAGCTCTGATTCCTGTTTTAGCAGGCTCCTAAATTACATCAGCAGCGAGCTAAGAAGGGATCTTTAAGAATGGTGCTTAGCTGGGTGTTACTGCTCTGTGCTGTGTTGAAAACCAGCTGTGCAGTGAAGAACAGAACTGTTCCTGATGCAAGTCTATTAGTTTAAATGCAAACATTTAACATGTCTGTGCCAGCTCTCTGACCTGTAATCTGAACTGATGGGGTTTTGCCCTAGGGTCACCCAACCACTATCCTTAAGTGTTGTAATTGTAGTGTGTCTTGGGCAGCTAGCCTGCTATTTCCAGCAGAGTCTGTAGAAACAGAGGATTTGGTTCCAGTGAAACTAGCATTTACTGAAGCTGAAAGTTAATCTGATCCTATTTGTAGCTGGCATTCCTATAAATCATTTGGACAACTCTTGTGCTAGGCCTACTCTTTATTTCATTTTAATCCAGTGTCTTCCCTAACATAATCCTGATCCATACCTGCTGTCTCCTGCTGTTAGTGCATGACAGTGCTTAATCCTGGTGATGGCCCTGACACATCCCATAACTGTACAAGGCAGATCAAGCATATAGAGCTGTTACCATGAATATCTAGACTGGCAGATTTGCATCCACCAACAGCAGAAGAGGTGAAGTGTTCACCTAGAAAAGCAGAAGTGCTTTTTGAACTTGCACCATGGAGAAAAATAGACCAAGAAAGTAAAGCAAATGCAAGGAAAAGAAACAGTAATTTATGTTATAGTAGAGATGTATAATGCAAATGTACACAAACTTAAGTTGAGCTTCCAAATAATAGATTGACAGGAATAGGTTTTGTCTTATGTAGAATCTAAAAATGCTAATGTAGCTATATAAATGCAATAGTTCCTACTATAAAGGGGGTTATAAATAACAGCATATTTAACCAGAGAGTGTGTTGCAACAGTTGAGTGAATGGGCTGATTTCCATTTTGTGTCTGCAGTAAACAAAGGCACAAAGAAATGTACATACTGATTTGGGGTCTGTTTCTGTCATGCTACAAGGTGTGAGCATGGACACTACAGGTCGTTCTCTTCTGGAGTCTCACTGCATGAGCAATCATTCAACAAAGACCTCTTTTGATTTGAGAGGGGGCAAGGTTGCTGTGAGATGTTGACAGATTTGTGGCAGTGCTCTCCAGGCTCTGCTGGATGCAGTTTTAGGTAAAATCACATCTAGTTCCCAAACTGGCTGTTAAAACCACCTCCAGCAAGCTCTTGCCTTGTGCCTCTGGCTGACTGCCAGTGACTCTCTAAAGAGGCAGCTTCTCTTCACATCACCTTTGCCACTCTGTATAGCGAGGGTTCAACCTGGAAGTCCCTGGTCCTGGAACATGTTGATTACAAAGGAGTGACCCCACAAAGTGCTTTGAGACGGATCCCATAGCATCCCAGTGTGGCAAATGAAGCTAAGGGCAGGAGCGTGGAGGGTTGTCATGTCTGCATGTGGTTCGAGTGCAGGCAGTACTGGACGTTCACATTTTGGAAAGGTCCAGCCCCTCATTTTATTTCCAATCTCTTGTTTCCTCATGTGTGAAATGGGGTAGTGATGTGATGCTTGCCTCACTCAGAAAATGCTTTCAGTTTCATAGTCTTTTAGAAGACTGATGTTTTTTTTCCTGGGAAATCATAACTCAACCATGAAATTTCACCTTTTTATTTTTTGTTTTGTTTTCTGTTGCTAGCTTCAGTCTCTCGTGCTTTACTCAACAGGAATTCCCTTTGCTTCCCCATGTAAAATAAACATCCTTTAAAGTCACTTTGTCTTCTTGAATGTTACTTAAATCTTACCATAGCAGTGTCAGTGCAGCTGTGAAGTTATAAATTTGTAAGAATGGTGTTACATTTACATTTGGCTTTAAATTTTGCCATATGCAGACAAATGGTGGCTGTATTTCACAAAGAGGATAAGATATTGAATTATTTTCAAGAAAAGAATGTTAAATTCTGAAATTTTTTTTTTTTTAAAATATGCTTTGGAGACTCCTGTATATGTGAGATATACCAAAAGAGAGGATTTATTTTCCTCTCTTTTTGGTTTTTAGCCTACCTGAGAATGTTCTGTGACACAGACAGTCATAATGGTACCAGGCATTATCGTCTGCTGCGTTAATAATCCGTGAATTAAAGCATCCCACAGCAAGCTCTTAGTGTGATGGATGATATCAATGATGTGTGGTTAAAGGGTCCCCAAGCAGACCTTGACACGACAGACCAGAGCAGTTGGAAGGTTTGCTGTTGTCAGTGATCCGCTGATTATGTGGAGGGATGTGGAGGAAGGGAGGCAGAGGGAGGGTGCAGACAACAGCTTAAGCTCTGCCAGTTGTTAGGGCTGCCTGTTCCAGATGGAGAGCTGGCAAGGAAAGCATGTGGTGCCTGGGATGAACACAGTAGTAGGTCAGGAGGAACTGCAGAGGGAGGTGTTTGGGAAGAAGTTCTTCATCATGAGAGTGGTGAGACCCTGGAATGAGTTGCCCAGGGAGGTGGTTGAGCACCCATCCCTGGAGGTGTTTAAGGCCAGGCTGGATGAGGCTCTGGACAGCCTGATCTAGTGTGAGGTGTCCCTGCCTATGGCAGGGAGTTTGGAACTGGATGATCCTTGTGGTCCCTTCCAACCCTGACTGATTCTATGATTCTGTGATTCTATGATTCTGTGATTCTGTGATTTTATGAACCTATGATTCTATGATTGATTCTATGATTCTATGATTGATTCTATGATTCCATGATTCTATGATTCCATGCTATGGTTAATTCTATGATTCCATGATTCTGTGATTCTTCTGTGATTCTATGATTGATTCTACTATTCCATGATTCTATGGTTGATTCTGTGATTCTATAATTCCATGATTCTGTGATTGATTCTATGGTTAATTCTATGATTCCATGATTCTGTGATTCTATGATTCTATGATTCCACGATTCTGTGATTCTATGATTGATTCTACTATTCCATGATTCTATGGTTGATTCTGTGATTCTATAATTCCATGATTCTGTGATTGATTCTATGATTCTGTGATTGATTCTATGGTTAATTCTATGATTCCATGATTCTGTGATTCTATGATTCTATGATTCCACGATTCTGTGATTCTATGATTGATTCTATGATTCTATGATTGATTCTATGATTCCATGATTCCATGATTCTATTATTTATTCTATGAGTCTATGATTGATTCTATGATTCCATGATTCTCTGAATCCATGATTCCATGATTCTCTGATACTATGTGGGTGCTGATCAGAGCACCAGGGATGAGAGCTGGGAGACCAGAACATTTAGATGGAAAGCATGAGCCTCAGCATTAAAAATAGATGCTTTTTATCTCGCATATGATACAAAACCTCTTGTGATATGGTGGTTTTTTTATTACGCTCTAGCAGCTCCTAGCAGCCTTGGATTAGGCCTGTATCACAACAGTAATACACAGGAGGCTATGTTTTGTCTTGCTATGACACCAGCTACTATTGTTTTTGATCTGCAGCCTCTGAAGAGGGATGCTGCATCTTCCTGGGAAGGTGTTATGAGTGCAGATTAGTTAGACAAGTGCCGGAGTGAATGCATAAGTAGCGATTTTGCATAATGAGGTACGTGAAATCCCAGTGGAGGTTGTTAAAACAGATAGACAGCCTCTGGTAAACAACAAGGAAGGTAGGCTTTGAAAACAGATGGCTTTGAAAACCTGGCAAATGACTGCTCCATGCTTAAAAATCAGTTTTGTTAGTGGAAAATATCTTATTAAAAAGGAAACTGAAAAAGCTTAGCCTGCAATATTTTCAGAAAGCTGAATGTGTTAATAAAGTTCCGTGGGTAGCCATACCTCAGCTGTCTTTCCTGCTCTACGTGAGGCTGAGCCACAGAGGTGGCGGACTGAAGGTTCCACAGCGATCCGTTGGGCTTTGCTTGTGAGGCTGCTTCCACCTGGCAGATGTGCTGGGCCTTCATTAGCACTGTGACTCTCTCCATGGCTGTACATTTTGTTGGGGAAATGAATCACAGAATCATAGAATCATAGAATCATAGAATCATAGAATGGTAAGGTTGGAAGGGACCTCAAGGATCATCCAGTTCCAACCCCCTGCCATAGGCAGGGACACCTCCCACTAGCACAGCTCACTCAAGGCCTCATCCAATCTGGCCTTGAACACCTCCAGGGAGGGAGCAGCCACAACCTCCCTGGGCAACCCGTTCCAGTGTCTCACCACCCTCACTGTAAAGAACTTCCTCCTGACATCCAGTTTCAATCTCCCCTCTGCAAGTTTAAACCCATTGCCCCTTGTCCTATCATTGCAGGACCATGTAAATAATCCCTCCCCAGCCTTCCTGTAGGTCCCCTTCAGATAGGGAAATCTTGCAACCAAAGGGTTAATTTGGTCATGAGAGGTAGAGTCTACAGAATGCGGGTATAGAGGAATATCCCTGCTAGTCAGAATGGGTGTGTAGAAATCTGTTGCCTTCTGATGGTCAGAGGGCTGGAGCAGCTCTCCTGTGAGGAGAGACTGAGGGAGTTGGGGCTGTTCAGTCTGGAGAGGAGAAGGTTCCGAGGCAACCTTAGTGTGGCCTTTCAGTATCTGAAGGGGGCCTACAAGAGAGCTGAGGAAGGACTTTTTAGGGTGTCAGGTAGTGATAGGACTGAGGGGAATGGAGCAAAGCTGAAAATGGATAGATTTAGACTGGATGTTAGGAAGAAGTTCTTCAGCATGAGGGTGGTAAGA
>VWZE01017114.1:31991-42688 GCA_013396675.1 Eubucco bourcierii
AGTAGCCTTCCAGGATCTGAAGGGGGGCTACAGGAAGGCTGGGGAGGGACTATTGACAAGGTCTTGCAAAGCCAGGACAAGGGGAATGGGTTTGAATTGGCAGAGGGGAGATTTAGACTGGATGTTAGGAGGAAGTTGTTTGCAGTGAGGGTGGTGAGACACTGGCACAGGTTGCCCAGGGAGGTTGTGGCTACTCCCTCCCTGAAGGTGTTCAAGGCCAGGTTGGAGGAGGCCTTGAGTGAGCTGTGCTAGTGGGAGGTGCCCCTGCCTATGGTAGGGGGTTGCATCTAGATGATCCTTGAGGTCCCTTCCAATCTTACCATTCTATGATTCTATGATCCATCAAGAAGACATAACAGTCTTTGAATATATTGGAGTGTCACATCTAAGCCCTGGGAGCTGTGACTTTAAACAGTGAGGCAACACTGAAAATCTCTAAGATAGGAAAATTTCTCCTGGATGTTTGGTGCTTACTGGGAACATTGGTGTCTGGGGAGGAGAGAACTGACATACTCCAAACTCCTACTGTTCTTCGTAGTGAGATACTTCAGGCTGTATGTACAATAAGGGGCAAAACTTTGCCTCAGGGGTGTCCTGCCTCACAAGGTGGGTGTGATGGAATTAGAGGTTTGGTGAGTGTAAGTGTTTGGGATGGTCTGTAGGTGGGGGAGGCTGGCTTTATCCCAGCAGAGTTAAGAAAGGCTTGGGATAGGGTTTTCCTTGCTCACATTCTCCAGCAGTATCTGTTCTCACTTATGGCTGTTCAGCTGCTGCATATTTCAGCTCACCCATTGTGCAAGCATTAGGGACTTACATTCTCTAAGCTATTGAGAAAAAAGGTAGATTTTGGCTCTCAAATCCTTTGTAGCATGAAGAAATGTTCTAATGATCACATTTTAGAAAGTGAAATGAAATGTTAAAGCAGAGAGGTACCTGACGGATAATAGCTTCCATGTTGGTTCCTGTGGCAGTGCAAGCTTACCATCATACTTTAACTTGCCTACTTAATTGAGGTTGCATTTGAAATTGTTTCTCTTTTTCTTTTCCTGCAAATGGAAAGCTAAATGCACTCCACTTTCTAGAAGCTGTTTTTAATTTTGACCATCCAGTGACATGCTCCAGTAATGAAACCTATGCCTCTGTTTAAAAGTTCTTTGTGTAATTTATAGATCCTATTTTCTTTCCTCATAAATTCCCACCCTACTTCCTAGGGAAGCAAAGTGTACATTGGCCACTCTCCCAGGAGACTTCCATACTGTGCATATAATAACTGTGACATAATAACTCAGCCTAGCAGTGCTGAGTGCACTCAGCTTCCAGCTCTGTGCAGCATTAGGTCCTCAGCTTGACCCCAGTATGAGCCAATAAGGAGCTGTTTTTCTTCCAGTCAGGACAATTTTTGGCATGTAATTTTTTCCAGAGCACTGACTGGGGGGAGGGGGGGTTGTGGATTTTCCTTTTGCTCTGTTTATATGCAAGGCTCTGACACAAATGGTTGTTTGAAAGGTCTTTAGGATGCTGTAGGGCAATCATATATCTCAGTTTAAAACAGAGAATCATAGAATGGTAAAGTTGGAAGGGACCTCAAGGATCATCCACTTCCAACCCCTTGCCATAGGCAGGGACACCTCCCACTAGAACAGGTCACTCAAGGACTCATCCAACCTGGCCTTAAACACCTCCAGGGAGGGAGCAGCCACAACCTCCCTGGGCAACCTGTGCCAGTGTCTCACCACCCTCACTGTAAAGAACTTCCTCCTAACATCCAGTCTAAATCTCCCCTCTGCCAGTTCAAACCCATTGCCCCTTGTCCTGTCGTTGCAAGACCTTGTCAATAGTCCCTCCCCAGCCTTCCTGTAGGCCCCTTCAGATCCTGGAAGGCTACTCCAAGGTCTCCTGGAAGCCTTCTCTTCCACAGTCTGCAGAACCCCAACTCTCTCAGCCTGTCCTCACAGCAGAGCTGCTGCAGCCCTCTGAGCATCCTCGTGGCCTCCTCTGGACCTGCTCCAACAGTTCCATGCCCTTTTTGTGCCGGGGGCTCCAGAAACATACAGAATACTCCAGGTGGAGTCACTCATATTTCTCACTCTAAAATATCCTATAAGCAAGTAAAAACTTTAGCTATGTATGTGTTTGTACTCCTAACTGAATGTCAGCACAGCGATACAACTGCTAACACATGCAGGAAGTCAGCTTGGTCAAGCTACACCAGTGTTGCAATTTCTTCTCAGTCCCCTGGTTGGGGACCTTTTAGATTAAATTCATTAGTTCATGGTAGTTTGGAGCTGTAACATAAGCCTCCAAAGGGATCTTAAGCTTCACTTTTTTATTAAAATGAAATCTTCCCTTGGCATTTCTCTAGGCTCTTCTCCAGTGACAAATAAAAGGGACACTGCTGAAGGATATTCTGCTGCACACTTAAATGCCAGCAATCCAATTAAAGGAATGTTTAACCTTTTGTAAATAAAGCTATGGCTCTCACTGCCTTTTGGCTAAAGGAAAAAAAAATAACTAATTTATTATTAAGCTCCTTATCCAAGACTGATGTGTGTATTCACAATATAGTTTACAGCATTATAAGGCCAGGATACCATTAAAATTGTTCTGTCCTAGAAGGTCAGCTGGCTGCAGATTCAGGCATTCTGCTTTCAAGGCAGCTCTGGTAACTGAGGCCCTTCTCAAAAGCTACCTCTGAGTCTTTTGGGGTCTCTAGTCACAGAAATCCTCAGCCATATTGTGATGGTTTGGGAGTCCCCCCCCACTCCCCCAACTTTGTAAAATCCCCCAGACTAGACTCAGCCAGCTGGAAGTTAAGGACTGAAGCTCTATTTACAGCTCAGCACAAGGTACAAGCAGAAGGCTGCAGCAACTCTCCTATGAGGACAGGCTACAAGAGTTACAGTATCACAGTCTCACAGTATTACCAGGGTTGGAAGAGACCTCAAAGCTCATCAAGTCCAACCTGTCACCACAGACCTCAAGACCAGACCATGGCACCAAGTGCCACGTCCAAACCTGCCTTGAACACCTCCAGGGACGATAACTCCACCACCTCCCTGGGCAGCCCATTCCAGCAGCCAATGACTCTCTCAGGCAAGAACTTTCTCCTCACCTCCAACCTAAACTTCCCCTGGCACAGCTTGAGACTGTGTCCTCTTGTTGTGGTGCTGCTTGCCTGAGAGAAGAAAGCAACCTCCTCCTGGCTACAAGCACCCTTCAGGTAGCTGTAGACAGCAAGAAGGTCTCCCCTGAGCCTCCTCTTCTGCAGGCTAACCAATCCCAGCTCCCTCAGCCTCTCTCCATAGGGCTGTGCTCCAGGCCTCTCCCCAACCTCGTTGCCCTTCTCTGGACACGCTCAAGCACCTCAATGTTCTTCTTAAATTGAGTTGGGACTCTTCAGCCCAGAGAAGAGAAGAGTTTGAAGAGACTTTATAGTAGCCTTCCAGGATCTGAAGGGGGTGATATGAGTAATAATAACAGCATAAAGAAGGATGGGGAGCAGCAGAAATGCAGACCAGCACTGGCCATTGCCATCCTGGCCAGACTAAGCTGATTATTGTTGTGTGACCAACACCTGTTGTTTTTCCATTTGTTTAACACTTTGTTACCAGACAGGTCAGAGAACATCTGGATAGGTTCTTGCAGTGTTTTATTCTTTCAGAGTCTGCACAAATGAGAATTGTTCTACCTTTGCATAATCTGTTCAATCAGTTTTTAATCAAACTAAGACCTACTTATCTCCAGCATCTTAGAAGAACAGCAGTGTAGGGATGTCCACAGAGAAGGTCTTAGCAGTGATTCTTTTTCCAAAGGAATATCTTTTCCTTTCAGGATTTGAGTGATGAAAATCAGAAGGGTCTGTTTTGATTGTGTCAAGACATTGCCACAGAGCTGCAATGCCATTGGTGCTGCTCTAGAGAATCCCTAATGCCAATCTAGCAGCTATGGTGGTACTCATCCTGGCATGCTCCAGGATGGGGTCCTGAGTGCCTGGAATTGGTGGGAACACAGAGGTTTGTTGTCTTCATGTCTGTTACGTTTGTGACTTGCCAGCTGGCTTGTTCTTTTATGCTTGCATTGCTCCTGCTTACAACCTGGCACGGTGCTTTGAGGGGGTTGGGGCTGCTGGGTTTTCTTACATTACTTGCAAGGCAGATATATTTTCATTCCTGTGTAAGCTATGGAAAAAAACTAAACCTTCTTAAAAAAAAAAAAAGAGAAGTAAAAATTTAAAGCAATTCAGCTTTTTGAAACTGCATAATTGAAGAGCTCTGAAATAATTGGCTTATTATAGTGCACCCGTAAAAATGAATTTGCATCTCATTTCTGAACTATTAGATTCCCTGTTACATGAGGCTGATTGTTCTTAATGTGACTTGCATGTTATTTAGCTTTCTTCACTCAAACACTTTGTAGCTAAACACTTGGAGAGGGAAGTTCATTCCAAAATCATGGCACTTGAACTTAGGTTATGGAGCATTCACAAGTGAAGCCTGCACAGTGTGCTCTCAGTATATTGTCTGTCTTTGTGCTCTCAGTATGCTGTTTGTCTCTGTGTTCCCATCCCAGTTCCAAAACGTGATGCTGTGATGGTTTGGGAGTTCCCTGCCCCCTCACACTTTGTAAAATGACCCAGACTAGAACTCAGCCAGCTGGAAGTTAAGGACTGAAGTTCTATTTACAGCTCAGCACAATGTACAAGCAGAGATATACACAATAGACAGGAATAGTTACAGAGATAGACAAGTTAAAGGGAATACAGAAACACAACTCCCCTTCCAGAAGTCAGAGACCCCAAGAGGGGCTCCCAACCGCCCTTCCACCTTCTCCCCACCCCTGTACCTCACCCCAAGGTTTGCCTTACACACAAGGTGAGCTTGGAGGATGGGCCAGGGGAGTTAGAAGGAAAGTAGTTAGTGAGGTTACTCAGTAGAGAGGAGAAAAAACCAGAAGCTGCTAGACTGAGTCACTGTGCCCCAGAGACTCTGTGTTATCTATGTTTTGAGTACTTATTCTTAAACATCTCATGAGTACTTATTCTTAAACACCTCAGCAAGCCTATGAGTGAAGTAAACATCACCATCTTTTTCCTTTCACAGCCTGTAATATAATTTTCTCTATTAAAATATTCCAATTAGCTTCAAACCAGCACAGGTGCAGAAGCCAAATATTACCCAGCTGATTTTTTCCCTTACCTCTTCACCACAGTTAAGCTGCAGTGGGAGGTGTGATTGCTAAAGACAAACATGAGCTGTAGGTACCCATTGTAACTCCCTGTACCATGGATATATTTTTGCAACCCGTGTCAGAGCCTTATCTGTGAGTGTCACTCATGTTCCAAGGTGACAGGGATGTCCTTGTTTGCTGCAGAGATGCTGCCTGGTGCCCAGCTCACCTCTGAGGTCCCTGCCTTCAGGATGGCTGAGTGCTCAGCAGTGCTGCCCATTGGCAGTTTCTGATCCAAATGAGACACTGTCTCAAACTTGGTGTGAGGCAGAAGCCTTGCAGTTAGAACAAGCACATGCTCTGAAGTTAAGACAAGGAACAAGATATACCAGCTCAGGAGGGCTTGGAGTGCAGCAGAGGATGGATGGCCTTGCCCCCTTGCCAAGTTTGCATGTGTTCCCCTGAGATAAGGCAGCTTGCTGCACACTCTGCAGAGGGTAATAAAACACAGGGGCTCCAGGCCTCCTGACTCAATTCCTGGGAAGGGTTGATGCTACACTTCCCCCTTGCACATCCATGTGTTGGTGAACACCATCTTCCAGTGCTTCCCGTGCAAATAAGGGGATATTAGCAACACCCCTTTTGGCAAGGAATAAAAAGGACTTGAACACACTGGCAAGTGTGCACCCACCACAGAAGAGCTGGCAAGATGTCACTGGAACCCTGGGTGGTGATCTCTACCCACTCTTTCTTTCTCTCTCACCCTGAATCTCAAACACATTATGAATAGATATACAGGCAGCTAACGAGGCTCTTTCTGAATGGACCTAAGGTACAAGGCTCCTTAACTTGTCCCAAGTGAATAACCACATCAGAACCACTCCCTTTTCCCTCCTCCTCCTCTGCTCCAGTGGGATGCGACACCTGTGGTTGCTGGTTGTGCTTAAAGCAGTGCCAAGCTCAGTACCAGAGCTCTGCCACCTGAGCTGACCTGACTGGACCTTACAAGGGAGTTCTGCTGGTGGTTAGAGATGCTGTGTGGGGATGTGTGTGAAGGCTGCTTTCAAGCTGCTGGGCTGGGAAATCTGCACATGTCAAAATGTTGGGAATGCACAGCTGTAACGCTTCAAAAGCAGGATGCTAACACAGTCAGGAAGTATCACCTCCCCTGTGTGCTTCTGTCAGCACTTCCTCTGTGTAGGCACTACTTTAGGTGTTTATAAAACCCAGTTTTGATATCTGTGACTCTATTTTGACTCAAAGGAAGGGCAAAGATGGCAAGAATAAAAATAGAGCAAAATGCATGGTCACCTTGTGGAACAGAGGAGGATTCAGGGGGAGGAGTGTAGAAATAACAGCATGTGGTTGGAAGGAAGGTGGCAAGCAGGAAATTCTGCAGAATTAGTGAATATTTTAAAATATTTATTTATTTTACTGTAGCTAACAAATGACAAAGAAATGATGTCCTTAAGTGCTTTCCATGACATCCAAACAATGCCATGGTCTTTGTAAGAGTTTGATGTCTGTCTTTGGACACAGCCAAGCAGGAAAATCTTGATACTGTTTAACAGGAGCAAGTGTAGCAAGCCTTAGGCTCATGAGTTTGAATATTACTCATTCCAAAGAAACATGGAGACTGTCTTTTATTTTTCAGAAAGGATGTGGAAAATATCATCTGCTATGAGCACAGGCTGAGGCAGCTGGTGTTGTTCAGCTTGGAGAAGAGAAGACTTTGAGGGGATCTTAGAACTGCCTTCCAATACCTGAAAGGAATCTATAGGAAGGTTGGAGAGGAACTTTTCATAAGGGTGTCTAGCAATGGCACAAGGGGGGATGGTTTTAAGCTGAGAAAGAGTAGGTTTAGCCTAGATCTTAAGAAGTTCTTCAGTGTGAGGGTGGTGAGACTCTGGAACAGGTTGCCTGGAGAAGTTGTGGGTGTCTGCTCCCTGGAGGTGTTCAAGGCAAGTTTGGATGAGGCTTGAGCAATCAAGTCTAGTTGAGAGATGTCCCTGCCTGTTCCTGGGAGGTTGGAGTAGATGATCTTTGAAGTCCCTTGCAACCTAAGCCACTCTATGAGTGTATGAATTGGGTTTTTCATCCACCTTCTTGTTCATCTGATCCATAATCCCACTGTTTTTTTTGGTGTAGCAAGTGAGTAGCACACCAGGTGAGCTAAGGGGAAAGAATTCTGGAGCAAAAGATTGTAAAAGAACCTTAAAGTAGTTCAGACAAAATAAAACATGTGCAATTCTATTGACTTCAGAAGAGGAACTAGCAACATTGGCAGCAGTTACATCAAAACAGCACTGAAATACTTTATATTTCTTTTGCCTTTCCTCTTAATTGTAAATCCTCTTGGAGTTTCTGCTCAGCAATACAGTAAATACAACTGGAAACATGATAGACCGACAGCCAGGGAAGCAGAAATTATCCCTGCAGCCCTCCAATCCTTCTCTTACACTAATTTATAACAGATTAAATTAGATTAAATTAGGGTTCAGATATGTGGATGTACTACACTTTTAAAAGCTACCATTTTATGTAGGGAAATGACTCACTTTATACATTAGAGCAGATTAGAAATGTGTCAGCATCAATCCTGGGTGTTTCTGTGCTGTCACAGGCTGTTAGGGGAGCAATTACTCCCAGCTGGAGTGAAACCTTACTTTGGGGCTGAGGCTCAGGCAGGACATGGTGCTGCGGGAGCAAGGGCACTACATCTCAGAGCTCAGGCACCAGCCCTGCACAGCTTCTCTGTTTCTTCCTTTCCAACCTTTTACTGTACAACAGGCTTCATTTTGTTTGGGGGTGGTTTTACACATTGGAACATACATAAGGATTCAGAGTTCAGGGGATAAGCAGAAGTGATAATTTTTCCAAGAGGGATGCAGTGCTGCTGCCCTGCCCTTTGGAAGGTAATTGTCTTAGACAAATCCATGTTGCTGTTCAACACTCAGGTTGCTGCATAGCTGCTGCCAGGGAGCATGAAAAGCTCAACATGAGCCTGCAGTGTGCACATGCAGCCCAGACAGCCAACTGAGTCCTAGGCTGCATCAAGAGAAGCGTGGCCAGCAGGGCAAGGGAGGGAATTCTGCCCCTTTACTATGTTCTTGTCAGACCCCACCTGGAGTACTGTGTGCAGTTCTGGAGCCCTCAGCACAGGAAGGACATGGAAGTGTTGGAGCGGGTCCAGAGGAGGCCACAAAGATGCTCAGAGGGCTGCAGCAGCTCTGCTATGAGGACAGGCTGAGAGAGTTGGGGCTCTGCAGCCTGGAGAAGAGAAGGCTTCGAGGGGACCTGATAGTAGCCTTCCAGTATCTGAAGGGGGCCTACAGGAAGGCTGGGGAAGGATTATTTACAAGGTCCTGCAACGACAGGACAAGGGGCAATGGGTTTAAACTGGCAGAGGGGAGATTTAGACTGGATGTTAGGAGGAAGTTCTTTACAGTGAGGGTGGTGAGACACTGGCACAGGTTGCCCAGGGAGGTTGTGGCTGCTCCCTCCCTGGAGGTGTTCAAGGCCAGATTGGATGAGGCCTTGAGTAACCTGTACTAGTGGGAGGTGTCCCTGCCTATGGCAGGGGGTTGGAAATAGATGATCCTTGAGGTCCTTTCCAACCTTACCATTCTATGATTCTATGACTGTTGTGGAGTCACTGGTGTAGGGCAGAGAAGTTCTTTTGAGGGGGAAGGTGGAAGTGCACATTTTCAAAGCAGCTAGCTGTTTGTAAACATCTGGTTGTAATTCCTGGGTAAACATCTTTTCAGTCTGTTTCCATCTCAGAAGGTGGATTCCAGGCACAGTTTAAAAGATTCCTTCCAGCTTTCACTAGTTGGCAATCAAAAGCATCTGTCATCTCAGACCAAACATTTTAATTCTCTGCTTTGGCTTAAATTCATGATTTTGAGTAAAGAAGAAGCGTACCCCTACACAAGTCAAGGCTTTAAGATCTAGTCCCTCTCTTTTTTTCTTTAATGCATATATTTGCTGAAGAAAGCTGCATTTCTCCTTCCAGAGCTGAAGGTTGCATTGCTGGACTTTCTTTCTAGAACAGAACCATTACAATTGTGCCTCACTGTGTTAAGCTGCAAGTGCCTGAAGGTTCACTGTTCTGGTTCATTCACAAGCATGGGTTCACAGGATTACAGGATGCTAGGGGTTGGAAGGGACCTCCATAGATCATTGACTCCAAGCCCCCTGCCAGAGTAGGACCATAGAATCTAGTGCAGGTCACACAGAAATGCATCCAGGTGGGTCTTGAAAGTCTCCAGAGAAGGAGACTCCACAACCTCTCTGGGGAACCTGTTGCAGTGCTCTGGGACCCTTACTGTAAAGAATTTCTTCCTCATGTTGAGGTGGAACTTCCAGTGCTGTAGTTTATGCCCATTTTCCCTTGCCTAGGCAACTGAGAAGAGTTTGTCCCCTCCCTCTAGACCCTCAGCCCTCATATATTTGTAAACATTGATCAGATCCTCTCTAAGTCTTCTCTTCACCAGACCAAAAAGCTCCAGATCCCTCAGCCTCTCCTCAGGGCTGAGGCATCTACCGTCTCACATCAGTGACTTGAAATGGAAGGAGCAAGGAGGTGGGAAAATGTTTGCTGTGATGCAGCAGAGAAATCTTGTACCTCTGCAGGCGTTGTGTGGGATGTCTGTGGTGAGCTGGGAGCTGCTTCTCCTGCACTTCCATCTAGCTCTTGTCTGCTGGAAGCAACCTGTTTACCTGTTTGCAAATAGTGCTGTTTGTTTTCTAAAGCACATGTCTAAAGGACACACCACGAATAGCAACAGACTGAATTAAAAGGGCAAAAGCTAGAATCAGAGAGAGAGAGAGAGTACAGAGGGAAATTCCTGTACCTGTTCCCCTGCTCATGCCTCACCACTGTGTGTGTTTTTGCTCTGCTGCAGATCACCACAGACATGATGCTAATGAGCTGTGCAGGGGGTCGGGTTTGCATGCTACAGGAAAGAACTGCTCTGTCTTGCTAATTTGATTTTAATATCTGTGCCATCCTATTGTTTGGCCTAGAAATGAGATTGCTTTTTACTAATATAATTGGCTAATTAAAACATCTTCTTCTGGAGGAGATGGGGAAGATACCCACAGTCCTTAAGTGACTTGGGACATAATAAAATAAACATGAGTCAGTTCCTAATCCAACAAGAGCTCATTTAGAGCACGATGAAAGGAGTATCCTCAATACAGCTTTCTTAATAAGCTTTTCAGATAATTTAGGGTCCAGTCTTTCACCTTTGAAATGGAGATAGAAACACTGAGAAGACAAAGCTCTGCAGGCATCACCACAGATGTCTTAACAGGTAGTTGGCTATTACCAGTTCCACACATTTACAGTATTCTATATAGTTACTCACCTGGGGCTAATTGTGAAGATGAAAGAATAAAGCTACACCAAAACATACTCATAGAATCATAGAATCACAGAATCATAGAATCATAGAATCATAGAATGGAAAGGTTGGAAGGGACCTCAAGGATCATCCAGTTCCAACCCCCTGCCATAGGCAGGGACA
>VWZE01017114.1:42701-105396 GCA_013396675.1 Eubucco bourcierii
CCATAGGCAGGGACACCTCCCACTAGCACAGGTCACTCAAGTCCTCATCCAGCCTGGCCTTGAACTACTCCTCCTGTCCTAGCAACTAAAGCACACCTGCTTTTGCAACCTGAAATTACAGTTTTGATATTTCCTTCCTTCCCTCTCTGCTACCACTTGTCACCTGGTCTGAGCCCATGACAGGAAAATCATGCAGGGCAAGGCACTGGTTTCCTCTTTCCATCTGTTTAGAGATGATACAGGCTAGACAGGTGAGGAAGGGGCAAGTCTTACCTCTGCCATGGTAGTAAAGTAGGAGCAGCACAGGAAGTAATATGCAACAAACAGATCATCTTCTTATCTTGGATCCCAGCTGTAACAGTTGCAGCCTCTTTCCCTTGTGATGCTCATTGGATTCCACCTTAATATATTATCCTTCAGACAGGGCTCAAGGACAAGTCCTATCCTAGCCAATCTATCTTTGAACCTGGAAAGACTTTGAGGGACTTATGCTAATCATATTTAATTTGTATGTACAAATGCTTCTAACTAAATGTAGGCTTCCCTTAGTATCTTCAATTAAACACTCTGGATGTACTCCAAAGTTACAAATTCCTTCAGTAAGCCAGTAGGGAATGATAATGAATTATTGCTAATATAGCCATAAAGCTTTTATTTGCATAAGTAATATGAAGCTAATGTGTGGATAAAATTAAATTTTAAAGTGAAATATTATTAAAACAAAACTCTTAATGAATTTGGACACATTACAGAGCAGGTGTACTTGGCAGCTGGCTGGAACAGATAACCCTAATAGAAGTCTAGTTGAATCAAAATCAATATTGAACATTGCCTAACACATTGATGATAGTTTAGCAGGTTGTATGTGCTCATCTTCTCTGTTCTGATGTGCTTCACTATTGTTAGCTTCCACAGTCAGAACCAAAGCAAAAGAAAGTGGCATAATCACAGAATCACACATGGGGAGAAGATCCTAATCTTACACTTAGGTTGGATTGAGAGACGATGCTCTCAACTCTCACTAGTGTGGGAGAAAGTCACATTCCAAGTAGGTGATGGGCGTATGTGCTGCTTATACCAGCATTATTATTGTTATTATATTAAGGTTATTATTATCAAGGCTGGACTGACTAATCATTTTTTGTTCATTCATGCTGGGGAGGGACTACTGACAAGGTCTTGCAATGACAGGCCAAGGGGGTTTGAAGTGGCAGAGGGGAGATTTAGACTGGATGTTAGGAGGAAGTTGTTTGCAGTGAGGGTGGTGAGGCACTGGCACAGGTTGCCCAAGGAGGTTGTGGCTGCTCCCTCCCTGGAGGTGTTCAAGGCCAGGTTGGAGGAGGCCTTGAGTGACCTGTGCTAGTGGGAGGTGTCCCTGCCATAGGAACTAGATGATCTTTGAGGTCCCTTCCAACCTTATCATTCTATGATTCTATGACAGGCTGTGAAGCTCAAACCAATCTGGATCTGGACAGCACAGTAAATCAAACTGGTTGGTTTATCATTCACAGTTTGACTCTTGCATGTGTGGTAACCTAATTGCTGTGGGATACTGGAGAGCTTTGTGTTTAGAAGAGATTGATTGACCTGGGACACCAAGTGCTCTCTACCATTTTGCACATATGCATATTACATTTAGTATTTTCACCTGTTTTTTTTACATAGAACTTGTCCAACTTACAGGTTACATCTTTTCTTCTTCATAATACAGCTGTCTCCTAGCTCAGTGATTAAGAGGAAAAGCAATGGGAAGCTGCCTGTGTTTGTGGTTAAGTTTGCTGCCTCCTGCAAAACCAGATGCAAGCTTGGTCTTTCCATCACAGAGGAGACTGCAGTTTTCAGAGGGGTTAATAATTTGGGGCAGAGCACCTACCTGAGGCTTGTTCATTAAATTGTATCACTCAGAGGTTTCCAAAGTGGGCATTTGTCTTCAGCAGAGCTCCATGTGCTTCTCTTGTGCCAGGGCTACATGGGGCTGAGCTGATGCTGGTTCAACATGTGAGCTAAATCCCTTGGTGTGAGGGGAAAGGAACAGAGAGAAGCTGATAACACTGCCACTGCCTCTTGTTCTGGCAGCCGGACTTGAGCCTGGCTCGGGCACAGCCTGTGTGGCAGTAGGACACACACAGAGATCTCTCCCAGCTTGCTCCATGAGTGCCCCAGGAAGCTGTACAATGTGTCTTACAAGCTTTGCTTGGTTTATGCTCTTAACACAACCAGATCATGAAGCTGTGCACTCTGGATTGGCAAGATGTTTAATTTTGCTATGCTTTTGTCTAAGAATAAACAACTCATTCTGTTCCCTGAAGACTGGGAATATGCAGGGAGCAGTGGGAATAAGCCATGCATTTGTTGGAGACATGTCTGATGCCTGCACTGAAACACACCTGTGCTTGCTTTCCCCAGAGGAACATTTGGTGTTCAGAGTATGCAAGTCCTAAACAGATGAAGAGGGGGATGCTCCTTAGATCTTTGATTCAGCAACAGCTGAGAGGATTTAAATTGTGCTTTTGACAAACAGATAAGCACAGACTGTGTTTCTGCTCATAACTTGAATGTCAGATTTCAGCCTCCTGCAGTTGGAACTCAGGAGTTATCAGACCTTGGAAACTGGACCTGACAATGGACATAGAAACTCTGTGAGCCTTAAAGGTGCATCACCAGCCATGGCCTGCCTTTTCACACACAAGAATTCAGAGAATCATAGAATCATAGAATGGTAAGGTTGGAAGGGACCTCAAGGATCAGCCAGTTCCAACCCCCTGCCATAGGCAGGGACACCTCCCACTAGTACAACTCACTCAAGGCCTCATCCAATCTGGCCTTGAACACCTCCAGGAAGGGAGCAACCACAACCTCCCTGGGCAACCTGTGCCAGTGTCTCACCACCCTCACTGCAAACAACTTCCTCCTAACATCCAGTCTAAATCTCCCCTCTGCCAGTTCAAACCCATTGCCCCTTGTGCTGTCATTGCAAGACCTTGTCAATTGTACCTCCCCAGCCTTCCTGTAGCCCCCTTCAGATCCTGGAAGGCTACTCTAAGGTCTCCTGGAAGTCTTCTCTTCTGCAGGCTGCAGAGCCCCAACTCTCTGAGCCTGTTCTCACAGCAGAGCTGCTGCAGCCTTCTGAGCATCTTTGTGGCCTCCTCTGGACCATCTCCAACACTTCCATGTCCTTCCTGTGCTGAGGGCTCCACAACTGCACACAGGACTGCAGGTGGGGTCTGAGGAGAGCAGAGCAAAGGGGCACAATCCCCTCCCTTGCCCTGCTGGCCACACTGCTCTTGCTGCAGCCCAGCACACAGTTGCTGTCTGGGCTGTACTCACACTGCAGCCTCATGTTGAGATTTTCATCACTCCAGACCCCCAGTGCCTTTTCCTCAGGGCTGCTCTCAGCCATTCCCCACCCAGCCTGGAGTTGTGCTTGGCATTGTGCCTACCCAGGTGCAGGACCTTACACTTGGCCTTGTTGAATTTCGTGAGGTTGGCCTGGGCACACCTCTGCAGCCTGTCCAGGTCCTTCAGGTATCCAAGAGTGTGCTCCAAACTCCAGATTACAGGCATAAAAAGATGAATAGAATTGTAATGATTCGCTGTAAAAGAGGACTAAGATTTGGGGAGCACGATGAAAGCCAACTACAGCCTAAGCATTTTCCTTCTCTGTAGTTCTCAAAAGGAGTACAGTGGCAGAATCCAAAGAGATGGCAAGGACTGGTTGTAGATTACTGTACAAAAGCAAACAGATGGTTTACGTTTTCTCCTCTTTTAAACGTGTAGCTACTGCAGCCTCATTATAGCTCTTGGAAGGGTTTCAGATATCAATTTAGTTTGTAAAACTGAGTTGATTGAGTAATAGGTATATCACAATTTCAAATCAATTAGAAACATTGCTTGCCAGAGGAGCTGGTGGTTTACTTGGATGTCAATAATAACACTGTATAAGCCATCAATTACTTTGGGCTGTTTAACATTATTACATCTCACAGCAGCAGGGACAGTTCTGCTGCTATTAGTTGGCAGGAGCTGTTAGAGATGGGGCAGGCTCATCTGTGACCAAATGTACAGCAGCTTTGAGGGAGCTTTGTTTCTTAGTGCTTGTCTGAGGGACTCTTTCCCATCAGTTGCTTCTAAACTCATTTTCCATCTCCCTGTCCACTTGCTGCTAGGAGGGCAGATGTAGGCTGCTTCCTTTTGACTTCAAGAATGTCCCTTCAGTGCATGCTCATTGCTTTATTTTTTCCTCCTTAACTGAGTATGTTATTTTCTCTTCTGCATCAAAAAGTAAGGTTATGGATAGATGGGAGGTTTGTTTTTTTTTTTTTTTCCCTGCTAACTGTAATTAGATGTTCAGCCCAGAACAATTGCTTGTAACCTGGTTTGATTCTCACAATCAGGTGTTTCATACAAGTTCTCTTGAGGGAACAAAATTATCCCTGAGAATCTAATTTTTCAGAGAAGGGGATAGAATAAGGTGATAGATGTGGGTTTTAAAAACCCCTGTGAAATATGATGTTAGCAGTACCTTTCCTAGAACACTGCTGCCTTTTATCATTTAATCTGTTATTAGTTCAAACCATGATTGTTTTCTTGTCCCATTGGGGCCTCTGACACAAAGCACTTGCTTAAACCTCTTTCTGTTTGATGGAGCAGCACTTCTCTAGCTAACTCTCAGGGAATTTAGGTGGCCTCTGGTGTCTACAGAGAGTGTTGCCACAAGAGTGCTTTAGGAAGGTTTTCTATCTTCCTTATTCATCATAAAATACATCAATAACAGAGAAGCATTCAAAAAAACAAAACAAAACTAATGAGTTAGTGCCCAACAGAAGTAATCACATTTCAGGTCCTGCATGACAGGACCTGTTCTATGGACATCTGGAAACCTCTCATTTGGCAGCTGCTGTGTGGAAGTTTGAGCTGTAGCCTCCTGGATCTGTATTTAGATGTTGTTGCAGGAGAAAATCCACACACAGATAAATAAATATTGTCTTTTTACCCTCCAGTGGGATCTGAAATAGAGCAATGTATGTGAATTGGGCCAATCTTTGCACTGAGATCTGAATGGGGACAGTGTGCTGTGGGTATCCCCCAGCTGCCAGCTCCCCTGTCACTGGAAGAGGAGGTTCAGGGAACCCTGAACCAGTTTCAAGGTTTTTTGCATTGTGTGTTTTCTTCCAGTGGCAGATGCTCAGGTTGTGGAGCACAGGGATCTAATGCAGAGGGAGAGGAGAAGCTCTTCCAGCCCCTTTAAGGAACCTTCTCCTCTCACCTCAGCACTGAAACATGCAGCCAGCATGGGACCAAATCTTCCATTAAAAGAATGAACTTGGCTTCAAGATCCCAGGTCTGGAGATAGGTCTTGCCTGTGGGTGCCTGGGAGACTCTGAAGTGTCCCAATGTCCTGAGATGGAGGTGCTTACTCTGTTTAGCTCCACAGAGTCCTCCCAGGCCAGGTGGAGGGATGTTGAATTGCATGGGATTCTACTTTGCCCTGCAGTCACAGCTGCATGTGCATGGATATGAGAGTTGAAAGGCAAGCTGCCTTTGTGGTTTAATGCATGTCTCCTGCTGAGCTGCTTCCAGGGCCTCTGGCAGAGACATTTTCTTTTAAAGCAAATCCATCCCTTCAGAACAGACCTGAGGAGCTCAGCTACCTCTTCCATTTCCTCATTGGTTTGGTTAGTGCTGTAGTAACATAGGGGGTATCATCCACACTAGACACAGTGTGAGCACCAAAATCATGGCCTCTGGCCCCAGACTTAAACTAAGAACACTATTTCAGCCCAGACAGCAACTGAGCGCTGGGCTGCAGCAAGAGCAGTGTGGGCAGCAGGGCAAGGGAGGGGATTCTGCCCCTTTACTCTGCTTTCCTCAGACCCCATCTGGAGTCCTGTGTGCAGTTCTGGAGCCCCCAGCACAGGAAGGACATGGAAGTGTTGGAACGGGTCCAGAGGAGACCACGAAGATGCCGAGAGGGCTGCAGCAGCTCTGCTGTGAGGACAGGGTACAAGAGTTGGGGCTCTGCAGCCTGCAGAAGAGAAGGCTTCCAGGAGACCTTAGAATAGCCTTCCAGTATCTGAAGGGGGCTACAGGAAGGCTGGGGAGGGACTATTGACAAGGGCTTGTAATGACAGGATGAGGAGTAATGGATTTAAACTGGCAGAGGGGAGATTGAAAGTGGATGTCAGAAGGAAGTTGTTTGCAGTGAGGGTGGTGAGACACTGGCACAGGTTGCCCAGGGAGGTTGTGGCTGCTCTCTCCCTGGAGGTGTTCAAGGCCAGGTTGGAGGAGGCCTTGAGTGAGCTGTGCTAGTGGGAGGTGTCCCTGCCTATGGCAGGGGGTTGGAACTGGCTGATCCTTGAGGTCCCTTCCAACCTTCCCATTCTGTGATTGTACGATATGTGTTGATTACTGTATTTAAGGAGCAGTGATAGCATAGAATGACCCTCATCATTTTTGGATCACAAGAAACTGGTTTTGGCTAGGGCAGAAAGTGGTTCCTGGTTTGGGTTTGCCAACCACCTGTTATCCCACAGAGCTGCAGTCAGTGAGGTCAGCCTGGGTCACTGCACAGGTTCTGAGGATGTTTAGTTGTGGTTTTTTTTATTTGTTGTATTGTTGTGCTTTAATTGGCTTCTTTTGGCATTGATCTCTGGAAGACAGTAAAAATATTTATTCAGCATAGGCAGGGTGACAGATATCTCTTGTATGAAGAACTATTTGATGAGCTGTTGGTTTTGAGTGCCTTTCCTATTCATTGAACTAATTAGCCCTACAAATCTTACTGTCAACCAGTCATATAGCCACTTATTTATCCTCCCATGTGCAGTTTTTTTTTTCCTTTGCTGCATATATGCAGAGCTATTAAACCAAAGGCACCAAAAATCACCTCTTAGTTGAATATAAATGGGAGCAAAATACACTTGGAATTATTATTACATGTGCCATTAATTTTTATTTGAACTGTCTTAGAAAAATGCCAAGCTGCTTGCTTTGTTTTCCAGTGCTACACTCATGTGAATGTAGCAAATTTGCTGATCTTTTTATCATAGAATCATAGAATGGGAAGGTTGGAAGGGACCTCAAGGATCATCCAGTTCCAAACCCCTGCCATAGGCAGGGACACCTCCCACTAGAACAGGTCACTCCAGGCCTCCTCCAACCTGGCCTTGAACACCTTCAGGGAGGGAGCAGCCACAACCTCCATGGGTAACCTGTGCCAGTGTCTCACCACCCTCACTGCAAACAACTTCCTCCTAACATCCACTTTCAATCTCCCCTCTGCCAGTTCAAACCCATTGCCCCTTGTGCTGTCATTCCCAGACCTTGCCAATAGTCCCTCCCCAGCCTTCCTGTAGCCCACTTCAGATTCTGCAAGGCTGCTCTAAGGTATCCTGGAAGCCTTCTCTTCTCCAGGTTGCAGAGCCCCAACTCTCTCAGTCTGTCCTCACAGGATTGCTGCTGCAGCCCTCTGAGCACCTTCATGGCCTCCTCTAGACCTCCTTTTTTTTTTTTCTTTTAATGCTGCTTTATTTTCTTCACAGAGAGTATGAAAATTACTGTGTCGAAGTCAGGGCTTGCCACATGGCTACCTGGAATCTCTTGCTCCATCCCCTCGAAGTTATTGCTTGGTGTTAACCTCCTCTTGTGCTTTCTGTCCTTTTGCAAGCTTTGCATTTTTGGCAGCCTTTTTAACATCCTGGTGAGTGGAGTTAAGTATTTAATGCAATTAAAGCATTTCAAGCTCATGAAAACACAGCCTGTGAGACTGGCCTGGGCTGTGTTTAGTGAGAGTGAGGCTGGATATTCCTGGCAGTCATGGTGCAGAGGGCATTCTCATGAAATATAACTAGAAAATGTACTTTGTGGGAAACAAAAGTATGAATTGTGTGATTCCTGGCACGAAAGTCTCTTGTGATTTGATTGCTGTGGCATTTCTGATTTGGGACAGCATCCCCAGAGTGGAGACTCTAAAGAATATGTCAGCAGCCAGAGCTGCTCTCACAGAATGATGAAATGTGGCCTAGGATGTATGTGATCACCCCATGAAATGTGGCCAGATGTTTTAGAGCTGCAGGTTTGCCTACACAAGTTGCCAGTAATCCCTGCAAGTCGAGCAATGTAGTGGCCAACTGGAATTGTAATGCCTGTTGGGAAGGGATTTTCCATTTTGTAACCTGATGTCTTCGAAGTCATCACAGCCAAGATTCTTCTTCAACATATGCAGCTCCTGAGTGTGGAGTTCACGGAGGTGTTTGCCACTCGAAAGCCACACCACCAGTGGGCTGGGCTGTAATGGGCCACAGGGCATTCATTTGCCTTCTCCAGTCAGGCACGTGGTTTTTGTTTGTTGTTTTGTTGTTTGGTTTTTGGTTTTTTTGCCCATGTTGGTGTTCTCCTGTGCCCCCCTCTGCCCCCCACTACAAAAGCCACCAGCACACCTCATTTTGGAAGCAGATGGAACGGAATTGTGTAGGATCTGCTACAAGCACAATTAAAGTGCATTTGAAAGCAAGCATTTACAAGGCTTTTTCCTTCCCACCAAAGAAAGCCCAAGTTCAAATGAAGCACAGAGTGTGTGCAGCCAGAGGCAATGAGTGGTGAAAGCAAAGCTATAAAATGGAAAACTGCTAAACAGAACTGCACTAATTAGCTCCAGAGTGCTCTTATTTGACTGTTAGAAATGTGTGTCCCGTTTTGATGTGTCGAACTTCAAAAAGGATGTTGGCAAATTGGAAAGGATTTGGGAAGGGGTTACAGGAAAGATTTGAAAATCATGCTGTCTAAAGAGAGTCTTAGACTCTTAATCTCTTCATCTCGTTTGAAAAGAAGAAGAAAAGATCACTTGAAGAAGAGATCTGTGATAACAACAGTTCTTTAGTCTGGAGTTAGAAAGCACAATGTTGGGCAGCTGTAGCTAGAGGTGGCTCAGTTAAACAGTTTTGAATGGGGGTATGATTGAACACTTGAGAGGCTTCAGAGTGCTGGGAATTGTCGGTGGTCAAGAATGAATCCTCTAAGCTGTAGATGTGATGGAGCTGTAAAATGAGTCAACAGAATGGCAGGGTTTGGAAGGGACCTCTGGAGAGCTAGTGCAAGTCCCCATCCAAAGCAGAGTCACTTAGGGCAGAACACACAGGAATATGCCTGGGTGAGTTTTGAAGTCTCCAGAGAAAGAGACTCCACAACCTCTCTGAGCAGCTAAGTTCTCTAAATGCTCTAGCTCATGTTGGGCAAGACAGATAACCATGGCAGGGCAATGGCAAAAACCACTGAATCTAACTTGCAGTGAAATTAGACAAGGTTGGGGAATGTAGCTGGGTGAGACCTTTTAGAAGCTTTCCAATATCTTAGGGGGGCCTACAGGAAGGCTGGGGAGGGACTATTGACAAGGTCTGCAAATGACAGGACAAGGCTCAAAGCTCATTCAGTTCAAAGCCTCTGCCATAGGCAGGGACACCTCCCACTAGCACAGGTCACTCAAGGCCTCATCCAACCTGGCCTTGAACCCCTCCAGGGAGAGAGCAGCCACAACCTCCCTGGGCAACCTGTGCCAGTGTCTCACCACCCTCACTGCAAACAACTTCCTCCTAACATCCACTTTCAATCTCCCCTCTGGCACTTCAAACCCATTGCCCCTTGTCCTGTCATTGCAAGACCTTGTCAATAGTCCCTCCCCAGCCTTCCTGTAGCCCCCTTCAGATCCTGGAAGGCTACTCTAAGGTCTCCTGGAAGCCTTCTCTTCTGCAAGCTGTAAAGCCCCAACTCTTGTATCCTGTCCTCAGAGTAGAGCTGCTGCAGCCCTCTGAGCATCTTCACGGCCTCCTCTGGACTGGCTCCAACAATTCCATGTCCTTCTTGTGTTGGGGGTTCCAGAACTGTACACAAGGCTCTAGGAGGGGTCTTGGCAAGTACTGTTTCACCCTTGACAAGGCCTTCTTTCTCTCTGTGCCATTTTTGTTACTGCATCCTTTTCATTCTGTCTGTTCCATCAACCAGACCTGATCCCATGTCAGTTCTCTGCTGAGTGCACTTGCATTGGGGAAATCCTGTACGTATGCAGGCTTGCAGAAGAATCTTAAGCTGCTTGCCAGTTGTGACTGAAACTTCTACTGGAGCAAATAGAAGTAAGACTTGACTGTAACATTTAGGCTGTGCTTAGCTTGAGGTCAGGCACATTCAGAACGAGGTTATGACTTCACAGAATCACAGAATTGACCAGGTTGGAAAAGACCACTAGGATCATTGAGTCCAACCTATCACCTAACCCTTCTAATTAACTAAACCATGGCATTAAGTGCCTCATCCAGCCTCCTCTTCAATGCCTCTAAGGATGGTGACTTGCTCCCCCATTGGACTATTGCCAGCAATTCTGAAAGGATGGATCTGCATATAGTTTGCCTTAATGCAGAGAAATCTCTCTCCTCTGGTGCCACAAGCCCTTTTGCTCATCAGGAGGGCACAACACATTATTTTGATTAGCTTTCTTTCAGCATCCAGTCCACAACACTGTTCACCTGAAGCTTTCCTCAAAAGGTGGTACCAAACTCATCACAGCTTCTGGAGAGGAGGGAAATAAAGAGGTCGTTGAGGTAAATGGAAAGATTCCACTTGAGCTGTGTGGGTTCTTGATCAGAGAGGTTAATCAGCAAGGCTTTGGGATTTATGCTTCTGGAATAGAAATGGGCTTTGAAGGGAAATGCATACTGCATTAGAATAAATGACAAGGGAAGACCTTAGAGTAGCCTTCCAGGATCTGAAGGGGGCTACAGGGAGGCTGGGAGGGACTATTGACAAAGCCTTGCAATGTCAGGACAAGGGGCAATGGGTTTGAAGTGACAGAGGGAAGATTTAGACTGGATGTTAGGAGGAAGTTGTTTGCAGTGAGGGTGGTGAGACACTGGCACAGGTTGCCCAGGGAGGTTGTGGCTGCTCCCTCCCTGGAGATGTTTAAGACCAGGTTGGAGGAGGCCTTGAGTGACCTGTGCTAGTGGGAGGTGTCCCTGCCTATGGCAGGGGGTTGAAACTGGCTGATCCTTGAGGTCCCTTCCAACCTTACCATTCTATGATTCGATGTGATTTGGTAGAGTGGGTTTGTAACCGTTGAAATTGGCGCGCTCTTTTAACCCGTGAGGCCTGTGCACTTCCTTTAACAGTGAGTTTGCAAAACCTACAGCAGAGCAGACTGTACAAGATGTCACTATTTAAAGTTGTATTGAAACCCAAAGCTTTTTCTCTGCACCCAGTTAAAAGGGAACAAAGCATTATGCTAAAAACATACATCCTTACTGAGTGTTCCTCTGAGTGGCAAATCTCAGTGGTGTCATTTTATCAGCTGCGTTTGATTCTAAGTCACATTCGTGCCTCAAATTGCAGGAAATTGAGTGTTCAGTTTTATGCTTACAAGAGCTCTTTGAATTTTAATTCAACTTAGGGCATGTGCAACGTTTTCTTTAGTCCCAACACGTCGTTGCCAACTCTGTAGAGTATATTTTGAGGACAATTTGGAGACTTTTCTTTGCTAGCAAGCACTTCTGTCTTGGCAATATTAGAAGTGCTCTTCCATATCAGCAACAGTGCATGAATGCTGAGAACTCACTAGAGAACTGTGCTGCGTGGAGAGAGAGATTCTAACTCAAAAAAAGCCAATGCCACTGTAACTGGTGATTGCCTTTTAGAAAGTTCCTGCAGGAAAATTAACAATTACTCATCTCTGGTGCAGAATTTAAGTCTGACGCGAAGAAATTTTCACATCCCCAAATTTGTGTAAAAGGAGAGTGCTGGAAGAAATTATTACAGAACTAACTCCTCCCATGCACTTAAAATCTCTGAATCTGTTTCTACATCCTGAAGTCAGAGGCTGTTAGGGTAGAAATGGCTGATTTAAAACTGTAGTTTCTAAAGTGATTTGTTTGCAGTACCTATGGCCATGTCACTATGCAGCATCCTGTCACTGAGGGCATCCAGGGCAAGTAGCCCTGAACTGCAAACATTTCAAGAACAGTCAGAAGGATCAGAGAGGAGATTTGCCTGGAAAACAAAGAAATGGTGTTTTGTTTGTAACAGTGTATTTACAGTTCTGTTGTATTCTCAGGGTAATTTAATGTACTCTGGCAGCCCAGAGAGCCAACCAGAGCCTGGGCTGCAGCAAGAGCAGTGTGGGCAGCAGGGCCAGGGAAGTGATCCTGCCCCTCTGCTCTGCACTGGTGAGAACACAGCTGGAGTATTGCATCTAGTTCTGGAACCACTATTGCAAGAGGGATATGGATGTGCTGGAAGGTGTCCAGAGAAGGGCCATGAGGATGAGCAGAGGGCTGGAGCACCTCTCCTATGAAGAGAGACTGAGGGAGTTGGGGCTGTTCAGTTTGGAGAGGAGAAGGCTCTGAGGTGACCTTATTGTGGCATTCCAGTACCTTAAAGGGGCTTACAAGAAAGCTGGGGAGGGACTTTTTAGGTTGTCAGGTAATGATAAGACTGGGGGGGATGGAACAAAGCTAGAAATGGGTAGATTCAGACTGGATGTTAGAAAGAAGTTCTTCACCATAAGAGTGGTGAGTGCCTGGAATGTGTTGCCCAAGAAGGTGGTGGAAGCCTCATGCCTGGAGGTGTTTAAGGCCAGGCTGGATGAGGCTCTGGACAGCCTGATCTAGTGTGAGGTGTCCCTGCCCATGGCAGGGGGGGTTGGAACTGGATGATCCTTGTGGTCCCTTCCAGCCCTGCCTGATTGTATCATTCTACAATAGCCTTGAGAAGAGAAGGCTGAGAGGGGATCTTACTGTCCAATTTAGGAGAGTGCAACAGAGTGCTATGAGGATGATAGCAGGACTTGAACACCTCTGCTGTGAGGAAAGGCTGAGAGCCCTGGGGCTGTTTAGTCTTAAGAAGACTGAGAGGGGATCTTATAAATGTCTATAAATATCTGAGGGGTGGGTGTTAAGATGAAAGTGCCAGGCTCTTTTTGGTGGTGCCCAGTGATAGGACAAGGAACAGTGGGTATAAACCAGGACACAGGAGGTTCCACCTCCACATGAGGAGACAATTCTTTACTGTGAGGGTGATGGAGAACTGGAACAGGCTGCCCAGAGAGGTTATGGAAACTTCTTCTTTGGAGACTTTCAATGCCAGCCTGGATGGGGTTCCTGCCTATGGCAGGGGGTTGGAACTAGATGATCCTTGAGGTCCTTTCCAACCTTACCATTCTATGATTCTATGATGTGTTCTCAGTGAAACATCAGTACAAATCTCCCTGGAACTTTATTGCTGTGCTGGTTAACTCTGCAGGAGGAGGTGGACAGAGCCCCTGGGAGAGCTTTGCTCAATTCTGTATTTAACAGGAGAGGGTAAAAAGGGGAAGAAAAAAAAAAAAAAAAGCCTAGTAAAGTTTTTAGTAATCTTGGCTTGAAGGGTAATTTTCTTGTCAACTCTATAATTAATGCACCATACATTACAGTAGCCCATTGTTATTCCAGAATGCTGGGATACATTTCAAACTGAATAGCTGTTTAACAAAACACTTGGCAGATTTATTACCCTTAGGTGATTCTGTCAGTCAGCATTTTCATATGTTTAGCCTGAAGTAGGCAGAGTGAATTTTGGTATCTATTTTGTGAAATGCAGAGCTGGGGAAATTAAAGCACACCACACACATATATGTACAACCCTCCCTGGAAAATCAGGACTGGCATTGGATCTTCATCTATTAGCAATGGAATAAGAATTATCCTTGCAAGCTCTTTGGTCTTACTCCTTCCACAGTCAAGACATCATCTGCCAATTCTAATATCTACAAAAAGGCATTTTGGAGCCATTTTCAGGTAATGTCTTGACCATTATGTTTGGGGCTTTTTGTTACTTTACAGAAATCTCATTTGGCAGCTTCAGAAAGTAAGGTCCAGCAATAACTGTGTGTGATGGAAATCTTTAAACAAGGAGACATCCTGTTGCACTTGCTGTTCCCAGTTCTGCAGAAGAATTTATCATAGAATGGTAAGGTTGGAAGGGACCTCAAAGATCATCCAGTTCCAACCCCCTGCCATAGGCAGGGACACCTCCTATTAGCATAGATTCCTCAAGGCCTCATCCAACCTGGCCTTGAGCACCTCCAGGGAGGTTGTGGAGCACAGAATCACCCAATGTGATCTTTGATCACGTTGGGTGATTCTGTGCTCCACAATCTCCCTGGGCAACCTGTGCCAGTGTCTCACCTCCCTCACTGCAAACAACTTCCTCCTAACATCCACTTTCAATCTCCCCTCTGCCAGTTCAAACCCATTGCCCCTTGTCCTGGCATTGCAAAACCTCGTCAATAGTCCCTCCCCAGCCTTCCTGTAGCCCTCTTCAGATACTGGAAGGCTGCTATCAGGTCTCCTGGAAGCCTTCTCTTCTGCAGGCTGCAGAGCCCCAACTCTCTCAGTCTGTCCTCACAGCAAAGCTAAGGTATAACTGGATATTGGAGGCACATGATAGGCTTAGAACTTCTTCCCAAAAAAGGATTGGTTCAAGTTTGTTGCTACAAGTTATTAAGATTTCAGGGATAGAAATGCATCAGTTTGATTTTCAGTAGAAGGAGATGGAGGATGCAGGTAGAAGCTGTGCATAGCCCAGGTATGAAGATAGAGGGGGGGAAAAAAAAAAGTGGTAGGTAAGAAATGAAACATGTTTGTTGCAAGTTTGAAGCAGCAAAACATCACATAATCCTCTTCTCACATTCTTGCTGCTGAGACAACCCTCATGTCCCACTCCTTTTGAGCACTCTGTGAAATCTTCTTGGGTTTGTTTTTGCTTTCAAATGAAACAGGAATCCTTTCAGTGTATCCAGTTTTGCCTCATCACTACCTTTCTGTCATATTTCTTCCTTTGCTGCTGTGCTTTCTAATCTTTTTTTTTTTCTTCTTAGTTTTGAAATGTATGAAGCTGTAATTTTTTGTTCCTGTCTCACCATAGGTGTCTTTGCTAGAGGCTGAAAAGTCACTGAAGAGTAAAGGAAGGAATGCAGGGAGAGTGAGTCTTCCTATACCTGACCTTAAATGATCTTTTCCTAATAGGTTTAAAGGGAATGATTTATAATTAAAAAAAAATAAATCAACAAGTAATTTGTTCCTCAAGTATTCAAATGAATTTAATATGCTTTATTAAATTCATTTAATAAAGAGAAAAAGAGAAAAGATACATTCAATGCATGGCATAGCCTAGAGAGAAGGAAGAGCATTTGAAGTGAGAAAAAAAAAATTCTAGATAAAAAAACTTCAGCGAGCTTAAAAAAGAAAAAAAAAAACACCAAACCATTTCCCACAAGTTGGGCACCCAGGTACTGCACCTGCTGAACTGCCTGCAAGATCAAATTCACTCATCAGAGAAAGCAAGGGGCATTAAGTAGGCCAGGTTTGTCACTGAGAGATTGTTCTGGTGTCAATCATTGTCACCTCTAACCCCAGCTGGTGGCAATCCATCTGCACTTGTCAGCCTGGATGGTGCTTAGAGTCACTCGTGCATTAAACTGGCACAGTAGTCCACTGTGAATGTGACAGCAGTGCTAGACCTTCCCACGGGGAGAGGCTTCTCAAATATGACTCATTTAGATAGCTTTAATTAAAGACCAGCACATACATATGCATATGAAACTGTGACTGATGGACAGCTTCTTTGGGAGTTGGGGAGAGGGTAGGAAGGAGGGGTTGGGTGGGAGATTTATTCTCCTTCTCTCCCCTCTGGTGCTGAGGGATGGTAGCTCACCCTCACCCTCCTCAAATCCCCCCAGATAGCTCAAGGCTGGATCCACCCCAAGGTGGTGTGCTGAGAGCACTGCGGGTTGTGACACAGCAAGCCAAGATAAGGTCAGCTCCTCCATGGGAGGTTTGGGGATCAGTGAGGGCTCCGAGTGTTACCTCCTCCTAATTGATGTCAGACCTTGCCATGCTGTTGCTGCTGTTAACAAAGGTTCCCTGGGAAATGATTATAATAAGTCCCCAGAAAACAATGATTTGCTCTCAAGTTCCACTGAGCAATTGTGTTCTCCTCTGTAACTTGTAGCAAGACAAAACCCAACCAACAGTGCTGCCTGCAAAGCAGCTCAGCTGGGCCAGGCAGGGTACTCTGTCCATTGAGGCAATTCCTAACCTTAACAGAGATTGGTTTTTTTTTCACTCTAGTTTTCAAAGCAGCTTTGGATGTGTAGAGGTCTCTTCCAACCCAGTGCATTCTGTGATTCTATATGGAGCACTGCACAGAGATGTCAGGAGGTGATGCTCCCTCGGTGCTCATGAACGCATGGTGAAGGAACAGCAGAGGCACAGGTTTGTGTAACCTTCTGCCATCTCTCCTTAGGGAGCAGAAAATATCAGGGGACAGGCAGCTCATGGCTGGCAAATGACACATAGGCACACTGGCCAGAACTCAAAATGAGCCTGTGAGTAGTGCCACACCAAAAGGCTGTACTGATCCTACAAGCTTTGGTGTTGTGTAACACTCACTTGTGGTACAGTCTGGACCTATGTGTGAGTGCATCACAAGCTGGGAGCTCTCCAGATTTCACACCATTTTTATAGCCTTTCTCACATGTTCTGGGGTGTCAGCAGGCACAGCCTGAAGTGCTGAATGCAGGGCTCCAGCACTGCCTCTACTGCCAGTATTAACCTGCACTATAATCCATCAGCAAATCATTTAAGGTCATCTCTGTTCTGAGCAGGGGCTTGGTCGAAAGTCCTCCAGAGCTCTTTGGAAACTTGAAATTAAATACCACTCGAAATTAAATTAGTGGTAAGTGACCTGGGACCCATGCCCTCCTTGCCCCCTGGGATGTGATCTGGGACTCATCCCCTCCTTGCCCCCTGGGATGTGATTTGGGATACATTCTCTCCAAGCCTCCTGGAATGTGATCTGAGATCCATCCTCTTCATGCCCCCTGGAATGTGATCTGGGATAAATTCCCTCCATGTCCCCTGGAGTGTGATCTGGGATCCATCCCCTTCGTGCTCCCTGGGATGTGACCTGAAACTTATCCCCTTTTTGCCCCCTGGGATGCAGTCTGGGATCCATTCCCTCCATGACCCCTGGAATGTGATCTGGGATCCATTCCCTCCAAGCCTCCTGGAATGTGATCTGAGATCCATCCTCTTCATGCCCCCTGGAATGTGACCTGGGATAAATTCCCTCCATGTCCCCTGGAGTGTGATCTGGGATCCATCCCCTTCGTGCTCCCTGGGATGTGACCTGAAACTTATCCCCTTTTTGCCCCCTGGGATGCAATCTGGGATCCATTCCCTCCATGACCCCTGGAATGTGATCCGGGATCCATTCCCTCCAAGCCTCCTGGAATGTGATCTGAGATCCATCCTCTTCATACCCCCTGGAATGTGATCTGGGATCCATTCCCTCCATGCCCCCTGGAATGTGATCTGGGATCCATCCGCTTCATGGTCCCTGGGGTGCGACCTGGGACCCATCCCCTCCTTGCCCCCTGGCATGCGACCTGGGACCCATCCCCTTCTTAACCCCTTGGATGTGATCTGAGATCCATCCCCTCCTTGCCCCCTGGAATGTGATCTGGGACCCATCCCCTTAAATTGTGATACCACTAATTTAAACAATTATAGGTCCACAGGAAAACCAGTCTAGTGTCCTGGCTGGGTTTTTTTTTTTGATGGAAAATATAAATCTGACATATAAATCTGATATTTCATCTATCTATCTATCTATCTATCTATCTATCTATCTATCTATCTATATACACACAGAGAGATATACATATAGATTGGTTTACACAGAGAGCTATACATATACATTGGTTTACACTGGTATTTTCATTGCTTGCTAATGGAATGAAATCATTATGCTCAAGGCCTGTTCTGTTGCACTTTTTCTAAATGGCAAGGTTTCCTAGAGACTTCTCAAGAAGACAACAAAGGTGAGGGTTGTGTTTGCCAGTCTTTCTTTTAAAACCAGTAGATAAATTGATCTAATCTGTTCAGCTTTACCCCTGAGATGCAAACCTGTTTTTTGTTTATTGAGTTGGCATTGCATAAGTGAATAAGGATTAAGTTGTCTTCCTGCTCCAGAGAATTAAGATGGCAAATTTATTTTTTATGTTTCAATATATGTGGATGTGAACTAGAAAAAGTAAAACTTCCGTGGAGTTCACTAAGCAGGATAATGCCTTTTACATGTGCTTTATCCATAGCTCAAGGCATCCAGGAGCCATCCTGAAGTATAAAATGACAGCCAGAAGTGAGGAAATAAAATCTCAGCCTCACATTTGCTCTCTGTTTATTTCCATGCAGGTGCATGGGAAGTGATATCTTCTCTATTCCTTGAAGGAGATCTTTCTTATTCCACAAGCACTGCCTTTGCTGCAGCGTTGCCTGAGTTATTTTCATAATTCATAATTATCTTGGTTCTTAAAAATTGAGACATACATTTAAAAGCATGATCCAATCTTGCCTGATTGCCACTGCATTGTGTTTGAAGTAATTACCATTCATTTGGCTTTTGAGGCTGTTGAATGAATTTTCCACATGAGATTCCTTAATTTGTACATATTTTATTGCTATAAAATAGGTATTGGCAAGCTGCCTAAACTCCAGTAAAGGCCTTTAATTCCTATCCCTATGTGATGAGACAAATTAAGTGTGAATGGGGAGGCGTAAGACAAACTCCTTCAGATGTGTTCTGTTGGCATTTCCAAATTGTCCTTATGCAGGTGTGAATGTGCAGGTAAGAGTGAGGTAGCTTAGCTCTGCACAAGGGACCCAAAACTGGTTCGTTTTCATACAAGAAGGATAATGTTCCTTTACAGTATAAAAGCTCTCTCTTTCTACTCTTGAGCTATTATCCCCATGAGCAAATGTACTCTGCTTGAAGAGGTTATTAGTGCCTTTGTGCTGGCTTCCTGCATATTAAAAAAAACCCACAACACCTCCAGGAAGATTAATCATAGAATCATAGAATGGTAAGGTTGGAAGGGACCTCAAGGATCACCCAGTTCCAACCCCCTGCCACAGGCAGGGACACCTCCCACTAGCACAGCTCACTCAAGGCCTCCTCCAATCTGGCCTTGAACACCTCCAGGGAGGGAGCAGCCACAACCTCCCTGGGCAACCTGTGCCAGTGTCTCACCACCCTCACTGCAAACAACTTCCTCCTGACATCCAGTCTAAATCTCCCCTCTACCAGTTTAAACCCCTTGCCCCTTGTCCTGGCATTGCAAGACCTTGTCAATAGTCCCTCCCCAGCCTTCCTGTAGCCCCCTTCAGATACTGGAAGGCTACTCTAAGGTCTCCTGGAAGCCTTCTCTTCTGCAGGCTGCAGAGCCCCAACTCTCTCAGTCTGTCCTCACAGGATTGCTGCTGCAGCCCTCTGAGCATCCTCGTGGTCCTCCTCTGGACCCGCTCCAACACTTCCATGTCCTATCCTCCCTGTCCTGTACATCTGTCCTCTCTTGGCTGAGCAGGCCTGCTCTGCTAGCTGGATTTCAGAACTGTGGAGGTGCCTGAGTGTTCTCAACCGGCCAAGAGTTGGTGGAGGTGGAACAAGAAGGAAACATCACTTCTTGTCCCCTCTGCCTCAGGGACCCAGTGAGAGATCATTGGAGGCTTTCTGAGACCGGACATTAGGGAAAAAAAAAAATCCCAGCAAGAGTGGTCAGGCATTGGAATGGGATGCCCAGGGAGGTGGTGGAGTCATTTGGATATGCTGCTTGGGGATATGGTTTAGGGTGAACCTTGTAGAGCAGGGATATTGGTTGGACTTGGTGATGCTGAGGGGCTTTGCCAGCCTGAATGATTCTGTGAACATTGGGCTCCTTTCATACATTCATAGAATGGTTTGGGTTGGAAGGGATCTTTGAAGATCATTTATTTCCAACTCCCTGCCATGGGCAGGGCAACCTCCCACAGGAGGGAGAATGGCCTGTGTCTCGTGGGAGGTTTGCCTTTTGTTTCTCAACTGATGACAGGCAGAATGCCTCTCTTGGTATCCAGCCCCAGAGCAAGCTGGGCAGTGCCTGTTTCCCATGCTGCTGCCCTGTGCTGTGTTCTAGGCACAGACATCCACTGAGACCTGCACCTTCTTGTACCTGTAAACTAGAACAAACCAAACCCCAAGGTCATGCAGCACAGAAGGAAACAGCACCACCAGTGCTGTAACAGTAATACTCTTGGGACCTTTGTTCTCTATGATCTCTTCAGCAGGGAATATCCATATTCCCTTTGATGACTCTTGATTGAGATTGAGAATCCCAGAGAGGACAAATGTTCTGTTTTATTATGGCAATACATAACTTAATTTTGAGGCAGATCACAGGGTTCTGACTGACATTTCTACCTTTCAACTCTTGCAAGTTTTTTTCAGCAAACAGGGAAGGAAAGGGAAAAAGACAAAGCCACCGTGTTAAATGTTAATGTGCTTTTCTTCTCCCTCTGGAGCTAGATCTCAATAAAATGTGTAACACTTTTAAATCTTATTTCAATACATTTTTATGTGAAAATATATGAAGTATAGTCTGAAAGGACAAAAGAAAATTCTCATTTGTCCTTTAGGCAAGGCTTTTATAGTGTTCATACATAAAATATGATGGAGAACACCAGTGGCACTTCAACTAGGGACAAAAACAAGGTTACAAAATGTTCTGGATTACCCCAAAAGTAGAAGTTTCATTCCTAGATTCTTTGTGGAAACTTTCCAGGTAAAGTGGTGCAGGATACAACTAAGCTGCTGAATGCCAACTTAACTCAGTTGAAGAGAGAATTCAATGATTGTAGTGCTGGCTATGAGACATGCAGCTATCCATGGTGTTCGTGGGATTGTGATTTGTTGGTGGCCTTTGTCTTCTGAAAACCAGACAAACCTACAGCTGTACAAAGCAAGTGAGCTTACACTTTAGCTGTAAATTCTTAGCAACAACCTTTACAGTTGGGGTTCATCACATTAAAAACAGAGGAGCACCTCTGGGTTTAGATTGCAATGGGCTGAAAACAGAAAGGACATGGAAGTGTTGGAGTGGGTCCAGAGGAGCACACAGAGATGCTCAGAGGGCTGCAGCAGCTCTGCTGTGAGGTCAGACTGAGAGAGTTGGGGCTCTGCAGCATGGAGAAGAGAAGGCTTCCAGGAGACCTGACAGTAGCCTTCCAGGATCTGAAGGGGACCTACAGGAAGGCTGGGGAGGGACTATTGACAAGGTCTTGTAATGACAGGCCAAGGGGCAATGGGTTTGAACTGGCAGAGGGGAGATTGAAAGTGAATGTCAGGAGGAAGTTGTTTACAGTGAGGGTGGTGAGACACTGGCACAGGTTGCCCAGGGAGGTTGTGGCTGCTCCCTCCCTGAAGGTGTTCAAGGCCAGATTGGAGGAGGCCTTGAGTAACCTGTACTAGTGGGAGGTGTCCCTGCCTATGGCAGGAAGTTGGAACTGGCTGATCCTTGAGGTCCCTTCCAACCTTACCATTCTATGCTTCTAAGATTCTGTGATTCCATGAAATGTAAAAGCATGGCTTGCTGTCCTGCTTGGGAAAGGATCTGTGTTTCTAGAAGCAGCATCACTCCATCAGAGGGGGCTGCAGCTAGGAAGAGAGCATGGGTGAACTTTGGAATGGGTATTTTCAAAGAGAAAAATACAATTTGTATTTTAGGTGGTTCCTACCTCTGTGGATATGGTTTTGCTCTGTGGGAAGCATTTCTTGCTGTTCCATTGCTGCTCTCTAGACTTGGCCATTGAAGTGCAGAAGTGAGTAATCCTTTGATTTGTGCCTTTACTTGGGTGGGAAGGGAAGCATCTGCTTGTGTCTCATGCTGTCTACATAAAGGCCTTGCATTCTAGCTCACACAGCCTCTGACCTAGCGGTGGCTGCAGGGCTTCAGCTTGGCTGTTTCCTGCAGCAGAAGCCAAGGGGAAACTTCAGGCAGGATCATGGATCAGACAATCTCAAAAAAAATGTTTCTTTCTACTTACCTGTTCTGTTGCTTTCCCCTGACTCATCCAGCTGTGTGAGTGAGGCTCTGAAGCTGCTAACACAGGCAGGAGATGCCTGTAAGCAAAAAGGATGAAATATTGAACTCCCTTCAGGTAATGCAAAATATCTCAGCTTTGTGTATCTCTTCTTTTTTCCTCTCTGTGCAGATCTGCACAGTCCCTCCTGGGGGTAAAACCACCCCAGTTTGGGGTAGTGTTGGCTAGCAGTGAGAAGAAGTCTTGCATGTGCATCTTTAATGCTCATTTTGGAACAGTGCATCTGTAGCAGGATTTATTTTGTCTGAGGAACTGAGCTTATGACTTTATAGGCTTTAGAGGGATTGCAGAAAACACCTGTAGCTACCCAGCCAACCAGCTGAGCTCTGAACTCAGTGCTGCAGGCTGCAGTTCACTGTCAGGTTGGATGAAACAACAATTTGCTGGCTAAAGAAACCCTTCTTTAGAAGTCTCCCCTGACTTTACATTCCTACATGGGTAACACCATATCTGCCCAGGTTCCTTATTTACATTTTACTCTGAACAACTTTTATCCCCTTGTCATCCAAGCATCATAATTTTTGCTGGGTAGCTTAGCTGTTTATTTTGACATTTTATCTTTTTTCTCTCTCTCTCTCTTTTTTTTTTTTTCTCCCTTCCTTTAAATTTTAGTATTTGCAATCCAAACTGACCTTTTTACTACATAACCACTTGAAAAAGAGATGTCCTGCTCACATAAGCAGTGCCTCAAGAGAAGGGCAGTTCTGCATAATTTCCTATCCTCTCACAGAAAAACCTTCATATTGGAAAACTGGGGAATATTACTTTCTGGCCCTGCACACTCTCCTGGGTAGAAAGGTCCTGAAACACAATTTATTGTAAAACACACAGTGGTTACAGAGCTAGCACAGTCAATGATATTCCTTTTATTACCACTCAGATGAGAACACAAAATGACATTGGAAAGCAGTGAACTCACCAGAAGGGCAGAGAAAGCCATTAAATTCAACACGCATCATATTTCATAATCAGAATCCTGCAGTCAGAGCTGACACCACTGAATGAGTTTGTTGCAGTCATGATAATATAAAACCTGCTGCATCTGCTTCCCTTGGCACTTTTCTTTGTAGACCCTTGCAGTGTATGGGCTATTAATCATCAGTAGCCAGGGACACTGCAGACCAATGCACTTTGTATTGCATAAATTGAAAATGCATCACTATTAGAGAGAAAACTGCCTTCTGTACATCTCTATTTAGATAAGCAGTTTCCTAAAGGGCTGCCATGCTATTATGGCTAACCACTTAATTGGAGTTCTTTCCACAGCCTAGTAATTGGGGTTGGGGGGGGGGAGGGGAGGGGAGTGCAATCCCTTTTGTAGTGTGTATGAAAACAAGACAGGGAGAGTGTTCCTTCTCTTACCTAGGAAGCCTGATAGGGCTGGAGGTGAGAAAATGCAGTCAAATACAGTGTGACATTTAACCTCACTAAATTAACTCCACAAATGAGAAGGGTGAGTGTACCTGTGAGCTGAAAAAGGATGCTGTGTAACCTGTGTGGTGTAAGGAGCTGGCTGGAGTGATGGGTTGCCAGAGAAAGGGTGTTGCCTTTCTTTCCAGCAGCTCTGCCCACAGAAGGAGGTTTAGGAGGATAAAAAAGAGTTTTAGTGGTACTGTGAGAAAAGGCAATGCCAAGTTCATCACTCAGAACTGCTGGTTTTATGGAGAACCCAGTTAGTGACTAAAGGATGGAGGAAGCAGGGTGAGGCTCTAGCCCACAATCACAGGTTTTTGTTTGCACATTAAAAGTAAGACACAGGAGTGGTGCCCTGCACCTGAACTGGCTAAGGCTGTCTAAGCCAACTGATTGACACTGACTTGCTTCTCAGTGAGACACCAATTCCCAAGCCCTGACAAAGAAGTGACAGAGATATGAGAGGCCCATTCAAGCAGAAAAGAAAGGGGAGCATGGTAAAGTCGTTGCCAGAATTACACACAGTGTCATCCTCTTGTAAGTCCTACTAGTTTATGCCTTTTTTTACTCTGGCATATGATCCTGTAAGAGATTAAGCTGCTCTAAATCCAGGCTACTCTTCCCTGCCCTACCCTGCCAGGCTCCTCCTGTATGCTGTGGCTGACATGAAAGCAGTTGTTGCCATATACCATCTCACCTGAACTAGCTCTCAGAACTGGCTCAGGGGCTATTTGTGTCTGCAACAGTGGTGCCCAAAAGGGAACCAGGAATAAGGGCTGCACTTTGCTCCAGTATGTAGCATTCAGTGTTAAACTCTGATCACTGGGTCAGCAGCAGGTGATAGAAACTGAGTGGTCACTTAGAGCAGGAGTTCTGCAGGAGAACTGAGTCTTTATGAGGGACTACATTTTCCTCCTGTGGAGGCTGAACTTCAAACAAATCTGAAATTAGATCTGCTCAGTTAAAAACAAAACAACCTCCAACAAAACCAAACCAAAAAACCCCATACCACAACAATCCAAAACCCTCAGAGGTTGGCTGATTGCCTTCATCCTGCAGTTCAGGGAGGATTTTGTTTTGTTCTGGATACATAGGTGGTGAGTTATGACCAACTGTGATCATTGGCTATGTGGCAAAGCATAGAATCATAGAATCAACCAGGTTGGAAAAGACTTCCAAGCTCATCCAGTTCAACCTATCACCCAGCCCTATCCAATCAACCAGACCATGGCACTAAGTGCCTGGTCCAGCCTCTTCTTGAAGCAGTCAACTGATCAGTGATGAACACCACATTGCTATCTTAGAAGATCTTCTTTGTTACCTTCATTTTATTTTCAAGTCATTCTGTGGTTTCATGTGGTGTAATCAAGGAAGGAGGAAAAGTCCATCCTCCCAAGGACCAGAGCAGGACTGATAAGCAGTTTGAAGATGGGACTGGTGCCTGTGCCTAGAGCTTGAACATTAAGGGTATCTATGAAAAAAAAAAAAAAGACAGAAATGGATTTAGAGAAATTCTGGATGCTCTCTGCTGTCTATCACAAAAGAATCTGAAGCCTTGAGAACTACCAGATCTGATTTTGAAAGGTATGTGGTTACAATAACAGCATTCAGGTTATGAAAGAGCCCTTTTGCAAAACAAGCAGTGCTGTCTGCTCAGGGTATTGCTGCTGCTTGCTACTGATTTCTACAGAATTACCCACTCAAAAGCATTGAAAGTTGTTGGTTTTTTCTTTAAAAAAAACAAACCTCCAAATCCCTAAATCCACACTCTCATATTTACAGCCACCTATACTTAAAGTCTAGCTTTGAGTAGGAGTTGTTCTTGCCAAAAAAAAAAAAATATATGTATATAACAACAACATCAAGGCATGGAAATATCTTGTGGAAAGAAATAAATTATGCAGAGGCTTCCCTAAATAATTTAACAGATACAGTAAACAAAAATTATGACTTCTTACAAAACACCCTCAACTTGCTAACATTTTGTTCCTGTGGTAACAGACAGGGGTTCTGTGTTTTGAGGCTTTAATCTCAATCACACAGTATCTTGTCCTTGGTCAGAGCAGTGCTGCAGATGCAATGAGGGCTTGAAAGCTCCTTCAAATGTTGTGCTAGCAGCCTTCTGAGTTTCTGCAGTAAGCTGAAGTACCTCTGTGCTTTGACCCTGGGCCTGACTGTAAAGCTATTACTATTACTATTAGTATTAGTATTAGTAGAATTACCACCAATATAATTTCATTTATTAGTAGTATTGGTATTATTAGTGTTGCTATTATTATTATTGCCATTATAATTTCATTTATTTTTAGTATTGGTGTTATTATGGTTCTTATTATTATTACTATCACCATTAAAATTTAATTTATTAGTAGTATTGATATTATTTGTATTGCTATTATTATTACTATTAGCATCACCATTATAATTTCATTTATTATTAGGCTTCTTCTTCTTCTTCTTCCTTCTTCTTCTTCTTCCCATTATAATTTCATTTATTATTATAGTTGCTATTATTATAATTATTATTATTACTATTATTACCATTATAATTTATGTTATTAGTAGTATTGGTAGTATTATTATCATTAATATTGCTATTATCATTACTACTACTACTACTACTACTACTACTATTATTATTATTATTATTACTATTACTATTACTATTATCATTATAATTTCATTTATTATTAGTATTGGCATTCTTATTCTTATTATTATTGCTATTACATGTTAATTTAATTTATTAGTATTGGAATTCTTCTTCTCCTTCTTCTTATTATTACTATTACTATTACAAGTATAATTTCATTTATTATCAGTATTGATATTATTATGACTATTATTATTGTCATTACTATTATTATTACTGTTACTATTACATTATAATTTATTAACAGTATTGATATTGTTGTTATTGTCATTACTATTATTATTACTATTACTATTACCATTATAATGTCATTTATTAGTAGTATTGATATTATTATTATTATTACTATTATTATTGTCATTACTATTATTATTACTATTGCTATTACCATTATAATTTAATTTATTATTAGTATTGGTATTCTTCTTCTCCTTCTTCTTCTTCTTCTTATTACTATTACTAAGTATAATTTCATTTATTATCAGTATTGATATTATTATGACTATTATTATTGTCATTACTATTATTATTACTGTTACTATTACATTATAATTTATTAACAGTATTGATATTGTTGTTATTGTCATTACTATTATTATTACTATTACTATTACCATTATAATGTCATTTATTAGTAGTATTGATATTATTATTATTGTCATTACTATTATTACTATTAGTATTACCATTATAATTTCATTTATTACTAGTATTGGTATTCTTCTTCTTTTTCTTCTTCTTCTTCTTCTTCTTCTTCTTCTTCTTCTTCTTCTTCTTCTTCATATTATTATTAGTAGTAGTATTACAACAAAATAAAGTGTTCTAGTAGCAGCCAGTGAGCATGGCTCTGAAATCAAAATCTCATTCCATTTCTTAGTTAATGTTATCAGCGTGGGGAGGGGTTCAAATAGGTGACACAGTCAGCTCAGCTGACCAGAAAACCACCAAACCATAGTGTGGAAACCGCCACAGATTTCCTGTCTGCGTTCTCATTTCTTTAGTTGAATTTCTGTTAGTCAGCACTACCTTTTCTTAAAGCTTTGATTTCACCTGGGAGCTGCCAACCCCTGGTTTGATCTGCTGATAGGCTTTTATCAATACTATTTCATTTTTAAATGGCTTTGATATCCAGCCCTTGCTATACACAAAGCTACGTTTGCCACCAACTTCAGCTCCTCCTTCCCTTGTAAAAGTTACTTATGAGAAGATAAATCCAAGTCAAGAAGAAACACATCCAAAGCCCTGGAAATTTTCATTGTATATAATCGTTTTTCTCTTTCAGGATTGGTACTGGGAAATTCAGAATCACACACTTTGCTGTAAGACTTTGCAACAAGTAGAATAAGATACTGCAGGGAAGTCAGGTTTTACATTTATTTGGTCCTTAGAGAGATGTTGGAATTAAGACTAGAAGTAAATGAGGCCTCACTGATTTAGTACACAGTGCCTCAAATATGTTAACTAGTTAGTGTGATTGATGTGGCTCCTTCCTCACACACACCCTCCATAAAAGAAAATCTAATCAGGATTTACAGTTATGCTGTATTCATTCCTTTCATTCTGGTGAATTGTTTCAGTTTCTTATTGTATGTGAAAGAAAATCCAAGCCAAGCAAATTACACCAAAATATTTCAATTAAAGCTCCATTTGACCCATAATGCAGTGCTGCATGATTCTCTACCTTGTTTTTCAGACTGCTAGCAATGTTTCAAATTGAGACTCTGACTGCAGTAGCTGATGCTGTGCAGAGAGAATGGATAGGAGCATTTGTTTTCATAATTTGGGAACACAGAAAAACGAGCTGAGGAGTCCAACAGTGGGTCAGAGCCTGAGTCAGGAGGAAAAATCAGCTTCCCTTGTTCATTCTGAAACATCTGGCTCGTTTCCAGCTGCACGATGAGCTTTATTTCTCTGGGATGATAACCTCCTGCAGCATCTGAGTTTAAACTGGCAGAGGGGAGGTTCAAACTGGATGTTAGGAGGAAGTTGTTTGCAGTGAGGGTGGTGAGACACTGGCACAGGTTGCCCAGGGAGGTTGTGGCTGCTCCCTCCCTGGAGGTGTTAAAGGCCAGGTTGGAGGAGGCCTTGAGTGAGCTGTACTAGTGGGAGGTGTCCCTGCCTATGGCAGGAGGTTGGAACTGGATGATCCTTGAGGTCCCTTCCAACCTTGCCATTCTATGATTCTATGATTTTATCCTTCAAGATGAATCAGAGCAGAGAGCGGCACCCACTGCTGCCACTGCTGCAGAGAGGGAGGAGTGGACTACACAGCAAATAATTGTCTTAAGATCACTCAGCAGACTTCATTTTCCATGTTCCTTGCTTTCCCATCTTTAATTAATTTGTTTGGGTGGGATTTTTCTTTTTATGTGTCTGAATAGTTTTGTTTGTTTTCTTGGATGTACAGAGTAACATCAAATGAGTCCACTAGCCCTGGAGAGCAGGGCTGGAAGTGCCTTAATCCCTGGTGAGAGGCAGCACACCAAGGAAGAGCCCAGCACAGTCAGGTTAGGTGTCTGCACCAGCCACAGCTAGTCTGTGGACCTAGAAGGAAGGGGAGAACCATTCCTCCCAGGTGCAAGTGATTTACAGTGTGCTGAGAGCTGTACAGTTTGTCTGACACCATTTACCTGCCCACAGGACACACACAGTGCAGTTCTACACGTGGTGGAGCTGCACATCAATTTGACTAGTAGCCTTCCAGGATCTGAAAGGGGCTACAGGAAGGCTGGGGAGGGACTATTGACAAGGGCTTGTAATGACAGCACAAGGGGCAATGGGTTTGAACTGGCAGAGGGGAGATTGAAACTGGATGTCAGGAGGAAGTTCTTTACAGTGAGGGTGGTGAGACACTGGCACAGGTTGCCCAGGGATGTTGTGGCTGCTCCCACCCTGGAGGTGTTGAAGGCCAGGTTGGAGGAGGCCTTGAGTGAGCTGTGCTAGTGGGAAGTGTCCCTGCCTATGGCAGGGGGTTGGAACTAGATGATCCTTGAGGTCCCTTCCAACCTTACCATTCCATGATTCTATGACTTCATTCTGTGTTGGGGTAAATGGGAGAAGAATGACTTCAGAGTACCACTGCCCTCTGTAAGAGGGGGTTGGTCAGTCTGAGCCTCATCTGCTCAGCAGGCAGCAAGATCAGTATGAGCAGAGTGTGCTGTGAGTGCACTGTGATGCTGGCACCAGCCTGGTGTTTTATACACCAGAGGGATGTCAGTGGACTACCCAGCAAAATCATCACTGCTGGGCTGCCTGCTAACAGCATGTTTGGGGGTTTGTATTCTGGGAATCCTTCCTTGTACTGACACTGGGACTTTTGATTTAGCAGTTTCCCAATTCAAAAAGACACCAAGTGGCTTCCTTGCTGACCAGCTGTGCATCCCACTGGCTTTATGAAGGCAGATGGGATGGCAGCCAGCTTGATTTGGCAGTAGCCTGGTATTTTCACCATGGGCTTTAAAATCACCTGGTTATTTTTGTGAAACAACATGTTCAAAGCTGATCCTTTACTTCTGGAAGCTGTTGCAGCTGAGAGTGTAGCTGTTTAAAGACTTACAGGTGCAGTAAGGCAGAGTCATCCACCTAAGCCATTGCCTGCTGTTGGAAAAAAAATGTGCCAGTCTAGGTGAGCTGCTAGCAGGGCTTGCACATCTGGATATGCTGACATCTTAATGCTGGTTTTCTTCACTATTTGGTGCAGCTAGTAAAAAAGGCCTCAAACATTAAAAATCCTTCACCTTCAAATCTAGAGGAATGTCTTAAGACTTCACTTCCTGAAAAAAAACTTCAGTTGATCTAATCCGGATTCCTCCCCTCTGTGTATGCACAAATGATTGATTTCCATTAATTTAATATTTTTGACTAGCTATATTTGGAAAAATCATTATCACAAGCTTCCTGCATGGTAAAGGAGCTCAGCAGAACAAGAGGACAGGGAATCAGAGCAAACACTGCAGGGATATGGAATGAAGGAGAAGAAAGATGCCTCCAGTGGAAGAAGAAGAGGCAAAGCCTTCCTCAGCTCCCTGCTTTGCTGTAGGGCAGTTTTCTGTACTGCAAGCACAGGAGTTCACTTCCATACTGTCTGTGACGGTTTGGGAGTTCCCTACCAGGAGTTCACTTCCATACTGTCTGTGACGGTTTGGGAGTTCCCTACCAGGAGTTCACTTCCATACTGTCTGTGACGGTTTGGGAGTTCCCTGCCTCACTACCCACTTTGTAAAATCCCGCAGACTAGAACTCAGCCAGCTGGAAGTTAAGGACTGAAGCTCTATTTACAGCTCAGCACAATGTACAAGCAGAGATATACAGGAATATAGACAGGAATATAGACAGGAACAGTTACAGACATAGACAAGTTAAAGGGAATACAGAAAAAAAACTCCCCTCCCAGAAATCAGAGACCCCAGGAGGGGCTCCCACTAGGTGTCCCTGCCTATGGCAGGGGCTTGGAACTACCTGATCCTTGAGGTCCCTTCCAACCTTACCATTCTATGACTCTATGATTCTATGACCGTGCTGGTTGGAGAGGCATTTGAGAGGCAGAGTATTTTGTATTCCTAATGCTGCTGTTGACACTGTTTGGTCTGGGGCTTTGTCAGCTGTTTCTCTGCTGGGTTTTTCTTGAGCTCTTAAAAGATCCCTCTTCAAAGTTACAAGGCCCTTAAAGTGACGGTAAAACAAAGACTTCATATCTCAGTTTAATATTTCAATTAAAGTACAGCGTAATAATTTGCATTAATTGCAGCCTATTAGTCGCAAATGACAACATTTTGTTTTGTTGTACTTGGAGGTTTTATTAGCAACAGACGCTTTTACTTAGTGTTTGTTGCCCCAAGAGCTTTAGAGGAACTGATTTTCTGTCAGAAAAGATTGGAATCAATTGCATTCCTCCCTTCCAGATAGTGCTAAAACATTTATTTAAAGGTTTATATGCTCACCCTGCCTTATCTGTATTCCAAGTCACTTGTCCAATGAAATAAAATTCATTCATGCCTTCCTTCACTGTGTTATTGACAAAGTGTAAGCTTTATGTGACTGGAAGCCAGAATTCTGTCTTTTGGGAATACCTCTCTCTAAACTTGTCTGAAAGAATTATTTTATTGCATTTTTCATGCCAGTTCAAGTATGTTTGAATGGTAAATCCTAGAAGCTGGGCTGTCTGTGACCATATCAGCCTTTTGAATTAGCAGCATGCACAACATGATAGAAACATTTGATTGTAAGGAAGGAGTATTTGTGCTACATCATTTTTATTTAATTTTTTTTTTCCCAGGTAATAAACTGCATGTCACTTGGTGTGCAAATCAAAGAGTAGGTCAAGTCAGTCTCCCAAATGCCTGGTGTCTGGTTGGTGGAGACTTTGCCATCACTGTATGTCTCTTTATCCTGTTCTCTATGGAGGAGCAGTGCCTGGAGAGCAAGTGCTGAAAACTGGTTCTGCTGTGTTTTGTTTGGGAAAAATAAAAGCATCATGGCTGTCTGCAGCTACCTGAAAGGACACTGTGGAGAGGTTGGTGCTGGTCTCTTCTCACAGGTAGTTACAGAATCATAGAATGGTTTAGGTTGGAAGGGACCTCAAAGATCATCTGGTTCCAACCCCCTGCCATAGGCAGGGACACCTCCCACTAGCACAGCTCACTCAAGGTCTCCTCCAACCTGGCCTTGAACACCTCCAGGGAGGGAGCAACCACAACCTCCCTGGGCAACCTGTGCCAGTCTCTCACCACCCTCACTGGAAACAACTTCCTCCTAACATCCACTTTCAATCCTCCCTCTGTCAGTTCAAACCCATTACTCATCACTACTCCTCATCCTGTCATTACAAGCCCTTGTCAATAGTCCCTCCACAGCCTTCCTATAGCTCCCTTCAGATACTGGAAGGCTACTCTAAGGTGTCCTGGAAGCCTTCTCTTCTCCAGGCTGCAGAGCCCCAACTCTCTCATCCTGTCCTCACAGCAGAGCTGCTGCAGCCCTCTGAGCATCTTCGTGGCCTCCTCTGGACCCGCTCCAACTCTTCCATGTCCTTCCTGTGCTGGGGGCTCCAGAACTGCACACAGGACTGCAGGTGGGATCTGAGGAGAGCAAAGTAAAGGGGCAGAATCCCCTCCCTTGTCCTGCTGGCAACAATTCTCTTGCTGCAACCCAGGACACAAAGGACTGGCCTCAAGCTGTGAATGGGTAAGCTTAGACTGGATATTAGGAAAAAAAAATTCCCAACAGGAGCGATCAGACATTGGAACGAGCTGCCCAAGGAGGTGCTGGAGTCAGCAACTCTGAATGTGTTTAAAAGTTGTTTGGATGTGATGCTTGAGGATAAGGTTTAGAGTGAACCTTGTGGTCAAAGACTATAGGTTGGAATTGAGGACCCTGAAGATCTTTTCCAACCTGAGTGTTTCTGTGATTCTGCACTCAGTAGCTGCTTTGCTCACCCATGCAGCCAGCAGCGCATCAGTAGCTGTCAGGGGCATAATAAAAAATGATCTAGGTGGCTCTTCTTGGATGAAAGATTGAGCAGGTCAGCACTGCATTAACTACTTAGCAAAACAAAGCCACCTGGCCTTGCAGTGCCGTGCTGATTGCAGAGTGCAACAGAGAGATCTGTCTGTGACCCAGCTGTCACTTCCATCACTTCTGCATTGGGCTTACTCTTGCAAAGCCAAGCAGAGGTAGAGGTGAAAGCAGAATTTAACAGTGCTGTGCTGATTTGAGATTAGAGTGTGGAAGTAATAAGGTTAATTTTTCCTTTTGTCACTCAGCAAATTCTCAGAGCTGACCCTGGAGAGAACAACCTGCGTGCAGGCACCAGGGTCTTACGGCACAGAATTCCACTGCCTCAGCCACAAACTAATTAAAACCCCTCTGATTCTCCCAAACCTCTTCCTCTCTCTTTTCATTTCCTCTCCAAGCAGGAGTTCAGTTTAAATTTGACATCCTTTGGGGACTTCACAATGAATAAGACTATTTGAGTTGTTCTAGAGCTTTCTTAAGCTTCCCTCAGAGAAACTATCCAAGTATTTAGCAATGTGCATGAAGTGAGAATTAAAAGCTGGATATGGCTGATTGAGTCCTCAAAAACGAGGGCAGAGATGAGGTCTGGAAAGAGGAAATTCAATTCCTTGTGCTGAAGCTGCTGTACCTCTAATGCTGCTGTTGAGATCAGGCAGCTTGGGGGAAGCAAGTTATGGGAGGTGGTCACCCAAACTTGGGGTTACCTTTGGAGCCATTTAAGAAGGGGCAGGACCTTGGTGCTGCACATAGTGGGTGTGCAAAGAAAAGAGGTTTGTTTTCTGTATGCTTTAACTTGTGGTTAGCCTGGAAGATGTCAGGCATTTGGACTAGATGATCATTGTAGGTCTCCTCCAATTGGAAGCATTCTAATCTCTACTGGTACCCAGTTCTGCTTTTGGAGTTTGTAGTAGTTTCTGGCGTTGTCAGGCTTACAGAAGCTTTGGGGCTGAAGGCAGATTCTTGTTTCTGTGATAACCTTTTCTTGTGCTAGTGGTGTTACCTGGGGTGCTAAATAGATTGTGGTGTCTAACCTGCAGCTTCTGTGTGTCCATGGCTTATTTCCCTGTGGCCAGTTGTGTCTGAAGCCATGTCCTGGCTGTGCCAGCCTGTGACCACCAATCCCCAGCAGCAAAACCATCCATTATAGTGCAGCCATCCTCTTTCATTTGCCAAAGAATGTGAACAGCATTGCAGGCTTTCAGGTTAGTCCAAAAAGCAACCCCAGCAGAAATACCTGTGGATTTTCTGCTGATTCTCTTTGTTTTCATGCTGAGGTCATAAACAAAGTCAGGTTTGTGACCACCTTTACTGTCTTTGTTGTCAGATGAAATGACAATAAATGGTTCATGAGTTTGGGTAGGCTTAATACTAAGTAATGCTGAGCAGCTCTAACCTTCCAGATTCTAGTTCTGGGCACTCAAGGAAGCTTTCCAAATAGCCTATTAGTTGTAGAATAGTCAATCTGCTGCAGTCCCAAGTTGTTCTGGGCATAAATAAAGCCCCCTGCCACACACTGAAGCATCAGACAGAGCACATTATAAAGCCTTCTAGTTGTTGAACCCTACAACAAATGCAAGCCACTGTTCTGCACAAACCAGACCTAAAGTAGGCTTTTGAGGACACTTCACCTTCTTTGCCCCTACTCCTAGAAATGTTTTTATTTTGTCACAGAAATTATCTGAGTGTTAGGGGGATTGATGACAACTCTAACATTGAAGGTTCTTGTTAATTTTGAGCATGAGACTGGAGGATATGAGCTCTCCTCCCTTGGCCAGGTCATTTTGGTAACATAGCCCCTTAAGAATTGCCACCTCAAAATGTAAGCTGGAGAGTTTGGTCATCTCCAGTTCCTTTCACTGGGAATCCTTCCAGATAACGTTTCCAGACTTCCTATAAACAAATGCAAAACTGAAGCTCAGCAGCTCCAGTTGGGAATGCTCAGCCATGTGCAAAACCACCAACCCCCAGCTCCCAAAACCAGGATTAGTAGGTCATAGAATCATAGAATCATAGTAAGTTTGGAAGGGACCTCAAAGGTCATCTAGTTCCAACCCCCTGCCATAGGCAGGGACACCTCCCACTAGTACAGGTCACTCAAGGCCTCATCCAACCTGATGCTTGCTTATTTCTTCAGACACTTCCATACTGGACAGTTCCCCACTCCTCCCAGAGCTCACAGCATAAATACTTGGCTAATAAATTGGCCTCTATCTCAGTTAAGCTGTCTTTTCCTTTGGAGTCTGCAAACTACCTGAGGTCATCCTGGCCTATCACTGGGCACCTTTAGCTCAGCCCCAGCAGAAATAATTAACATTAATAGTTGTAAATGTATTTCTCATGCCAGAAGGGAAAATGGAGAGCAGAGCCAAGTGGTGTCCCTCAGGGGTCAGTGCTGGCGCCAGTGCTGTTTGACATCTTTGTCAGTGCTATGGACAGAGGAATCAGTGCAGCCTCAGCAAGTGTGCAGATGGCACCAAGCTGTGTGGCACAGTCAACTTGCTAGAGGGCAGGGATCCATCCAGAGGGACCTGGACAGGCTGGAGAGCTGTGCCCAGGCCAACCTCATGACATTCAAGGTCCTGCACCTGGGTAGGCACAATCCCAAGCACAACTCCAGGATGGGTGGGGAATGACTGAGAGTAGCCCTGAGGAAAAGGACCTGGGGGTCTGGGGTGATGAAAAGCTCAACATGAGCCTGCAGTGTGCACATGCAGCCCAGACAGCAACTGTGTGCTGGGCTGCAGCAAGAGCAGTGTGGGCAGCAGGGCAAGGGAGGGGATTGTGCCCCTTTGCTCTGCTCTCCTCAGACCCCACCTGGAGTCCTGTGTGCAGTTCTGGAGCCCCCAGCACAGGAAGGACATGGAAGTGTTGGAGCGGGTCCAGAGGAGGCCACCAAGATGCTGAGAGGGCTGCAGCAGCTCTGCTGTGAGGACAGGCTGAGAGAGTTGGGGCTCTGCAGCCTGGAGAGGAGAAGGCTTCCAGGAGACCTTAGAGTAGCCTTCCAGGATCTGAAGGGAGCTATAGGAAGGCTGTGGAGGGACTACTGAAAAGGTCTTGTAATGACAGGATGAGGAGTAATGGGTTTGAACTGACAGAGGGGAGATTTAGAGTGGATGTTAGGAGGAAGTTGTTTGCAGTGAGGGTGGTGAGACACTGGCACAGGTTGCCCAGGGAGGTTGTGGCTGCTCCCTCCCTGGAGGTGTTCAAGGCCAGGTTGGAGGAGGCCTTGAGTGAGCTGTGCTAGTGGGAGGTGTCCCTGCCTATGGCAGAGGGTTGGAACTGGCTGGTCCTTGAGGTCCCTTCCAACCTTACCATTCTATAATTCTATGAAACATTTCACACAGCCCTTTCCCTAGGAGCAGACAACTGAGAGCACACAGTGCTGCCCAAGCACTCTGTAGTGCCTGTGTTAGTAATCAATATTAAGAGGACTCCCCCTCCTCCCTGCACACACACACAAACCCTGTGTACAGTATCCCACAAGGTTAAGCGCTGTGCTGCTCAGGGCAAGGCGTTGCACCCTGGTTGCCTAGAGGCAGTTGTTGGCTCAGTGAACGTGATCTGTCTAAGGCAGGAAATATAACCTCAATGGGAGAACAGGAGCTCCTAACAAAAGTCATGAACTCATTCACAATCCAGACATGCCCCAGGAGTTGGTTTTTCGAGTGACCTGGTTTGCCCTCTGTTGTTAGACACTTGTCCCTGCGGCACTATTTCACAGGGAAAAAGAGGGGGAGGGAAAAAAAAAAAAGAAAGAAAGAAAGAGAAAAGAAATTCAAATCTGACTAATCAAAGACAAAATGCTGCTTTCAGCTGCCAGTTGGCAGCTTTCACCCTGCTGGTGGGTAGGTGGTTAAGGAAGTAGAAAGCAAATATTTGGATTCTGAAAACGCTCTTGCAGCACCTTTTTATTTAATTATTTTGGGGGGTGGGGAGCTGTGTGTGTTTCTGTTTAAATAAACTGCCAGCTGAATGGATGATTAATTCTAGAGAGATGGATGTGTCTGAGCTTCCAGAGGTCGTTCTGTGCTCAAGCCAACTTGCTAATGCAAAGCTGATACTCCACTGATTGGTAAAAGTGGTTTTCCCTGTTTACACAAAGAGGGTCAAGCAGCTTTTTGTGGAGTGAGCTCTTGGCAGTGTTGTTTCCTTTTTATTTTAAGGGAGGAAAAGGAAAGATACACTCTCTAGTGAACTCTCCAATGTTTTTATAATGGAATTAATTATATGACTGTACTCATTCTCACTTTATAGAATCATAGAATGGTAAGGTTGGAAGGGACCTCAAAGATCATCCAGTTCCAAGCCCTTACCATAGGCAGGGACACCTCCCACTAGCACAGCTCACTCAAGGCCCCCTCCAACCTGGCCTTGAACACCTCCAGGGAGGGAGCAGCCACAACCTCCCTGGGCAACCTGTGCCAGTGTCTCACCACCCTCACTGCAAACAACTTCCTCCTAACATCCACTTTCAATCTCCCCTCTGCCAGATCAAATCCATTGCCCCTTGTCCTGGCATTACAAGACCTTGTCAATAGTCCCTCCCCAGTCTTCCTGTAGCCCCCTTCAGATACTGGAAGTCTACTATCAGGTCCCCTCAAAGCCTTCTCTTCTGCAGGCTGCAGAGCCCCAACTCTCTCAGTCTGTCCTCACAGCAGAGCTGCTGCAGCCCTCTGAGCATCTTCGTGGCCTCCTCTGGACCTGCTCCACCACTTCCATGTCCTTCCTGTGCTGAAGGTTCCAGAACTGCACACAGGACTCCAGGTGGGGTCTGGGGAGAGCAGAGTAAAGGGGCAGAATCCCCTCCCTTGCCCTGCTGCAGCCCAGCACACAGTTGCTGTCTGGGCTGCACTCACACTGCAGGCTCATGTTGAGCTTTTCATCAACCCAGACTCCAAGATCCTTTTCCTCAGGGCTGCTCTCAGCCATTCACCACCCAGCCTGGGTTTGTGCTTGGGATTGTAGAGTAGCGACTCTTCAGCTATGCAAACCATCATTAAACAACAAAGAAACATGAGCAAAGCACTAGAGGGATGTGGTAGAGCCAGGAGTATAACTATCATAGAATCACAGAATTGTTTTGCTTGGAAAAGACTTGTTAAGACCACTGAGTCCAGTGGTAGACCTAACACCACAATGATCACTAAACCATGCTCCAAAGTGCCATGTCTACACAGTTTATGAACATTTCCAGAGGTGGTGACTCCCCAATTTCTCTGGGCTGCCTGTTCCAATGCCTGGCCGTGCTTTCAGTAATGATTTTTGTCCTAATATCCAACCTAAACCTGCCCTGAAGCAATATGTGGCCATTTCCTCTATATCACTGAATACTAGGGAGAAGAGACCTCACTACAACCTCCTGTCAGGTAGTTGTATCACTTGTATGTTTTACAGACCAAGGATGGAAAACAGTGTAACATCCTTATGGTAACATCCTGATAGTAGCCTTCCAGTATCTGAAGGGGGCTACAGGAAGGCTGGGGAGGGACTATTGACAAGGTCTTGCAATGCCAGGACAAGGGGAATGGGTTTGAACTGTCAGAGGGGAGATTTAGACTGGATGTTAGGAGGAAGTTGTTTGCAGTGAGGGTGGTGAGACACTGGAACAGGTTGCCCAGGAAGGTTGTAGCTGCTCCCTCCCTGGAGGTGTTCAAGGCCAAGTTGGAGGAGGCCTTGAGTGACCTGTACTAGTGGGAGGTGTCCCTGCCTGTGGCAGGGGGTTGGAACTAGATGATCCTTGAGGTCCCTTCCGACCTTACCATTCTATGATTCTATGATCTCAGGTGATGTAATCCACCAGTTTCCAGATTCTGCCAGCCCCACTCACTCCTCCAGCTAGCTCCAGACTTCCTGACAGCTCAGTTGTCCTTCAGTCAAGCATCACTCTTCTGCTGGCAGCACTTCAGCCATCTTTGCCTCTGAGTTTTACAGGCAACTGTCAGCCCGCTGCAAGCAGTCCATCTGTAGGTGTAGAATGAGATGCTGATTCTGATCTTCTGACATCATCATTATCATTCTTATTATTGACATTCTATTTCTCCAGATGGCTAAATTTTCTAAAGCAGGCCTTCATTTCTCTGGTTGGAAGACTGAAAGCAGCTTTTAAGCACGCTAGAAAAAGCTCCACTTTCCCCTCCTCTCCATGCATCTCCATCAGCATTTTCAGGATGTTACCAGCATAGTGCATAGTCACATTTTGCCTTCCTCATTTCATAACATCAGGGAGTCAGGCAGGGATTAAATGCTCTCTTTAAGAATGCTTTGACACATTTTGTCGAGGCTAAGATCATTCTATTGAAGTATTATAATGATTTACTTGAGGTAAATCAGCAAATAACTCCTCTTGCCCCACAGGGCCACTCAGCTAAGGGTGTGCTTTGTGCGCACACAGCCCAACAGCTTCAGCAATTGGCACTTTTCCTTCAAGTCAGTGTAGAGATTACACAGTATGACAGAGATATTTAGAGAGATACTGCTGGTGGTGTCTGAGCCCCTAGGCTTTGTTCAGGCAGCTCCAATCTGAAGGGATCACTTCCATACCCAAAGAAAAAAAGCAAATCTCTGGAGTGCAGTGTGAAGTGTTTCCTATTAATGGCAACATGAATGTTATTGCCGAGCTGTGCTATGTTGGATGATTGTATGCAGCAGAAGGTAATTTAACTCACCAGGATTTTGCTTTGCTTCCCTCCCCCAGGTTAAAAGTCTGCTCAGATGCCTGCTTTACACATAAAATCATCCAGTGACTGGAGCAAATGCCTCTTGGAGCACAAAGCAGTAGCAGGCAGGCAGCAGCTCAAACAAGCCCCTGTCACCAGAGGAAGCAGACAGTGGGGCTGTGGTTTGCCACTGATCTCCCCATTCCTTAGCTGGTGAGGGGAGAATTATTAAACCCTTCTGCTTTGCTCTGAGGTGCTACAAATAGAATGGTAAATCTAAATAATGAGGTGCATGCTGTTCCCTTCAGTATGTGCTGCAGATGACAAGCAGGGACCAAAAACCGAAAGGAAAACCTATGTATAGCTGGAGGCCATTGTGCCCACCACGGAGCTGACTCCTGAGGAGTGCTGAGGTATGTACCTTGTACTCACATCCTGCAGCTGTGACTGCCTTGTGATCTGAGGCCATTTACTCATACTAGGATGCTCTTTGCAGCAGTGAGCTCCTGTTTCATGGCCCAGTTACAGAAAAGGGAGGTTGCATCCTGAGATCAGAGCTGTGCTCCTGAACTTTGCCCAAACTTCCTCCTCCTTGACCCCACAAGAAGAGATTGAAACTGGATGTTAGGAGGAAGTTGCTTGCAGTGAGGATGGTGAGACACTGGCACAGGTTGCCCAGGGATGTTGCGGCTGCTCCCTCCCTGGAGGTGTTCAAGGCCAGACTGAAGGAGGTCTTGAGTGTCCTGTGCTAGTGGGAGGTGTCCCTGCCTGTGGCAGGGAGTTGGAACTCGATGATCCTTGAGGTCTTTGGAAGCAGAGCTGATTGCCAAAGTTACTGAATAACAAATCAATTCTCTTTCCATTGCCCCTTGTCCTGGCATTGCAAGACCTTGTCAATAGTCCCTCCCCAGCCCTCCTGTAGCTCCCTTCAGATCCTGGAAGGCTACTCTAAGGTCTCCTGGAAGCCTTCTCTTCTCCAGGCTGCAGAGCCCCAGCTCTCTCAGCCTGTCCTCACAGCAGAGCTGCTGCAGCCCTCTGAGTATCTTTGTGACCCTCCTCTGGACCTGCTCCAACTCTTCCATGTCCTTCCTGTGCTGGGGGCTCCAGAACTGCATACAGGACTCCAGGTGGGGTCTGAGGAGAGCAGAGCAAAGGGGCACAATCCCCTCCCTTGCCCTGCTGCCCACACTGCTCTTGCTGCAGCCCAGCACACAGTTGCTATCTGGGCTGCACTCAAACTACAGCCTCATGTTGAGCTTTTCATCACCCCAGACCCCCAGGTCCTTTTCCTCAGGGCTGCTCTCAGCCATTCCCCACCCATCCTGGAGTTGTGCTTGGGATTGTGCCTACCCAGGTGCAGGACTGATTAATTTTTCAACACAGTTGTATTAAACCAGGATTACCCTTTAACAAGATCCTGCTGTCACTTCTAGAGTGCTGTTTTAAGCTGTTAACCAGTGCTGTGCTAATAGCTTCACATGCAGTTAGTTTCTCAAACTCAGATTTAACACATTTCCAAACAGAAAATGTGTGCATTATTTTGTGGCTTAAATCTGTTTTATCATGATACCACTTCCAAAATACTGAAGGCATAAAATGGTTTATGGTCCAGAAGATAAACCAGCACAAGGCAGTCTGCTGGAATACATGGGAGGATCTGAGGAAGTGCTAAAAGCCTTATTACAGCTACAGAATGGACTCTTAAATCTTTTATGCAACTTGATCAGCTCCCACTGAACCACACTGTATTGTTTCATACAAAAGTTGCTGTGCACAGTCTTTCTGGACCAGAACAGGCTGCTTCTGGGTTTTACCAGGTTTTGTATTAAATAGTAAACTACAAATGATCTCATGAGAATTGTTATTTATTTTTTTTTTATCCCAGTGTGCTGCTCGTGGATGCTAAGCCATAGAATCACAGAGTCATAGAATCATAGAATCAGTCAGGGTTGGCAGGGACCACAAGGATCATCCAGCTCCAACCCCCCCCCATGCCATGGGCAGGGACACTTCACACTAGATCAGGCTGTCCAGAGCCTCATCCAGCCTGGCCTTAAACACCTCCAGGGATGAGGCTTCCACCACCTCCCTGGGCAACCACTTCCAGGCTCTCACCACCCTCATGAGCTTTGAGGTCACTTCCAACCTTACCATTCTATGATTCTATGAACTTCTTCCTAACATCCAGTCTGAATCTACCCATTTCTAGCTTTGTTCCATTCCCCCCAGTCCTATCCCTACCTGACATCCTAAAAACTGCTTCCTCAGTTTTCTTGAGCCCACTTAATACACTGAAAGGTCACACTGAAGTCACCTCAGAGCCTTCTCCTCTCCATACTGAACAACTCCAACTCCCTCAGGCTCTCCTCATAGCAGAGGTGCTCGTCTTCCCTGATGGTCAACAAAGCAATGATGTCTATAGAGCATCAAACCAGGGGCAGTCACTTCATCCTCCAAGGAAGTGCTGCAGCTGACAGCCAGGCTGGGAGGAGCAGCCCAGCAACATTGTCCTCTCTGGGGGAAGAGGCAGGTTTCCTGAACTGGAATTTGCCTGTGGCAACAGGTATGAGGAGATGATTCCTCTCTCACCTTGGGTTCTTTGACAGAAAAAATGCAGTACAGAATAGAATCATAGAATGGTAAGGTTGGAAGGGACCTCAAGGATCATCCAGTTCCAACCCCCACTAGCACAACACCTCCCACTAGCACAGCTCACTCAAGGCCTCCTCCAACCTGGCCTTGAACACCTCCAGGGAGGGAGCATCCACGACCTCCCTGGGCAACCTGTTCCAGTGCCTCACCACCCTCACTGCAAACAACTTCCTTCTAACATCCAGTTTTCAGTGTCCCCTCTGCCAGTTTAAACCCATAATAACCCTCCACTTTTTTTCTGCTCAAGCAGTACACCACTAAAAGCCTCCATAGGTTGAAGTGACTTTTTGCATGTAGAAAAGGCTTTCAGGTCCCTGGTTTGTTACTTGGTTTTGTCAACCAAAGCTGCCAGATGAGGTTTGGGTTGTCCATTTTTCATAAAGCTATTTAACCTTACACTCTACTCTACTTTTCCAGCTCATTTTTCAAATGGAGAGCAGGTTGTGGCAGAGATCTCCTGTCACTATTCTAATGGTTTGGCTGAAGCTCAGACTCTGTGCTCCCAAGTACAATATAATCCATTCTTGCTTAAACTCTAAGCATTGCTAATGATTTAAAAAAGAAATTGAGCAGGTGATTCAGTGAAGATGTCCTCTGGAGAGGAGTGTGAAAAGGAAAAACACAAGAAGAATAAGGACTCCTGAAAGGTTGTGGGTGGTTTTTTTGTTTTTTTTTTTTTTTTGAGCATCTGTAGTAGTCTAAGACATATGAAGAGCATCCAGACCATAAATATTGAAGCAAAACAGTTGGCAAGTGAACAAAATATTTTCAGTGCTGTGCAAGAGAGAATGAAAATCTGTGCAGAGCAATTATGTGTTTTATAATCCTGAATTGGTGACAGAAAGGTACAATGAGGAAAATTAGTGTAGTTACCTTTTAAGGGCACTGATGAGATTTGACCTAGGCCTTCATTTAGAGGCAGGAACAGGTATTCAGTTCATGTTCTCCCACAAGGCAGGATAAAAACATTAAACTCTGCTACACATAAAAGCAAAAAAACACAGGCAGCTCAGCCTTGTGTAGGCAACATTTTACTCTGGGGGAGAGGAGCATCTTATTTTTTTTTATTTTTTTTTCCAGAAGAGAATTAAAATATGGCTTTGTGGTATGTAACACTTAGCAGGCAGATGGTGGTTGTTCAGAGAACAGGAGGAGAGCAAATGGAAGGGTCAGCAACTCTGAGTGAGTATCTGTATAAGCCACGAGTGAATCCAGCCTTCCTGCCATGCTGTGGCACTGATGTCAGCACAGTAGCAGCAAATGATTTGTCCCAGAATGGTTGTTTCTTAGCCCAAAGCAGAAAAAAAAAACAAACCCAAACCACCTCAACATTTTAAAATATTCAGTCTCCACCCCTGAAATGCCTCCAGGCTGTTCCTTTGGCCAGAATTTGCTGACAGCTTGGGGAGAGAGAGAGAGATGAAACAAGTACCAATGGCCTAGTGCGTGAGGATCAGCTAAGACTGAAGTCCTGCTGTGTTAGGATCTAGACAGACATGTAGCAACTGCTGTTGCTGGCAGAGCCTCCAGCTGTTTAAGCAGAAAAGATCAGTATCTGTGTCTTGCAGAGGAATCAGGAGATTTGCTTAAAGTGTCAGATGAACTCATTGCAGAAACTGTCTGAAGGCCTAAAGATTAAACTTCAGCTGCCTAAAACCCAGAGACATCCAGAAGAAGCCAGAGAATGTAGCACAGAGCTTGTGAAAGAGTTGCCCTCATTTGAGTTGAGAACTGGAGGAGCATCCAGAATTGACATCATTGCTCTCTACAACTACCTGAAGGAAGGTTGTAGCCAGGTGGGGTTGGGCTCTTCTCTCAGGCACCCAGGGACAGGACAAGAGGACACAACCTCAAACTGCACCAATGCAGGTTCAGGCTGGATGTTAGGAAGAAGTTCTTCATGGAAAGAGTGATTGGCATTGGAATGGGCTGCCTGGGGAGGTGGTGGAGTGCCCATCCCTGGAGGTGTTTAAGAGGAGGCTGGATGAGGCACTCAGTGCCATGGGTTAGTTAATCAGAAGGGTTAGGTGATGGGTTGGACTTGATGATCTTGGAGGTCTTTTCTAAGCTGCTTGATTCTGTGGTTCTGTGACAGCTGTGCAGCTGACTCCCAGTCCTGCAACTTTGCCTTTTGCTTTTCCCTCAACAGATGGACAGCAACAGTGAGATACTTTCAAAAGCAGCTTCATGTGTTGACAGGTTACAGATACAGTCTCTGTTCTGTAGGGCTAACACAATTGCTTGGCACCTTCATGGCAAAAATCTCTCACAAACCAGAGCTGATTTCTATTGTGCTGTACTTTGAGCTGTTTCTGAGCACACAGGAGAGAAGGCAGAAGAAATGAGCAGCCATTTAAAACCTGTGCTGCTGTTGATGCTAACTCCATTTCATCCATGTAGCTACTACTAAGAATAATAAAGAATGAAGTGAACTTGAACAAGGTATTTCCTTACCCTTGCATGCTGCAAAAAGTAAAGCTCATCAAGAGTTTTTAATTATCAGCCATGCAAAAATGCATTGCTGCTGTGTCCTGACATATCTATGAAGGATACCTTCATAAAGAAATGAAAAAGAAGTAAAACTTGTGGCCTCACAGCCCAAAAGAGAAGCCATACCATTTTGTGTGTGAGTGGAGAGCAAACAGTCTAGAGTGGATCATAGAATAATAGAATGGTAAGATTGGAAGGGACCTCAAGGATCATCCAGTTCCAACCCCCCTGCCATGGGCAGGGACACCTCCCACTAGCACAGGTCACTCAAGGCCTCCTCCAACCTGGCCTTGAATGCCTCCAGAGAGGGAGCAGCCACAACCTCCCTGGGCAATCTGTGCCAGTGTCTCACCACCCTCACTGCAAACAACTTCCTCCTAACATCCAATTTAATTTCCCCTCTGCCAGTCCAAACTCATTGCCCTTGTCCTGGCATTCCCAGACCTTGTCAATAGTCCCTCCCCAGCCTTCCTGTACCCCACTTCAGATCCTGGAAGTCTACTCTAAGGTCTCCTGGCAGCCTTCTCTTCTCCAGGCTGCAGAGCCCCAACTCTCTGAGCCTGTTCTCACAGCAGAGCTGCTGCAGCCCGCTCAGCATCTTTGTGACCCTCCTCTGGACCTGCTCCAACAGTTCCATGTCCTTCCTGTGCTGAGGGCTCCAGAACTGCACACAGGACTGCAGATGGGGTCTGAGGGGAGCAGAGCAAAGGGGCAGAATCCTCTCCCTTGCCCTGCTGGCCACACTGCTCTTGCTGCAGCCCAGCACACAGTTGCTGTCTGGGCTGCACTCAAACTACAGCCTCATGCTGAGCTTTTCATCAACCAAGACCCCACCAACCAAGACCCTCCCTTAAAGGTCTATTCCACCCCAAACCATTCTATGATTCTGTGATCAGAACTGTTAGATCTTCACCTCTCCTGCTATAGGGTCTGGTTTGGCACCCAGAGAAAGCCTTGAGTAATTTTGTCCAAACCCCTGTGAATGTGGCAGCTCTCACCAGCCTTGCAATGAGCTTTAGAAGAGCAAGAAGTTACAAATAACTTTTCAGTAGCCTATAAAGTAATTAAAAAGGTAATAGTAAAAACTCCTTTGACTTTTGTGTGGCTCCTCCTGAGAAGTGGGGCAGGAGGGAGAAAGTCAGAGCCAGTCCATAGTCTGCTTCATTGGAAAGAAATTAACTTCAATGGGAAGAATAATGCTGCTTACAAATCCAGGAGGCTGCAGCACATAGGAAATAGAGCATGAAAAGGATTTGTGCTGTGATGTCGAGATTAGAGAGAACAAGCAACATGAATTAGCAAGTGGAATGCAAATATTGTACATTGAAGTGTAACTTCAGCATAATACCAGAGATGTGGGTGCATAAGGAATGGGAGAATCTCTAAAGTAGAATTAAAACTGCTGCTCTCTGCTCACTGGAGCTCATGCACAGTGCCTTAGGTGGCCCCATCCTCCACTGATCTAGAGCTGATGCTTTCTCCTTGCTCTTCTTTAGCAGATCTTATTGCATGGAATTAGAGATTTTGTTCTGTGCAGATCCTTTGCCTTTGGGGCAGTGACTTGCTCACAAGAACATGTGGAGGCTGACATGTCTGGCTCTGGGCTTGGACAGCAGTTCTAACCGAAGGTAACATAGAGGTCCTTTAGAGGGCAGTGGGGGGAAAGAAAAGCAGATTTGTGTCAGTAAGCACAGGGCAGGCTGCTTTGTTGCCCAGGTGGATCAGTAACTACAGGCTGCAGCCTCAGCCATCTGCACTGCTCTTTGCACCCCCTTGTGAGAAGAAGGAACAGGCCAGCGTTTAGTAGGGACAAATCTAATGCACCATTATTTATCTTCAAGGCTTTCTTGCCCCTGAAGATGGAGCTCAGCACTGGATGTATTGTATGTGTAGTGCTGCACTGTGAATAAAGCAACTTCTTCAATGCTTTGCTGAATCAGGGCCATGTTATACATAAAGCTTTCTGTAGTTGGAAGGGTTGAACAAAGAACCTCCTGAATGCAGACAAGAAAAAGTAGTTTTCTTCTGTAAAAACATTTAAAAAGATTTTACATGCTTTATGGGCTTGAGGGAAGAAGTATTTTGAAATGTAAGCTGATATAAAATAAGTTTTCTTTAACTCTGCAAGGCTGGAGCCTGTGTTTTTTTAAAGGCTCTAGGTCTAAGCTTGTCTGTGCCTGTGTGAGCCCAGTGGTAAATCTTCTTGAGGTCTGTGGTAATGGGTTGGACCTGATGATCTTTGAGGTCTCTTCCAACCTTTGTGATACTGTGAAATCTCACAACAGCTGTGTGGTCATCATTACCTCTTTACTACCAAGCTTGTCTTGATCTGTGAACTCCAGACCTGAATAGAGAAGTGACAGGTTTAGGACTCATTTCTCCATACTCTTACATGGAGGCATTTACAGGTCTAATGACATAGAAGTTGTCCTCTCACCACCTAATTACCTGCAGTCACCTTCTCAGTAGCATAGCTGTGTTGCAGTGACTGCACCTGACCCTACACCTACCTCTTGTGTTCATTGCTCTTCCCTACTTGATCTATCAGCACAAGAAGCCAACTTCTGATATGCACTTGAATACTTTTTTTGTTTTTAGGCAGAGAGGGGAAGAGGAATGAAAGAGGTGATTTGGGCTTTTAAACAAATAAACTTGAACAGGTTGGACAAGGCCTTGAGTGACCTGTTCTAGTGGGAGGTTGGAACTAGATGATGGCCTTAGCTATGGCAAGGGGTTGGAACTAGATGATCCTTGAGGTCCCTTCCAACCTTACCCTTCTATGATTCTAACTCCCAAAACACAGTATTAGTGCAAAGGGCCAAGTATGTAATTTTCTCAGTAGCAAATACAGCTACATGTATCTAAATCCAACACTTTATAGGATATGACAGGGCTCAGAAATGATTTTCTGTTTAAGTACATAAGATCAAACATGTTTGTCATTTTAGCCTTCTCTTTATTCTATCTGATTTCAAGATCTTCAGACAGACTGTCTTGAGATGTCATTGCTTGAAGCTTCTGCTTTTATCACATTAACCACTCTTCATGAGCTTTTACACATCAAAATGTCTTTAGATACATTGTTGAAGAGAGAGTACTTGGGAAGACTTCAATAAAAAGTTAAAGAACCTCTGCCTCTAACTTTATACAAACACATTTAAGGGAGAAAAAAAAAACCCACAAAAAAGCACCCAAACACACACCAAAAAAAAGGACACTCTGGAACCAAACTAAAACCTCATACAAAACTCCACAATGCTACACTCTCATGGTATTGATCTATCTATCTATAGCTATCTATCTGTCTATCTATCTATGTCTATCTATCTATCTATCTATCTATCTATCTATCTATCTATCTATCTATCTATCTATCTATCTATCTATCTATCTATCTATCTACCTAAGAAGGCAGAAAAAGGCTTTTTCATTATGGTGGAATACAGCTTTGTTAGTGTGCAAATCCCCAGAATCATAGAATCATAGAATGGTAAGGTTGGAAGGGACCTCAAAGATCATCCAGTTCCAACCCCCTGCCATAGGCAGGGACACCTCCCACTAGTACAGCTCACTCAAGGCCTCCTCCAATCTGGCCTTGAACACCTCCAGGGAGGGAACAGCCACAACCTCCCTGGGCAACCTGTGCCAGTGTCTCACCACCCTCACTGCAAACAACTTCCTCCTGACATTCAGTTTCAATCTCCCCTCTGCCACTTCAAACCCATTGCCCCTTGTCCTGTCATTGCAAGACCTTGTCAGTAGTCCCTCCCCAGCCTTCCTGTAGCCCCCTTCAGATACTGGAAGGCTTCTCTAAGGTCTCCTGGAAGCCTTCTCTTCTCCAGGCTGCAGAGCCCAAACTCTCTCAGCCTGTCCTCACAGTAGAGCTGCTGCAGCCCTCTGAGCATTTTTGTGGCCTCCTCTGGATCTACTCCAACACTTCAGTGTCCTTCCTTGATGTATTTCTGCATACCTAGCCTAGGAGATCCTGCTTTGGCAGGGGAACTGGAATACCCCTAATGTTCTATGATTCTATCAGTTAAAGCATTGCCATAAATGATACCCATAGGAAACATGGTTTCTTAATGTAACAGCAGGCAAGGTTTGAACTAAGGGGACCTAAGTGGCAAATGCAATCCTGTTTCATTTTTATGCTATTTAGAGAAGACTTGGAGCTCAGAATGTCATGTGCTTTCAATTCCTCTTCCCTGTTAATTTGGGAGGTTAATTATATGTCATACATGAAGCACCCAGGATTAATCACAAGTAATTTAGTGTTTGAAGCAGATTGTGTCAACACAGTACAGGGACAGGACTATAGTTAGAAACAAAACAGAAAGGCCATTCAGTGGCTTCACAGATAAGGATACTTGGCAAGCATTTGTGAGGCACAGCAGCAAACCATTAACTTTGAGAATTTGTCTTTCTTGCAAGTTTTTAACCTTGATTTATCAAAAGGAGGAATGGTCCCTCTAGGCTGCTAACCAGTTAGAAGAGGAGTTGTTCCTGATAAGCTGATTCCTTGATTACTGAAGTGGGGAATGGATGTGTCTGGGATGAAGGCTGGGTGACACCTCTGTGCTAACTCCAGCTGAGCAATCCCTGTAGAGCAGCCCAAACCTCTCTGCTAACTCCAGCCGAGCAATCCCTGTAGAGCAGCCCAAACCTCTCTGCTAACTCCAGCTGAGCAATCCCTGTAGAGCAGCCCAAACCTCTCTGCTAACTCCAGCTGAGCAATCCCTGTAGAGCAGCCCACACCTCTCTGCTAACTCCAGCTGAGCAATCCCTGTAGACCAGCTGTGAAGTTTTGGGAGTTCCCCCTTCAGATACTGGAAGGCTACTCTAAGGTCTCCTGGAAGCCTTCTCTTCTGCAGGCTGCAGAGTCCCAACTCTCTCAGTCTGTCCTCATAGGAGAGCTGCTGCAGCCCTCTGAGCATCTCTGTGGCCTCCTCTGGACCTGCTCAAACAGTTCGATGTCCTCCCTGTGCTGGGGGCTCCAGAACTGCACACAGGACTCCTTCCATATTTCTTGGCTTACCAAGACCACAGCTCACCCACCTGAACAGTCCATAACTAGCAGGTACAGAAGGTGATCTGCACTGATTAGCATCAAGAATGGTCTGACACACAGCAAAGGCATCACACAGTTTCAGTCCAGACCTCAGTTTGAACAACTGGACTCCAGGAATCATTGCAGTGTTCTGAGTAAGGAAAGGCCAGGGATATGGGTGACTATGCAGTCTTTCCAGAAGCATCCACCAGCTACATGGAGGCAAAAGTTTCCTCAGAAGCATGTGTGCTGTCTATTTATGAGTTCAACCCTCCAGTGCTTGCCCATTTTTCATATATAAATCTGTGCCTAACTCAATTTTCATTCTGGAGTTGCATTTCCATTTATCTTTTCTTATGAGAACTTGTATGCCAGTTAAAAAGGGGGAGGAGGGAAATGAAAATGGAGACTAAATAACTTGCAATAACACAAGATAAAATTGTTACCTTACAAAGGAAATGTGTGACACCCAGCACACCAGAAGGTATTACTTCCTTAAATAAGGCTGGGTTTGGATATCATACACTGAATATTGAAGAAGATTAAATGCTAATAATCAGATCAAAAGTGGATATATGAGATGGGAGATGAGGCTGGGAAATTGCTTGCCAGGCTGAACAAAGAGGAGGACAGGAGTAAAGTTATTAGCTCAATTAAGGAGAAAGATGGTCTGATGAAAACCTACACTCACAGAAATAAATCAAGTATTTAGAATATTAAAAAAAAAAAAGAGAGAGACTTAAATCTATGGACAGATTTTCTTTGACATCTTCTATGGCAGTGTAATCTAAAAGCTTCCCTGATTATGAATGGGTAATACCTGCAAGAAATAAACATAACATTTAGCAGCCTTTCTGTACTTTACAATGAGTTCCTCAAAGGGATCTTGCAGATGGGAAATGATTGTTACTCCTGGGTTTTATGGACAGGAAGGGAGCACACTTGTGGCTGCAGCTTTCTGTGTCCTGCTCCTTGACTCTCAGGGTGGTATAAGTCTCTCCTGGTGCTCATTTTATCACAGTATCACAGTATCACCAAGGTTGGAAGAGACCTCAAAGATCATCAAGTCCCAACCATCACCACAGACCTCAAGACCAGACCATGGCACCAAGTGTCACGTCCAAACCTGCCTTGAACACCTCCAGGGACACTGACTCCACCACCTCCCTGGGCAGCCCATTCCAGCAGTCAATGACTCTCTCAGGCAACAACTTTCTCCTCACCTCCAGCCTAAACTTCCCCTGCAACAGCTTGAGACTGTGTCCTCTTGTTCTGGTGCTTCTTGCCTGAGAGAAGAAAGCAACCTCCTCCTGGCTACAAGCACCCTTCAGGTAGTTGTAGGCAGCAAGAAGGTCTCCCCTGAGCCTCCTCTTCTCCAGGCTAACCAATCCCAACTCCCTCAGCCTCTCTCCATAGGGCTGTGCTTGAGGCCTCTCCCCAGCCTCGTTGCCCTTCTCTGGACACACTCAAGTACCTCGATGTCCTTAAATTGAGGGGCCCAGAACTGGACTCAGTACTCAAGGTGTGGCCTAACCAGCCCTGGAAAGGTTCAAGATTCCAAGTGAGGTTGGATGGGGCTCTGAGCAACCTGTTGTAATGGAAGATGCCCTGCTCACTGCAGGGGCATTGGACTAGATGACCTTTAAAGGTCACTTCCAACCCAAACCATTCTATGATTCTATGATCCCCCTGTGGGATAGCTGCAAGGCCATGAACTTTACTTTCAAGACTGATTTCAGTGATGAAGCATTAAAGAAGCATTTTAGGTACCAGTGATCCCCAGTGAAAGATATTGGTGGATGCTTATGAAGCATTTTCTCATATCCCAGCCTGTTAACTTTTCATTAATTCAGGGATAGTTCTAGAAACATAAAACATAACAATGGATTGCCTACTCTATAACTAAAAATAAAAACAAAACAACTATCTTAAACCCCAAAGGCCCTCACTAATTGACCTGACATGCTAATTAAGCAGTTTTGATCAGAAATAATTAACATAATCCAGCTAGCCCAATTAGAGTACAGGGAGGGGGGATGAAAAAAAGAAAAAAGAGAGAGAAATTAGAACATTTCAGGAGCTTTAATTTTAAGAGTATCATTTGCAATATGAAACAGCAGCTGATTCAGCAAAGCAAGCTGGAGTTCTGGGCTTAGAGAACAAGTTATAGCCCACTACACAAGGAAACAGTAGATATAAAGCCCTGACATTTTCTTGGTGGCAGTGAGAAGACAAGCAGAAAACCTTTAAAACTTATTATCACCTCTAGAAGAGGCAGGCAGAAGAAGACAGAGCAGTTTAGCTGCTGCAGCAGCACTGAGAGAACGAGCTACATGCTGGTCCCACACCACAGCCACTGTGGATAGGTGAGAAAAACACAGCCTGTGGGAAGCCTGCATATGGAATTTGCCCTTGGAGAGACACTGTTAGCAATTATTATTTGCTGCTTCCACCGCAGAAGAGTGGAAATCTCAAGTCTCACTGTCCTAAGTGCAAAGGAAGAGAGAAGAAAACTCTGCTAATGAGCCAAAGAATGAGTGATATGCCTGCAAATGAAGTGAGACAGCTGTGTGTGGAGAGGGTGCTAACAGTTGCTTAATTTGGTTTTGGTTAAAAAAAAAAAAAAAGATAAATACTGAGACTTGTACACACAGAGAGGCTCAGCAGTGTGGAAGCAAGACAGGGTAGAGGGGTTGGACTTGTACCAGACTCTGTGCAGAGCAGAGAGGGGACAGGGAAGGATGCAGGACTCTGCAGGACCAAACCAAGGATTGCTTCCGAGGCATCCTGGTGCCAGGAGCCAAGCACTATCCTTGTCTAACTAATGAGGCAAGGTGCCAGATGAGATCCCACTCTTGCTTTAATTAAACAATCTCAGTACCTCTACTAACTATGTTCCATCCCTGTTTCAAGCTGCAGGAATGGGTGTCCTGTCCCAGGCTCACCAAGCCCAGCTTCTGGTTCCAGCCAGTCCCCCATGGTGTGCCCACTGCTGGGCACTGCACCAATATGGCCTTTCCCTAGACCATGTTTCCTAAGCACCTTGGGGACAGGATGGGCACCATGGGAGGACTGAAGAGCACTTGGATGTTTTAGCAGGAAGAAGACCAAGCTGCTGTCATAATGCCCTGGGAGGTTGTGGTTACTCCCTTCCTGGAGGTGTTCAAGGCCAGGTTGGAGGAGGTATTGAGTGACCTGTTCTAGTGGGAGGTGTCCCTGCCAGTTGGAACTGGATGATCCTTGAGGTCCCTTCCAACCTTATCATTCTATGATTCTGTGATTCTATGGTTCTGTGATTCTATGATTCTATGCTGTGACCAATTTCTTCCTGGCAGAAAGCTGTCTTTTGAATTTGAGCAGGTGTACAGATAGATTGAGATTTTCAGAACACATATTTTGGTCTTCAGATCTTAATTAATTTGACTTCAGGGAGAATTTTTAGTAAATGGACTTGTGAATGGAACCTCCCTACCAGGGAACATTGCATTCACTGCTTCCTGTTTAGGTATTTAAGTAATGTTGAAAGGCTTGGACTTTCTGTGCTGTTAGTTTCAGCAAACCCACTCATGCCATTTTCACTCTATGTGTCTAACACAGGAAGATGATGTCAAGTCTTGGAGGAAACTAGGTGCAAATCTCAGCCTCTCAAGGTGCTATCTTCAAACTTCATCTTCTCTTAGTAGCACCAGAAAAAGGACTCCTTGTGCACAAAATAGCCTGAAACCTCCCCAACTGATGTGAGATTTTGGACACACTGCATGAAATATTCAAGGAATTTATTCCCTGCCCTGAACCTTGACACACACTTTGCTTTCCTGCACATCCCCAAAATTCCTGTTGTCTCAGGAAGTGTGGATTCCAAGGCTTGGATTCAGTCAGGCTAATTACTCGTGTTGTAATAATCAACCTGCATAATTTATCACTTCTTTGAACATTTAATTAGCCAACACTGCAAGACAATTAGGTTCTGAATTGGGAGAAATTAAAATGCTAGCTTTGCAGCTTTAAGGATATGCAAGGCACCAAGGATTGCTGCCATGAAAATATTCAACAAAGCAGATAAGAATGCAAAGATCTCAGCCAGGTTAATGATTCTGAAGTAACACAGCCTTTGAAAAGCTAACTGTGAAATGTCTATGTTTCATCACATGTCAATCTGTCTGCGCTGAAAGATAAAAACAAGAAGCTGAAAATGGCAATTTCCTCCTCCTCCATGCTCAGCTCCAGCTCCCTCCAGTGAGTGAGGCTCATCAAACCTCCTACACATCCACTCCTACCCTTGGGTAACAGGTCCCAGTTCAATCCCTCTACGCATCCGCCCAGGGGGAAGGTCACATTTTGTTTTCCTATAAGCAAAGCACTAATTCATTTTTCTAAGTGCTCTAAAACTGCTTTGGAAGTGTCTCTATATCAGGCTGTTAAATGTTCTTTAACAGATACAGAATAATAAACCTGAATATGGAGCTTTAATAGGAAAAATGAGCAGTGGAGATGGTTTAAGATTAGTAGTCAATGGAGACGCTTTTGTACCACTAGCAGAAGAGCTTTCATTATGCACACTGTCATTTGGTTTCCATGACTAAGCCATTGTAATAAACTGAAAAGAACCACAGATAATACTTTTAGAAGTGCTGAAGAATCACAGGCCTAATTCTTGCTGGTTTTCCAAGGAAGTCTCATTCTCAGTCTTGCAGCTGCAGCACATATTTCGATGCTTTATTTGCATTTCTTCGGGATTAGTACAGAAAGCAGGAGGCTCCTGGTGTCTTTGTGCATCTCAATAGCTGGGTCAAAACTATGATACAAAACAAAACACTGTCCAAATCCTTGGGCTGTTTTGACCTCTGAGAGTCCTTGCTTGTTCTTGAGCTGTTTGCTCAAGTAGTGACCACATGTATTTGTAGTACAGAGGGGAAGACCTGTAGATGCATTTTGTAGAATCGTAGAATGGTTTAAGTTGGAAGGGACCTCAGAGATCATCATGGAACAGGTTGCACAGGGAGGTTGTGGCTGCACCCTCCCTGGAGGTGTTCGAGCCAGGTTGGACGAGGCCTTGAGTGACCTGTACTGGTGGCAAGTGTCCCTGCCTATGGTGGGGGGTTGGAACAGGATGAGCTTTGAGGATAGGAGTTGTCCTTGAGCCCTGTCTGAAGGATAATATATTAAGGTGGAATCCAATGAGCATCACAAGGGAAGGAGGCTGCAACTGTTACAGTTGGGATCCAAGATAAGAAGATGATCTGTATATTGCATCTGTGTCTGATCCAACTTTACTATCATGGCAGAGGTAAGACTTGCCCCTTCCTCACCTGTCTAGCCTGTATCGTCTCTAAACAGATGGAAAGAGGAAACCAGTGCCCTGCCCTGCATGATTTTCCTGTCATGGGCTCAGACAAGGTGACAAGTGGTAGCAGAGAGGGAAGGAGGGAAATATCAAAACTGTAATTTCAGGTTGCAAAAGCAGGTGTGCTTTAGTTGCTAGGACAGGAGGAGTAGTTCAAGGCCAGGCTGGATGAGACCTTGAGTGACCTGTGCTAGTGGGAGGTGTCCCTGCCTATGGCAGGGTGTTAGAACTGTATGATCTTTGAGGTCCCTTCCAACCTTTCCATTCTATGATTCTATGATTCTGTGATTCTATGATTCCGTGGTTCTATGATTCTATGATTCTATGATTCTATGTTCTATCCCAACCTCCCTGCCATGGGCAGCGACATCTCTTAACTAGGGTTGGCTGCTCAAAGCCTCATCCAACCTGACCTTGAACACCATTCTATGTTCTATCCCAACCTCCCTGCCATGGGCAGCGACATCTCTTAACTAGGGTTGGCTGCTCAAAGCCTCATCCAACCTGACCTTGAACACCCCCACAGAGGAGGCATTCACAGCCTACCTGGGCAGCATATTCCAGGGTCTCACCACCCTCATACTGAAGAACTTCCTCCTAAGATCCACATCTAACAAATACAACTCTACAAATGCAGCCTCCAGTGAGATGCAGATGCATTCAGAAGCTCTTTACTGTGAGGTTGGTGTAGCACCAGAACAGGTTGCCTAGGGAGGTGGTTGAGGCCCCTTCCCTGGAGACATTCAAGGTGAGGCTTGATAGGGCCCTGGGTGGTCTGGGTTAGTGGGGATGTCCCTGGTGGGTGTAGGGGGGGGGCAGGACTGGATAACTTCTTGAGGTCTCTTCTGGCCCAGAACATTCTCTGATTCTATGATCTCCCAAAGAGCCTGGAGAGATGCGCACAGACATCAGTATCAGACACCTATTGATACTGGGCTTGCAAGCAGTAATAGCTCCAGATAATTCTGACTACACTTTTCAATGGTGTATTTAGTGCTAATTAGTCCATTTTGAATTGTTTGCCCAAAACTACACAACAATATCACTTCATTAAACAGGCTTCAATTAAAGAAGGGAGAAAAACGTTCCCATCAGAAGGCTATCTGCAGGCATTACACAAGCACCTCAAATTAGAGCTGAAATTTCAGCTTTCTTGTTACCATGAGAACAGCAACATTTCTCACAGCCTGTTAAAATTATTAAGGAGCATATATCTTTTTAAACCTCATTATTATTTATCTAGGGTTCTACAAGCCTTGGCTGTGCCCCACGCTAACCACCATTAATCACATGTCAAGTGAACTAGTGCCAATATGTAGAGAGCCTCTGCCATGTTTTGCCAACAGCTATAATTAGCTTTTATCTTTCTGTTGTCTTCTCTTTTTTTCTTTCCTTTTTTTTTCCTTCCCCTAGCAATGTGTGGACATTTGAGGAGAAACTGCTGTTAATGAAAAAAACAAAACCAAACAACCAACCAGAGAAGCTTGTGTCTCCAGGAATCATAGAATCATAGAATTAAGGTTGGAAGGGACATCAAGGATCATCCAGTTTCAACCCCATGTCATAGGCAGGGACACCCCCACTAGTACAGGTCACTCAAGGCCTTGTCCAACCTGGCCTTGAACACCTCCAGGGAGGTTGTGGAGCACAGAATCACCCAACGTGATCAAAGATCACGTTGGGTGATTCTGTGCTCCACAACCTCCCTGGGCAACCTGTGCCAGTGTCTCACCGCCCTCACTGCAAACAACTTCCTTCTAACATCCACTTTCAATCTCCTCTCTGCCACTTCAAACCCATTGCCCCTTGTCCTGTCGTTACAAGACCTTGTCAATAGTCCCTCCCCAACCTTCCTGTAGGCTCACTTCAGATACTGGAAGGCTACTAAAAGGATCTTCCAGCCTGTGCTCCACAGCAGCTGGCAAGTTCAGTGGTGGTCCAAATTCAGTGGTGTGGGGAAAAGGAATAATGCTGAGTGACTCACAGCCAGGACAACCTACAGGTTTCACTGATGGCACCAAGTCACCCAAGAGCTTGAGGTTGCCATAGCAATGTGCAGGGAGGCCAACCTTGCTCAAGCAGGACAAGGGTTGCATGTTTTCCCTTCTGGTGGTGATTCAACCCTCTGACGCACAGCCTGCCCTGTCCTCTCCTTCTCACCTCAGCAGCAGTTGTAACAGTTTGCTTTCAGCAGAGAGAGGGTGAGGAAAAGGCACTGTGAGCATTTGGCTCAGAGCAAGGAAGATTAACGGCAGGGGCGAGGGTCTGAACCAGAGTGCCTGCTGTCAGCATGTGCTGTCAGCAAAGCTGCCCTGATTCATGCTCTGCTTCGTGAGCTTTGCATGTCCTCATGGCTCAGAGGAGATGGAGGGGACATTTTGGAAAGGATTCCAGCTGCCTTGTTACCTGCTGCCACTGGAGTTGCTGTGGCTGCCTGGGCAATCCATCACCTCTCTGGCTCCTGCCTAGCTGCCAGCTTCCAGGTTATTCCAGGGGAAGGCAACTCATTTGGCCAGATGTCAAAAGGAAGCACAAGGTGAATTCTGGTGTGGGGGTGCACAGCTTAGAGATGTTTTAGAATAGAACCATAGAATCATAGAATGGTAAGGTTGGAAGGGACCTCAAGGGTCATTCAGTTCCAACCCCCTGCCATAGGCAGGGACAATTCCCACTAGCACAGCTCACTCAAGGCCTCCTCCAACCTGGCCTTCAACACCTCCAGGGAGGGAGCAACCACAACCTCCCTGGGCAACCTGTGCCAGTGTCTCACCACCCTCACTGCAAACAACTTCTTAGCATCTAGTTTCAATCTCCCCTCTGCCAGTTCAAACCCATTGCCCCTTGTCCTGTCATTGCAAGACCTTGTCAATAATCCCTCCCCAGCCTTCCTGTAGCCCACTTCAGCTACTTGAAGGCTAAGGTTTTGGTCTTTTCTTCATGATGTGCTTATTACCAGACTCCTGCTGCCATGCCAGGAGAGGACAGACGAAAGTTTTTGGGTTTCAGAAGTGAAATTCACAGAATTCTTTGACAATTCTGATTCTCTCCTGGGTGGGTTTTTTGTTGGTTTTTTTTTTGTTTGTTTGGGGGTTTTTTGGGTTGTTTTTTTTTGTTTGTTTGTTTGCTTGGTTTGGTTTGGTTTTGTTTGTTTGGTTTTAATTGGTTTCTAGATGCAGCCAAGCGAGCATTAGAGCCTTAAGACTCTGTTGACTCCTTAAGTACCAACAGGGACTATTAGAGCAACTCAGACAGAGGCAGTGGCAGAAGCTGGTGAGTGCACAGCAGCAGCCCTTGTGACAAGCATAGCAGTTTGTGTGCACCCCTAAGCTCTGCAGGTGGCCAGTGGCACCACTGGACAAGTGCAGCTGCTGGGCCACACACTGGTCTTGAACTCAGCAAGAACAGTGTGGGGTAAAAGTCATTCTGCATTCCTGACCCTTCTTGTTTTCCTGGGTATGAAAATAGCTGCTGCAAGAGGTCCTGCTTTCTCATTCTAAGCTGGAAGATTTAGAGTAGATACTAGAAAGAAATTCTGTACAGTAAAAGTGGTGAGACACTGGAATAGGGTGCCCAGGGAGGTCATGGATGCCCCATGGATGCAATGTGGGGTAAAAGTCATTCCACATTCCTGACCCTTCTTGTTTCTCTGGGTATGAAAATAACTGCTGCCAGAGGATCTGCTTTCCCATTCTAAGATGGAAGATTTAGACTAGATAATAGGAAGAAATTCTTTACAGTGAAGGTGATGAGACACTGGAACAGGTCATGGATGCCCCCTCTCTGGAGGTGTTTCAGTCCAGGTTGGATGAGGCCTTGATCAACCTGGTCTAGTGGGAGGTGTCACTGCCCATGGCAGGGGAGTTGGAACTGGATGAGCTTTAAGTCCCTTCTAAGCCCAACCTATGACTGCCAGTTTCAGGGTGTCAGTAGCATTGTGCCCCATGTTTGGGTGGCAATTCCAGGAGCTGAGCTGTAGGTCATGCTAACCTTTCCTGCTCTCAGCACAATCCTCATGCTTGTGCATCACAGACGTTAATGCAAACCAGCTTGGGGCTGCTTTCCCAACAACTCTTTGCAACTGCAGCATTTTGCTTTTGCTTAGGTCCTTACAAAGTACAAAAGCAATTTAAAGTATGCTCAAGCATGAGGCAGTGCAGTCAACCTGGTTCCAGATTATACTTTTGTCCCCCAACCATGTCATATTTGTTGCGCACACCTGAGCTGCACTTTGCCAGCACGAGCAGGGCCTCAGCTCTGTGTATTTATTATTTGCAGCATTTACAACATAGCAGATTAAGCTGACACCCCTCAGTATTGCTGGGATGACTCATTTAAAAATGGCTTTCTGTTAGCTGGCTATTGATCAGGTTGGTGGTTAATTGTAAGCCCAGAATTTCTTCTCTCAGCTCTCACACAGTTCTTCCAGTAGTTTTGCTGCCTCCTCTTCTTAAATATCCTAAAGCCTTTGTGATCAACAGCAACTTATTGTTTATGAAAACAGAAGCAAGGTAATAAAGATGTGTTCATATTAACTATCAGGGTAAAGATGAGGTAAAGGAGGAATATCTCAATAGATGGAAATGGTTTTGAAGATAAGGAATGCCCATGAATTCTGGGGGAAATAATAAGATTCCAGAGATAAAGTAAACCATAACAATCTTTATGGTAATGGGAGAAGAGCACATTAAGAATTTTATTAGCAGGAACTACAAAAATTAGCTTTCTCCATTTTCATTTTGGAATCAGTGAACATTTTGTTTCCATAATAAAAACAGCAATGAAAAGAAAATTGGACACAGGGCATTACACTTCTGCCTCTGCAGGCAAAGATGATTCTCCTCTCTCAGAGGCCCAATATGGACAATCAAGGTTTTAACTCTGGGGGGCCATGGTGCATGTCACAAATGTGCCATCAAACCCACAGCTCCCTCCACCTGAGAGCTCAGGCTGTGTCTGCTGAGCATGGCTTTGGGAGAGTGCCACCTCCTTGGCTAGTGACAGCAGGAGCAGGAATCGTTACATCAAGGGATGAATCATTACATCAAGCTCGTCTATGAGGACAGGCTGAGAGAGTTGGGGCTCTGCAGCCTGCAAAAGGCTTCCAGTAGACCTTGGAGTGGTCTTCCAGTAGCTGAAGGGGGCTACAGGAAGGCTGGGGAGGGACTATTGACACGCTCTTGTAATGACAGGACAAGGGGAATGGGTTTGAAGTGGTAGAGGGGAGATTGAAACTGGATGTTAGGAGGAAGTTGTTTGCAGTGAGGGTGGTGAGGCACTGGCACAGGTTGCTCAGGGAGATTGTGGAGCACAGAAGCACAGAATGTGATCTTTGATCACACTCTGCTCTTCTGTGCTCCACAACCTCCCTGGAGGTGTTCAAAGCCAGGTTGGACAAGGCCTTGAGTGACCTGTGTTAGTGGGAGGTGTCCCTGCCTGCGTCAGGGGGTTGGAACTGGATGATCTTTGAGATTCCTTCCAACCTTAACATTCTATGATTCTATGAAGGGGAAAGGTTTCCTTTATTCCTATGATGGCATCCTGGCCTGGATCATCCTGAATGTGCATGGGCTGCAAATAAACCCAGGGCAGGACCTATCTGCATGGGAGGACTATGCAGGACCTCCTGGCAGATGCTGACACTGCCTGACCTGAGCAGGCAAAGCAGCACCATATAATAACAGAGAGCACACAGAACTTAGGATAGGAAGTATCTGTGTCTGCCTGAAAACCATGTAGGGACCTTTGGTTTGCAGAGAACCTAGTGGTAGAAAGGCTGCTGGATTGAAGCTCCAGAGAGCAGAAAGATCCCATGGACATTGCCACTGGCAGACCTGCAGGGAGCAGAAGGAACCTGGGAACAGCTTCTGATGCGTTCCTGAAAGTGAGTGCGGAAACTCTGCTCAGCCTGACTGAGTAATAGGTCCAGTCTATGGAACGAGTGTGCTTGGCACTTTGGTTGTGGCTCAGCTAGCAGAGCCATTTCATCTGTCTCTGGTATAGCATTTAGTGCAAGAACAGCTTCATCAGTCAGCAGGAAAAAGAGGATTTAGAAACTGAACTGAAATTCAGACTCCTAAGATCTTGTGTCATGACAACAACTGTGAGTCTGTAGCTGTGACGTGCTTCAGGTTTGGAGATTTCTTCACCTCATCTTTTCTCAAACTCTTTTCACCAATCCAGCTCAACACCATCCTAGAGATATGGGAGTTCAAGTGCATGGCTGCCTCACTGCCCAAGCCCACACTGGGTTTGGACTGGCTACTGAAGCCTTAATCTTTGGGATCTTTACTCCCATCCCAACAAAACGTGCACAGCAGTTCAAGAACAAAGTACAATCCTGTCTTGGAATGATCATTAGTCTACATTTTGAAACCTATTTGTCACTTCTCAGGAGCCATTTCGAATACCATAACTTTGTATAGAAGAATAAAAAAAATGTTGTTTCAAACATCCAGCCCTGAAAGGGCAGATTGTGCTCAGTGATGGCTCCAATTGCATTGCCAATGAGTCGAAACACTTTCTGCTAGGGCCATTAAGCAGGCTAGGGGAACATTCATGTATGTTTAATGCTCAGGAAATCAGGACAATTGAATTCCAAGGATCAGGGAGAAAAGAAGTAAAATTAGAAAGGTTGATGGAATGAGCAGGGGCAAATGTGCACACATTGGTACAGAACCTCAGCTTGGAAAAGCTGGCTTTGAGATTCTTTGCAAGCTGGTGGCCTGGCAGCAGGCTTACCCTGGGTCACTTTAGCCACTCAGTTACTCTGGTATAGGAAGTTGCATCTAAACATGAGGAGGGACTTCTTTGAGGATGATAGAGCACTCGAGCAGCAGGTGATGGAGTCTCCATCTCTGTGTAGCCTGCTCTAAGTAAACCTGCTCCTCCAAGGGAGTTGGACTCCAGAGGTCTTCTCCAACCTCCATCACTCTGTAATTCTGTGTATAAGCACAGCTCTAAACCAGAATAGTGCATCTCAGAGCCTTTAAAACTCCTTCAAAGACAAAGCGATCAATCCAACCAGCTTAAGACCTCACATGAACTCCATTCCTGGACTCACAGCACTGAAGAGGTAACTGGTCATGACTATGGCTTCACATTGCCAAAACCCAGTCAGTGTCCAGGCTGAGGCAGGATTCAGATTATTAGTTAAGAGGTAAAAGCTACTCAGTGTTGTTGCAAGTTCTCAGAGGTAACGTGGGGCTGGGTCAGTTGCTAAGGACTCCCTTCATGTTCAGTGGTGGACACTGAGTTCTGTGGATTTCTGCAGTGAGGCTTGAGACAGACTGACTGACTTCTAGGCCATTACAAGACCATCCTTCCAATACTCCTCCCCCCTCTTTCCTCTCCTTCCTTTCCAAGCATGGAGGAAGACTAACATGCATTTTTCTACCAACAGCATCTGTGGCAGCTTACCCAGAGACACATATCCTCCATCAAGTATTCCTGCTGCCATCTCATGCTGCTTCAGCACTATGCATTGGGTAAAAGCCAGTGATTTTCTCTTCTGGCCACTCCAGGACATGCATGAGCAGCAGTACATACCTGACCCAGCAGTGTGCCCAGGTGGGCAGGACAGCCAATGGCATCCTGGCCTGGATCAGGAATAATGTGGCCAGCAGGATAAGAGAGCTTATTCTGCCCCTGTACTTGGCAATGGTCACCCTGAGTACTGGGTCCAGTTCTGGGCACCGGAGTTTTAGAAAGATGTTGAGATGCTTGAATGTGTCCAGAGAAGGGCACCAAGGCTGGTGAAGGGCCTGGACCACAGTGCTCTGAGGAGAGGCTGAGGGAGCTGGGGGTGTGCAGCCTGCAGAAGAGGAGGCTCAGGGCAGACCTCATTGCTGTCTACAACTACCAGAAAGGAGGCTGTAGCCAGGAGGGGTTGGGCTCTTGTTCCAGGCAACCAGCAACAGAATGAGGGGGCACAGTCTCAAG
>VWZE01017114.1:106025-125784 GCA_013396675.1 Eubucco bourcierii
ATTCTATGATTCTATGATTCTATGATTCTAGGTGCTCAAGCAAAGCCTGGCTGGGGCACTTAGTGCCATGGTCTGGTTGATTGGCTAGGGCTGGGTGCTAGGTTGGGCTGGGTGATCTTGGAGGTCTCTTCCAACCTGGCTGATTCTACGATTCTATGCTTACCCCACTGCTGTGTCTCCAAACCCAGCCCACAACAATGAGGACCATCTCATGCCTTGCATGAAGATGCCTTGCATCTTCTTTTCTCTTTTTAAAGCCTTCTCCCTTTTAAAGCAGTGAGAGGTTTGCCCTACATTGCTCCCATGGCTCTGAAGCATTAAAATGCAGTGGATCTAGTTTATTGCCCTTGATTATGAGTCCTCTCTCTTCACTGAGCTGTAAATAAAGGCTTTTGACTTTAAACACAGCTCAGATACGTCATGATTGAAAACAGCCTGCTGCTCTCTCAACATGTTTATCTAATGTCTGCAGGAGTAAGAACAGGGAGCAGGAGAGCAGATGGTGCAGCTCTCTCAGTGCAGAGAATACAGGCTATGGATGCAGTGGGTAGACATCCAGTATTTTCCAATGCAACCCTGTAATTATTGTGGAGAGGATTTTATTTTTAAACTGCAGCTTAAATAAAATGATTGCTTCAGACCACACAGGCTCAAGTGCAGCTGGAAGCCTTTTCTTCAGGCAGGAGGGAGAATCCCAAATATAAAGGGGTAAGGTGTGGGGGACTTTAGGACAAAGCAGGAGAGCAAGCAGGGAAAAGGCATTTCCAGTGCAACCTGTGACTCAAGAGTCCCTTCAAGAAAAAACATATTGGGGTGGTGGGGCAGGGCTGGTGTGCTTGGAGAATACCAGTTGAAACTGCTCAAAACAGGGAAGAAGTGTAAAGGGAAAGTACAAAACTGAGGAAGACAACAATTAAAAACAAGTAGCAGGATCTTCCTAGGGTAAGGGGACTGGTGCAATACAGAACTGAGGAGGAATCATAGAACCATAGAACGGTAAGGTTGGAAGGGATCGCAAGGATCATCCAGTTCCACCCCCCTGCCATAGGCAGGGACACCTCCCACTAGCACAGCTCACTCAAGGCCTCATCCAACCTGGCCATCAACACCCCCAGAGAGGGAGCAACCACAACCTCCCTGGGCAACCTGTGCCAGTGTCTCACCACCCTCGCTGCAAACAACTTCCTCCTAACATCCACTTTCAATCTCCCCTCTGACAGTTCAAACCCATTCCCCTTGTCCTGTCATTGCAAGACCTTGTCAATAGTCCCTCCCCAGCCTACCTGTAGGCCCCCTTCAGGGGACTGGTGCAAGTCAAGGTCAACCCTTAGCCTGACCAGATGGTGAGCAGCTAGTACCCAGCTCCTTCCAGCACCCAAACTCTTGCCTCTTTCCCCTCACATCACATGCATTACTCAGTGGGAGCAGAGTTAAAAAGACCTAATTAATCCTTTCAATTAAGTTAACATTTTCAGTGTTTCATTCTAACCAAAGTGCAGTATTCTGGACTGGTTCAATAAATAGCTCATGTCACTTATCTCCTTCTCTCTCACACAGAACCTCTGGAAAACTAAACAGAGCATGCTGAAATTTGTTTAATGAAAAGATTTCCTTCAGAAATGAGCTCAGGAAATAAGGCAGTAGCATAAGGAGGTGTGCATCCCTTTGAGATGGGGCAGTTAGGTTGGTACAGAAGGGAGAGGGATGGGGAATAAAATGGGGAAAAAAAGGTTGGGCCATTTTTCAGTTCACCTAGCTCAGAGCAGAGAGTGAAGGTGCTGGGTGGTGGGTGCATGGTGCTGTAACAGGGCAATAAAAGGGTTACCCTTGCTCCAAATGTCTCAGCCCCAAAAGCAATCCTACCTAGTCAGGGGCCACTGGGCAGGCAGTGTCCAACAAAGCCCCATGTATTAGTGCTCCACCAAAGTGAACTGTGGGCTAAGACCTGCATTTAAGCAGGAAACAACCAAAATAGCAGCAGGAGTAATGGAATTTAAGAACTGTGACACAACAAAGGAGTCACAGCCATGCCTTCCACCAGGCAATCAGAAAGCATTTCCCTTCTTCAGTGATCTGAAGCTTTTGAAATGAATACACACTTTTCTATTTCCCCCTCCTTCCTGAGATAACAGCAGCAGAATGCTTTGTGATGATCAGCATTACTGCTAATTTTGTTTGGTCTTCAATGATTTACTTTCCCTGTGTCCTCATTTTCCCCATTTGTATAGCACAGCTCATACCTACATCACAGGAGCTTTAAAAGGCAAAAGGGGTTTTTATTAAGCATGATTCTAATCTCTTTTGCAGCACTTTCACACTGAAAATTCTGCCCTATGTTCTGGTATATTTAGATCAATTGTATGGGGGTGGGTTTTTTGATTATTTGTTTTGTGTTTTGGTTTTTCTTTTTTTTTTTTTTTTTTTTTTTTTTTTTTTCTTTTTTTTTTTATAAAAAGTATGGAAAATGACAGGACACTTGAAAATCAGTGACTGGTTGAAGCATTCTGTTTTCTAGCAGCAAATACTTGTGAGTGCAAAAAGACTTTACAGCCACAGGCTACACACAGCACAGCAGAGATCTGCTGAGAAACAGTCCTAAGGAGATGGCAGGATTTTATCATTCCTTTATTTCTGGCATGGCCTTGTGACATTGGAAAGCCAAAACTGTGAGCAAAGGGAGAAGATGGGCTCTCAGTTGGTAGTTGTCAGAGGACAGTGAGGAGAATCATCCCACGGTAGCAGCCCAGTAGGGAAGGGAATCATAGAATCATAGAATGGTAAGGTTGGAAGGGACCTCAAGGATCAACCAGTTCCAACCCCCTGCCATAGGCAGGGACACCTCCCACTAGCACAGCTCACTCAAGGCCTCATCCAATCTGGCCTTGAACACCTCCAGGGAGCGAGCAGCCACAACCTCCCTGGGCAACCTGTGCCAGTGTCTCACCACCCTCACTGTAAACAACTTCCTCCTGACATCCAGTCTAAATCTCCCCTCTGACAGTTCAAACCCATTGTCCCTTGTCCTGGCATTCCCAGACCTTGTCAATAGTCCCTCCCCAGCCTTCCTGTAAGCCCCCTTCAGATCCTGGAAGGCTACTCTGAGGTCTGCTGGAAGCCTTCTCTTCTCCAGGCTGCAGAGCCCCAAGCACTCTCAGCCTGTCCTCATAGCAGAGCTGCTGCAACACTCTGATCATCTTTGTGGCCTCCTCTGGACCTCCTCCAACACTTCCATGTCCTTCCTGTGCTGGGGGCTCCAGAACTGCACACAGGACTCCAGGTGGGGCAGAGTAACGCAGAAAAGAAAAGGAATGCAGAAGTGAGAGAGGGCACTTGGGCCTCATCTGCATAGAAGAGGCTGTGATATTTATATTAAAATGATACATACTCAGCAACTTAAAGTAGCATTTGCACTGGTGCTTGGGAATGTCTGGAGAGAAGAACTATGTATGTGTGACCTGGCTCATGTGGGCACTCTGTTGGAGACAGTAGACTGCTTGACATGCTGTGAGAGACACCCAGAGAGAAATAGTTTGTTTTGGTTAGAGGGATTTATGAAGGAACTTACAGGCTGCTACTTCTGTTCCAAAAGGAGCTCAAACATCAGCAGAAGCTGCGACAAGAAACATCCCCTCCATCACTTAATGGCTGAGAGCAGCCCTGAGGAAAAGGACCTGGGGGTCTGGGGTGATGAAAAGCTCAACCTGAGCCTGCAGTGTGAGTGCAGCCCAGACAGCAACTGTGTGCTGGGCTGCAGCAAGAGCAGTGTGGTTAGCAGGGCAAGGGATGGGATTCTGCCCCTTTACTCTGCTCTCTTCAGACCCCATCTGGAGTCCTGTGTGCAGTTCTGGAGCTCCCAGCACAGGAAGGACATGGAACTGTTGAGTGGGTCCAGAGGAGGCCACAAAGATGCTGAGAGGGCTGCAGTAGCTCTGCTGTGAGGACAGGCTGAGAGAGTTGGGGCTCTGTAGTAGACCTTCCAGTAGCCTTCCAGTATCTGAAGGGGGCTACAGGAAGGCTGGGGAGGGACTATTGACAAGGTCTGGGAATGCCAGGACAAGGGGCAATGGGTTTGAACTGGCAGAGGGGAGATTTAGACTGGATGTTAGGAGGAAGTTGTTTGCAGTGAGGGTGGTGAGACACTGGCACAGGTTGCCAAGGGAGGTTGTGGCTGCTCCCTCCCTGGAGGGGTTCAAGGTCAGGTTGGAGGAGGCCTTGAGTGACCTGTACCAGTGGGAGGTGTCCCTGCCTATGGCAGTGGGTTGGAACTAGATGATCTTTGAGGTCCCTTCTGACCTTACCATTCTATGATTCTATGATTTGCAAGCTTGATGCTATCAGAACCTCTGCAGCAGTAGCAATTCCCAGCAAGCTGGGGCTGAGGATGATGCTGAGTGCGGGAGCCTCCTACCCAGCTCAAAGCCAGGACTACCTGTGGGAGAGACTGTGCAGTCCTAGAGACTTCAAACCCCTTCAGAAGTAGAGAGTGAGTACTCACTGCCTCAGCAGCCCTCCACAGCTGTGGAAAGAGATGTAGAGCAAGCACATTGTCCTCTTACCCCAGGCTGTTTGCTTGATCATTCAGCTGTGCCACACTACAGGCTCCCTCCACTGCATCAGGCTTCTTTAAACCCCCTGCGTAAAGTCTCTGTTTGATAGTGAGGAAGCATTATTCATTCCTGAATGTCCTGAAAATATATTTGAAGTTCCCAAGGTAATTACTACAAACTTGAGCTGCTTAAATTGGGTGACCTTAATCTCCTGAAGAAAACAGACCTGTGTGACCACATTATCCATCTACTGCCAAAACAGTGGAACTCAACCAAACACCTCCCCACCCCCACACCCCCCCCAGCCCCGAAAACTTACAAACCTGTTAGCCTGTTTTAACAACATTTTACATAGAAATAGACAAATCAAAGGTGATCACAATCCTACAAAGATGATCACAATCCTACAAATGTGATCACAATCCTACAAATGTGATCATAATCTTACAAATGTGATCATAATCCTACAAATGTAATCACAGTCCTAGAAAGGTGATCACAATCCTACAAATGTGATCACAATCCTACAAAGGTGATCACAATCCTACAAATGTAATCACAGTCCTAGAAAGGTGATCACAATCCTACAAATGTGATCACAATCCTACAAATGTGATCACAATCCTACAAAGGTGATCACAATCCTACAAAGGTGGTCACAATCCTACAAACGCAATCACAATTAGTATCTAGCTAGAGGAGGGATGCAGATGAGCACCTACACCAGGGAAAAGATCTCAGCAGTTACATGTTCTGTTTGGGGGTCACTGTCTGGCCTGTCTTGCTCAGTGTGCCTCTCACAAAGGACACATAAGGAGGCTGCAGTTACTCTGTGTGGAGAGAGAAAGGGACAAAAAAAGCTTAACTTCACAGGAAGCTCGACTCCATTAGCTCTGTTGTTCACAGAACAACTTGTTTGTGGCCGAGACCACTAGAAATCAAAGCTTTCCTTTTCAGTGCCAAAGCAAATGGTTGAAGCAGTTGGAAATTTCTGAAAATATTAGTGGTGGCAGTAATAGAGCACAGAAGGTTCACTCTGTGTGTTTGGTTCTTGTTCTAATGAATTCTGAGTAGAGAAGTGTGCTTTAAAAAGCCCCTAGTGCTGTGTTTCTGTTGTTACTTAGAACAATCTCCTGAATCATTCAGGTTAAAAAAGCCAAAACCCAACCCACACATTGTTTCCTCCACTGGCTCCAGGAACTCAGGGTTCAATGTATTTATTAAAGGCCTTTGTGGCCAGGCAGCTGGCAAGCCATGCCTGCCTAGAACAAGCAGGCTGCTCTGCAGCCAGAATTCCTCCCAACACCAAAGGAAGAAGTCCAACTCATCTGGGTGACCTCAGTGACCCCAATTAACAGCAAGACACTAGTTGAAGTTCATAGGCTCAACTCAGCTTACACCGCCAACACTGAATGTTCTCAGATGTTTCCGATTTCCAATACTTTTATAAAAATAAAATGACCTTCCTCTGACTTCTTGCAGCAAAAATAGAAATGAGTCTGAAGTGGTTTGTAGGGTTTCACTGTCCTTGACTCTCTTTCACATTACAGATCTCTTTCACGCCACAACACACACAAAGGAGGTCCATGGTCCTCCACTGGCCCATGCACCCCAAGATGGTTATAGAATCATAGAATAGGTTAGGTTGGAAGGGACCTCAAGGATCATCTAGTTCCAACCCCCTGCCATAGGCAGGGACACCTCCCACTAGCACGGGTTGAGGAGCCTGCATCAGCGAGGCTGAGAAGTTACACAACACTCTCCTCCTTCAAGTAGTTCTGCACCACACTGGCAAGAACAGTCCACTGGCAACTGAACCTGCTGGTTGGTGTTTGTTGGGGAGGGAATTTTCTGTCCCTTCCATAGAATGGTAAGGTTGGAAGTGACCTCAAAGATCATCCAGTTCCAACCCCCCACCATAGGCAGGAACACCTCTCACTAGCACAGGTCACTCCAGGCCTCCTCCAACCTGGCCTTGAACACCTCCAGAGAGGTTGTGGAGCACAGAATCACCCAGTGTGATCAAAGATGATCAAAGATTGGGTGATTCTGTGCTCCACAACCTCCCTGGGCAACCTGTGCCAGTGTCTCACCACCCTCACTGCCTAACACCTCACTTCCTCCTAACACCCAGTTTCAATCTTTCCTCTGCCAGTTCAAACCCATTGTCCCTTGTCCTGTCATTACAAGACCTTGTCAATAGTCCCTCCCCAGCCTTCCTGCAGGCTTCCTTCAGATACTGGAAGGTTACTTTAAGGTCTCCTTGAAGCCTTCTCTTCTCCAGGTTGAAGTGGTAAGTGGTAGATGTGACACAGCCAGGAGCTTTGGAATGGTTCTCCCTGCTTTATTTACTGCTACAGTAAACAAGTGCTTTAATTTCTCACTAAATTTTCCCATCCACTCCAAGATGATTGACGAACCTGCATCAGCCAGGCTGAGAAGTCACACAACACTCTCCTCCTTCAAGCAGTTCTGTACCAGACTGGTAAGAACAGCCCACAGCAACTGAACCTGCTGGCTGGTGTTTCTTGGGGAGGGAATTTTCTGTCCTTTCTATGGTAAGTGGTAGATGTGACACAGCCAGGAGCTTTGGAATGTTTCTCCCTGCTTTACTTGCTGCTACAGTAAACAAGTGCTTTAATTTCTCACACTAAAGAGAAGAAAATGTAATCTCTACAAGGTGATGGATGATTGCACTCCCCATTTGTAACAAGTTTTAATAAAATTGTAGGAGGCTGTTCCCTCCCTACCACATCCCAGCAGCAGGTAATTTTGTAAGCCTGCTTTCAGAGTCGCAGTTGTTACATCCTTCTCATTAGCTTAGGGATATTCCTTCTTTAACAAGTACTTAAAAGGCACAGAGGTTATTCCTGTAGGTCTTTCAGATGACATGTCATTTACACAACTACAAACTGACTTGGTGAACTCACCACACATCCAGCATTTCCCATCCTGTGCCATCTGTTGCCCTGCAGACACCTGCATGGGCACATTTCAAGAGCTTACACTCTGCTTTGGGGTAACTGCAAGCTCAAGGCTGTGTGGTTGTAATATTTTATGTGAGGGTTTGATGTGCAGCTGGGGTGTAGTGGAATAGTGGACACAAGGCCTGCAGTTCCAGGACCAAGGGCACACCTTGCATGCTGCTGGGTGGGAGGAGAATGGTTTCCAGGAGGTAAATGCACAACCAGGGGTAGCTACACAGGTCTGAGTTGGCTGGGATGGCTGTGCAGCAGTGCTGCCATGGGGAGCCAGAGCTACACAGCTCAAGTGTGCTCCAGCTTTGGAGAAGTGCAGGGACTGGGATCACTGCCTGCCCTGGCATGGCATGTCTGTGGTGTTGGTGTGATGGAGGAGCCCTCTACCATGTGAAGGCACAAAAGCACCATGGTATGAAGTGTCAACACTTTTAGTTGTATGTGTAGGAAACTTATTTAACCAAGGGTTTCCTGAGGAGCAGCTGAGGGAACCAGGGTTGGTCAGCCTGAAGAAAAGGAGTCTCAAAGGAGACCTTCTTGCTCTCTAAAATTCCCTGAAAGGAGGTTGTATTGAGTTGGAGGTTGGTCTCTTCTGATAACAAGAGGTAGGACTTTACTGTGAGCTCTTTACTATGAGGGAGGTGGATGATAGGAGCAGGTTGTGCTGCCCAGGGAGGTAGTGGAGGTTCCATCCCTGGACACATTCAAGGTTTTGATGGGTTCTGAGCATCCTGATCTGGTTTGAGATGTCCCTTCTGACTGTACTACTACTCCCTTTACCTGTACTACTGGGAGGTGTCCCTGCCTATGGCAGGGGGTTGGAACTAGATGATCTTTGAAGTCCATTCCAACCTTACCACTCTATGATTCTACGATTCTATGACTGCAGTGAGGATGGACTAGTTGTCATTTAAAGGTCCTTTCCAACCCAGTGCATTCTATGATGAGACAGTGGCCTCAAGTTGTGCCAAGGGAGGTTTAGGTTGGATATTAGGAAAAACTTCTTCCTTGAAAGAGTTGTCAAGCCCTGGACCAGGCTTCCTAGGGCAGTGATGGAGGAATTTAGAAGACGTATACATGTGGTACTGAGACACATGGTTTTGTGATGAACTTGTCAGTGCTATGTTAGCCACTGGACTTGATGGTCTTAAAGGTCTTCTTAAGCAAAATGATCCTGTGATTTTATGATCTGCATCTTGATGCTGGACTAAGCCTGTCCCAGAGCAATACTTAGGTCATGCCTTTGGGTGGAGCATGCAACAGCATTCTGAGGGTGTGCAGCACTTACTAGGGTTGTAACGCCCCTTCAGTAAGATGTATTTTTACTGCATGTTAGTCATGGTTAGGTTCAAACATAGCTCTGGAAGCAGAAGAGCCAGGTGGCTGCATGGCATCATTGGTGCCTCTTGCTGGAGGGGAAGGTATCACAGTCTCACAGTCTCACCAGGGTTGGAAGAGACCTCAAAGCTCATCAAGTCCAACCCGACACCACAGACTTCAAGACCAGACCACGGCACCAAGTGCCACGTCCAAACCTGCCTTGAACACCTCCAGGGACGGTGACTCCACCACCTCCCTGGGCAGCCCATTCCAGTAGCCAATGACTCTTTCAGTGAAGAACTTTCTCCTCACCTCCAGCCTAAACTTCCCCTGGCACAGCCTGAGACTATCTCCTCTTGTTCTGGTGAGTCCATGTTAGTCCTGGTAGGTACTGCTGTGCCCCTTCATTATGGCAGCAGTGGCATAGGAGGAGCTGCCAATGAATTCTCAAACTCAGGCTAGGTCATGCTGAGGTAGTTCCTAGAGCAAAGGCAGGAATTTTAATTATGTCAAACAACCATCTCAAACTTCTGGTGAGGATAAGAGAATAAATTAGGCAGTTCCTACGCGAGGGGGAAGTGGAGGAAGGAGCTCTATAAATTCTGTAGCACTGCTGCCTAAGTGCTGATTTACAGTAATTCCTTTCATTTCTTTTCTAATTAAACATCTCCTGAAGGATCAGGCCTGTCAATGTGATCTGAGGCCCATAGCCTGAAGTGTAAAGTGAGGCAAATTGCCTGACTTACTTGCAATGATAGAGTCATTTTGGAAGGAGATTGAAAATCAATACTTGTCATCCCTGCACAGTGCTCTTTATTCAGAGGGGCAATTTGTAAGTGTAATCTGTATGAGTGTAGTGGGAGCATACAAAGTTACAGTACTAGTCATGCAGAGTGAAATGACAGAATATAAAATATAGGCTTATTGCCTTTTATTCATATTAATGTCAAGGAAGCTTATGAATAAGCTCAACATTTTAATTCAATTCTGTGCAGTCAGGCCACTTGCTGCAGCTTTTGGCTTAGGATGCAGTCAACATCACGGGCAGGTAATTTCCCTGTTGACAATGTCAGACAGGATCTGTGTGCATCTGCTTTCAGCTGTGGGAAGGCAAACAAGGGCTAATAAAACCCTCAAAAAACCAAACAACAAACCCAAAAGAGAAATGGACCAACCCTGTGTATGCTGAGGAAACAGCAAACAAGCTTGCAGTGATCATGAGGCTTAGTCATACTGCAAGAGGATGGCAGCACTGGAGTGCAGATGCAATCACAGAGGACAAGAGGCACTCGAGATCCTGTGCTTTTTTCAAACGAGAGTACTCAAGAGTGGAAGACTGACAGCTCTGGCTTGCTCCAGGGATAATACAGTCAGGTGCTTTGTTAGCTTTCCCTTGCAGCTCTGGCAGCCTACTTTAATCTGCACTGGTAACTGTGAACCATTTTATCCTGAGTCTCTTCTGAAGTTGCCAGTTTGGCAATTACTGGGACAAATTAGTCAGGAGAAATTAGAGAGGGACAAAGGGGCCTTGGTTGCTGCAGCAGGTGGTTTGCTGCATCACAGTTGTAATTCTGCTTAGCATTGCTACCTCTGTGCTGTTACTCATCTGAAATAGTTCTCTCAAGCTGAAAATTGACATCATGCAATACAATCTGACATTTCTTGTGTGCAGTTCTGGAGCCCTCAGCACAGGAAGGACATGGAAATGTTGGAGTGGGTCCAGAGAAGGCCACAAAGATGCTCAGAGGGCTGCAGTAGCTCTACTGTGAGGACAGGCTGAGAGAGTTGGGGCTCTGCAGCCTGCAGAAGAGAAGACTTCCAGGAGACCTTAAAGTAACCTTCCAGTATCTGAAGGGGGCTACAGGAAGGCTGGGGAAGGACTATTGACAAGGGCTTGCAATGCCAGGACAAGGGGCAATGGGTTTGAACTGGCAGAGGGGAGATTTAGACTGGATGTTAGGAGGAAGTTGTTTGCAGTGAGGGTGGTGAGACACTGGCACAGGTTGCCCAGGGAGGTTGTGGCTGCTCCCTCCCTGGAGGTGTTCAAGGCCAGGTTGGATGAGGCCTTGAGTGAGCTATGCTAGTGGGAGGTGTCCCTGCCTATAGCAGGGGTTTGGAACTGGATCATCCTTGAGGTCCCTTCCAACCTTACCATTCTATGATTCTATGATTCTTCCTCTGGAAAATGAGCTTTAAAACCCCCCAAAGAATAATTATTCAGGAAAATAAAAAAGTGTTATTCTGAGGAGAGATCTCCTCAGAGCCTTACTTCCCTTGTGAGATAGATCCTATAAAATTAAAAGGTTCTGAGACTGGCCTAAAGCCTTCTTGAGGGAGACCTTTGCTCAGGAATTCCCCTGTGGTGACCTTCTTTACCTGAGTGTGGGATCAGTTTGTCTGCACTCTACTCAGGATGGAGAGGTGGAGTGGACAAACAAAAACCCAAACACTTCTCACATCATCACAGGCTCACAGGATGTCAGGGGTTGGAAGAGACCCAAAGATATTGAGTCAAATCCCCTGCCACAGCAGGACCAGACAATCTAGCTCAGGGCACAAAGGAACATATCCAGACAGGCCTGGAAAGTCTCCAGAGAAGGAAACTCCACACCCTCTCTGGGTAGCCTGTTCCAGTGCTCTGTGACATTCACAGTCAAGAAGTTCCCCCTTGTGTTGAACTGGAACCTCCTGTGCTGCAGCTTCCATCCATTGCTCCTTGTCCTATCCCAGGCAGCAGTGAGCAGAGCCTGTCCCCCACCTCCTGACCTCCAGCCCTCAGAGATTTATAAACATTGATTAAATCCCCTCTCAGTTTTCTCCAGACTAAGCAGCCCCAGGTCCCTCAGCCTCTCCTCATCAGGCAGTGCTCCAGGCCCCTCATCATCCTCATAGCTCTCTGTTGGACTCTCTCCAGCAGATCCCTGCCCCTCTTAGACTGGGGAGTCCAAAACTGAACACAGTACTCAAGATGAGGTCTCACCAGGGCGTAGTAGAGGCAGAAGAGAACCTCCCTTGCTCTGCTGGACACACTCTCCATAATACACCCCAGGACCCCACTGTCCCTCTTGCCCACCAGGGCACATTGCTGCCCCATGGATGTTCTCCACCAGCACTCCCAGGTCCCTCTCCACAGGGTTGCTCTCCAGCAGATCACCTCCCAACCTGTACTGCTGCAGTTTATTATTGCTCCCCAGGTGCAGGACTACGCACTTATCCTTTGTTGAACCTCACCAGGTTCCTCTGTGCCCAGCTCTCCAGTCTGTCCAGGTCTCACCTGCTGAACTCACAGATCACTCTAGAATTATTTTGAAATGGTGAAACTGTTTCATTTTTCCTCTCTACCCCTTGGAAGAATGATACTTCAGTAGCCAGACTTGTTGACAAGAGCAAGCATTTGGAAATAGGATGGATTGGCAAAGTTATTTTAAAGCACAATCTCACAGGGTTCCTAAAACTCATCAGCTTGGGTTGTAAGAGTAGGAAAACTCAGTGATGTGCTTCTTGATGGTGCTGCATCCCCTCCCAGCCCACCCAAAAGCAGTTAGCATGTCGTGTTCTCTGCAGATGGACCACAAATGGCACATGTACAGCTGATGCTCTCTGGCACTGGGGGAATGAGATTGCATTTGCCAGCTAGCTTGCCAGCCAGAAGCCAGATTTAATTTGGAAGAGAATGGTCCACAGTTGTTGCAGAAATAGCAAAGAGCAGATTTTTTAATCATCTTCTGTTCCTCCCTGTTCAGTCTCATCCCCTAATTGGTAAATGAGAGGCCCAATCAGCTCAAATCAGGGGAAAAATGTGTCACGAGCAGCCACTGAGACAGAAAACAGAGGTACCCACTCCTTGATATCATGATCTTGCAGCTGTTTACAAGTCAGATTTAGCTAATCAGAGGGTCCCAGGGAGCAATTAGTCTCTCTTCCTAGGTTCCATGTGTAAATTCTAGTGGAAAAGAGCTTTTTTTTTTTTCCGCTTGCTGCCCTGATTATTTTTGCATGCTGTTAACTATTTGCCATTTTATCCACCAGAAGGGACAGATAATGTTGGTTTATATGTTTGTAGATAAACAGAGCTGGATTGATCAGAAAGTAAAAACATTCCAAACTGAGTGTAGTAAAGTGCTTGGAAGAAGTAGAACCATAGAATCATAGAATGGTAAGGTTGGAAGGGACCTCAAGGATCATCTAGTTCCAACCCCCTGCCATAGGCAGGGACACCTCCCACTAGTACATCTCACTCAAGGCCTCATCCAATCTGACCTTGAACACCTCCAGGGAGGGAGCAGCCACAACCTCCCTGGGCAACCTGTTCCAGTGCCTCACCACCCTCACTGTATAGAACTCCCTCCTAACATCCAGTCTAAATCTCCCCTCTGCCAGTTTAAACCCATTGCCCCTTGTCCTGTCATTGCAGGACCTTGTAAATAATCCCTCCCCAGCCTTCCTGTAGGCTTCCTTCAGATCCTGGAAGGTTACTCTAAGGTCTCCTGGAAGCCTTCTCTTCTCCAGGCTGCAGAGCCCCAACTCTCTCAGCCTGTCCTCACAGCAGAGCTGCTGCAGCCCTCTGAGCATCTTTGTGATCCTCCTCTGGACCCACTCCAACAGTTCCATGTCCTTCCTGTGCTGAGGGCTCCAGAACTGCACACAGGACTCCAGGTGGGGTCTGAGAAGAGCAGAGTAAAGTGGCAGAAAGTAAATTTCACATTATTTTTTTCTTAGTCACTGTGGCTTTCACCTCCCTGTGTTCCTTCTTTGGTACTTCCCTTCAGGCTGACTTAATTTCTGATGCTATGATCCTGAAAAATGGCTAAAGACCACCTCACCCTCTAGACTTTCAGATGGTTGAGCAGAGCTTGTTTTCAGCTGACAGCAGCTCAGCAATTGGCCTTCAAGACACCTGGATCTGGGAAACTTGACATCTCACTTTGGGAACATCTGGCTTGGTTGTGCATGATTGTCCTTCTGCTTTGGATTGGGCCCTGCCTTTCTTGGGGCAGGACACTATTGTGGGAGGGGTGGGATGGCAAATCATAGCCCTGAATATGTAACAGATTTTTCATGTCATTCAGCGTGGTTTAGTTAATTAGAAGGTGGGAGCTGGAGCACGGCCCTACAGGGAGCAGCTGAGGGAGCTAGAGGTGTTCAGCCTGGAGAAGAGAAGGCTCAGGGCAGACCTCATTGCTGTCTACAGCTACTTGAAAGGAGGTTGTAGCCAGGTGGGGTTGGACTCTTCTCCCAAGCACTCAGGGACAGAACAAGAGGATGCAGCCTCAAGCTGTGCTAGGGTAGGTTCAGGCTGGATGTTAGCAAGACATTCTTCACAGCAAGAGTGATTGGCATTGGAATGGACTGCTCAGAGAGTTGGTGGAGTCAGCATCCCTGGGGGTGTTTAAGAGGAGGCTGGATGAGGCATGATTTAGTTATTTGGAAGGGTTAGGTGATAGGTTGGACTCAATGATCTTGAAGGTCTTTTCCAACCTGGTTCATTCTGCATTTCTGTGATTCTCTGATCAGTGTTTAGATCTGGTTTTCTTAGTCTGATCTGCTGAAGCTCTCATTTTCCATCTTGTGTCTGAGGATCAAAAGTGTTGCAGGATGGTGCCTGCTGCCTGCCCATTGCCCAAGCTTTGTTGTGGCATCCACTGCCTTCTGCATCTCTGCTAGTCTGGCTCCAATCCCCAGGGGTCTGAATTGTCTCCTTGGTGATTTCTTCTGTTGTAGGATGATCTGTGGGGCTGGGTAGCCCGATAATGTTAGACCCTATAATCTCAGCTGTTCTAGAGACCTTAATATATAGCTACTGTTATCTTCACTTATTATTCTGCTGTCTGCCAGCTACACTTACAAATGTGCATTTTACAAGCTGCTGTGTTTCTCTTGTTTCTTTGTTCTGCTTTTTAAATGGCTTCTTGTTGGCTTTAGTCTGTCAAGCTCTCTGGAGCTTTAGCATTGGATTTGCAGGGGCACAATGATGCCCTGAAGGCCTTTGGGCACGTCAGATACAGCCCTGGGAGGTCATCCACCTAGACTTGTGTTTTTATCTGCTGCCTTGTGCTTTCTCCTGGAAAAGGGCAGATTTATAAAAACCATCAGTAAATATGTCTTAGTTGAAAGCTGATTTAGCCATAGATAAAATCTCATTGCCTTCTGCCAGGCCAGATTTGAGCCTTGAACACCCGACCTAAAATCTGCCAAAGCCCAGGTGAGTCCTGTTGATCTCAAAAGTAAGAGCCATTGCTGGCCATACTGCAGAAGAAGGCAGCTCAGGCCACTGCAAGACACACTCAGGACACCTTTCAGCCACCTCTGGGATGCTGCAGGGAAACACCAGTGAGAAGAAGTAGGGTTACAGTAGTTGTCCTGCTGTAATCCAAAGGGTGATGATACCTTGGTGACAGCTTGGGAAGCTACCTGGAGCAAATGATGACATAAGTGACTGGAATTGCACTTTGGAGATGCAGTAACCATGGCAACCTGAGGAAGAGACTATTTCTCAACTTTCAGTGCCAACCTGATGGTTTCAAATCTCTTCATCAATACTTGGATGTGTTAGTCTGAACCCTGTGTACAGGCTGGTTTGGGGGTAAACAAAAGCAGGGGGTATTAACAATAGAGGAGAAGTAAAGGCAGGGGGGTTTGTGGTAGCAGAGCTGGGTACAGTGGCTCTGGTGGAGCAGTGCTGATGGACTCATGCTGCTGCTCCAAGCTGGTGTTTCTTAGGCAGTTAAATGGGTTTGGTTTGGCTGGTCTCTGTACTGACTTGTGTCCTGATAAGCATTTCAGTTTAAAATAGGTGTAGCAACATGAGATTCAACTGGAGCAGCCTCAAGTATGAGTAACAGTTAACGCTGGTATAAAAGCACTTGGTCTCTTTTAAGCTACAATGATGTACTGGTAACCACACTAGGAAGTCAGACTGTTCACCTCTGAAGTACTACAGCTGTACAGAAGCACACATTTCACACAGAGACTTCAGACAGAATTCACACAGACACAATTCACTTGAATTCCTCAATACTCTGCAGCTTGCAGAAAAGCAAGCAGCAGAGAAAATGAGAACTAAATGTAGGAGTTTTAAGGAAAGGAATTAGACAGAAAACAAAATCATCATCAAATATTGTAGCTACTGTATTCAAGACAATCAGAAGTCAGTAGGTCTGTGGACCTGTTTGCCAGAGACCTTCTCTGGAGACTTTCAAGGCCTGTCTGGATGTGTTCCTGTGTGACCTGAGCTAGATTGTCTGGTCCTGCTTTGGCAAAGGGGCTGGACTCGATGATCTCTCTGAGTCCCTTCCAACCCCTAACATCCTGTGAGCCTGTATTTGCAAAAAGATTGTGTGGCACACTGAGCCTACACAGCATTTGGAGAAGGCATCTACTGAGAGTCACAAGATAGACAAATAATGTCACCTTCATGAAATTCCTTGAGCTGAATATGCTCAGAGGCCGTGAGAGTACTTGGGAAGCATGGTGAGCATTTGCACAGCTCTTACTCCTCTCTAGGTGTCAACTTCAGGCCCTTGCTGAAGAGACGATACTTGGCCCAATGAACCCAGGTACAGCAGCTCTCCTGTACCTAGCTGGGTTAATCAGGGTATTAGTGCATAAGCAAACATGCCAGGCAGAAGTGGCTCTTAGTGCTCACCAATGTGTACTGGAGGCACTTCTCTGACGAGTGCAGTTCAGTTTGAAGTGCTGCCAATAATGCTCATGGTGGAAAGTGGTGTCAAATCTTTGCTGGGAATTAGGGAATCACTTTTTGCACAAATAATGGGGTATTGGCAAAGTGCAGCACTGGGTACTGGTGATTTTTTTTTCCCCATAGAATTCTCTTTTCAGAGAGCTACGGAGAAAATAAATGGCTCTGCAGACTGTAAATGTATTATATTGTTATTTTTTCTCTATAAAATGCTGGTTGTTTTTTTTTCCCCACTGATACTAAAAGTCCTGATGCTATTCCCTGCTATATCATAATTATTTCTTATGCCATTAATTCTGTTTATACAGCTTGCATATTGTAATTTTCAGCTAAGGATATCAATATAAAGGTGGTTAGAACATTTCCATGTTTGATCTGACTGAGAGTTTTGTGTATTGTGTCCCTCATGGTGCTGGATCATGGTGCTCAGAGGAGCACCTTGGAGAGCACTTGGAGCCCCATGCTGCTCACACTGCAGCAGCCCAGACAGATGGCACAAGGACAGGGATGGCCCTTTGGGGTTCCTGCTGAGCCACAGTGAAGGACAGCAGATGTAGCTTATAGGCTTGATGGGCTGGGGGCTGTGGCTCTTGTGGACATATCTGCAGGCCCAGGCCAGGGGATTGTCTTCTGCCAGGAAAGGGCCTTGTGCAAAACCAACACCAAGTTCTGGCTGCTTGGGCTGGAAGCAGCAAGGAGAAAGGCTGGTGCCTGGTTTTTGAAGTGGCCCACTGTAGTGGAGGGGTTATTAATTAATGGGAGATGGTATTTTCAAAAGTCAGTATTGTTTATCAATATTCAGAGCTCTCACCACCCCGAGCACTAATTTTAATAACAATCAATTCTTTGCATCAGTCATGGAAACTGTACACAGGTAATAACAGGATCTAGAAACAACCAGTAACAATATGTAACATGAATTGGACTTGATTGAACTGGCAGAGAAGGCTTTGTGGTCAGTGCACTGCTGGCGGTCAGTACTCTGCTTGCCCACTAGAGGGACTCAAGGAGCTCCTTCCTGCTGATGGCAGAAGGCAATGGTGAGTTACGAGAGGCTTTAAGTATTCACTCACAAAATATGATCTCTGGGCTGGCAGAGCTGGTTACAGCTTCAGACAGTACCCAAATGCTTTCAGGGAATTCTTGTCAGCCACTGAGACTTCTGGTTCTTCACGGGCTGCTGGGGAAAGGAGGCAGACATCTCTGACCTGTTCCTGATCTCCACTGGGCGATCTGTGTATCTCCAGGACTTCCTGTCTTGGCAGGAGGCTTTCAGGTGCAGGCAGGATGCAATGCCATGTGTAGTCTCAGCACGGTGCCATGCTGGCTGTGCAGGCTGATTGTGTGAAGGCATCGAGAGCCTGCTCCTGGTACACCTTTGGAAGGTAGCTTGCAGGCAGCACGAATAGAATGGCAGAGAACAGATACAATGGCAGAGCACACACTGTGCTTCCTGCTCATCTCCTTTTATCCATACAGCCAGAGGCTAATAGGCCTTTGGACACAGAATAGCCAATCAGAATGGCAGTTAGCCAAGCTTGACCATATTAGGTGAAGCCATAGGCTTGCTTTACCCAGATTTGGGCAGAATGCAGGCCTGGCAAAAGGCATACACAACCTGATCCAGTGTACTTTGTTTACCACAGGCTGCAAAGGGCCAGGGCCCCCAGACTCAGTGGCTCCAGATTCTTTGTCCTCTTTCCCACATTTACTTCTCCCCGAAACAGAGAGATAGAGAGCAGAAAAACATGTCTGGGCAAACCACGGCATGGATAAACCTATTTTGGCCTGCTTAGGCCTACCATGACACCCACACATGCCAGTGAAAGTCCAGCCAACATGGGTGACAGCAGAAAGTGTATCCCAGAAGTTGGTGTCCCACAGGCTGGCTTTTCAGCTTGTGTTAGTGCTGGTGATCTCTGCAGATGCCTGGCATGAGCTTGTGCCAGTCACCACAGGGTACCAAGGCTGTGCCTCCCCAGCTGGGCTGCTTGCTGCACTGAGGTCTGCCACTGTGTGATGCACCCACACAGCCTTTCTGGGGTGTGGAGCTTCCCAGGAGCACAAGCCAATGCTAATTAAGTAGGATGCTTACTTTTGTAATGAATTAATTGTTAAAGGTGAATTAAACCTAAATCTGGTACAACCTCTAATGTGTTTGATATTTTAGAGTCAGTTAAAATAAACAAACACTGAAGCTAATGTTCCCAGCAATCTGGAGGGAATTAACAGCACACTGCAAAGGGTGTTTAAATTACTTTTAAAATTCTAATTAGCCCAGGAACAGCAGTGAGTGTGGGACAAATTGCCTGGCTTCAAAACAAGACAATCAAACAACGACCTCAAAGGAAAGCAAAGGGTAGAGGATGGCTGCCATGAAATAAATGAAAATGACCCCATCAGTTTAAGTAATGGCCTATTTTGAGGCTTATGTTACACTGCTCCATATTTACAGGGCTCTGAGTGATCAAGAGGTAGAGGAGAAGCTTCAATGGCATAGAAAAAGAGGCTTTGTCTACTAGAAACCATGACAATAAAATCCCAGATGCTCAGCTGCAATGAAATTAGCTGGCAACTAGTTTGGAGTGGCTGCAATTGAAATAATCAGAACAATTGTTCTGCCTTAGACTCCACCTTTCCCACAACTATTACACTTCCTCTATTCATATATAAACCAACAGGAATTTGTCTGGAAGCGTTTGTGGCTTTATTAATAAACTGTCCCCCTAAAATTTTGGATTGCAAATGCCCTTTGTGCTCTCGGCATTTTTCTTTACTGAGACTGTACCAGCATGTGGTATGATGCTCTGCCCTGCAGCACAGAATCATAGAATCATAGAGTGGTAAGGTTAGAAGGGACCTCAAGGGTCATCCAGTTCCAATCCCCTGCCATAGGCAGGGACACCTCCCACTAGCACAGGTCACTCAAGGTCTCCTCCAATCTGGCCTTGAACACCTCCAGGGAGGGAGCAGCCACAACCTCCCTGGGCAACCTGTGCCAGTGTCTCACCACCCTCACTGCAAACAACTTCCTCCTAACATCCCGCAGACACATCAGGCACCAGACACAATTCCAGGGTGAGGGACCCAGACAGCAACTGTGTGCTGGGCTGCAGCAAGAGCAGTGTGGGCAGCAGGGCAAGGGAAGGGATTCTGCCTCTTTGTTCTGCTCTCCTCAGACCCCACCTGGAGTCCTTTGTGCAGCTCTGGAGCCC
>VWZE01017115.1:0-37071 GCA_013396675.1 Eubucco bourcierii
CCTTACCATTCTATGATTCTATGATTCTATGTGAATGAGCTCTGCTTGGACCCATGCCACCTCCCACTATTCACTGATGCCCAGTGACAGGACAAGGGGCAATGGGCACAAACTGGAACCCAGAAGGTTCCATCTGAACAGGAGAAGAAAATTCTTTGGTGTGAAGGTGCTGGAGCCCTGGAGCAGGCTGCCCAGAGAGGTTGTGGAATCGCCTTCTCTGGAGAGATTCCAAACCCAGCTGGCCATTGTGATCTTGTGCAACCAGCTGTGAGCAACCCTGCTTGAACAGCGGGTTGGACTGGATGATCTCCAGAGGTCACTTTCAATCCTCACCAAGCTGGGATTCTGTTTTCTTTTAAACACCTCCCTGCACTGGCAGCATTCCTCAAAGCAAGCCCTGGTATTCATATCCCCATCAAGACCAACACATCAGTGGTGCAGATGGTGTGAGCTGCACCTCAGCCTTGGCACCATCCTTTTTGGGAGGAATTAAACTAAGAAAAGATCTTTACTATTTTCTTGTGTCTGTTTGGAAAATACATCCCAGGACAACCTCTCCAGAACAACACAAGTCCTCTGGCAAACAAAAAAGAAGTCAAAATGCAAACTATTTATTGCCAAACCCTGTTCCTTGGTTGTAAAGCTCTGTTTAATTTTATCCCTTAGGCATCTATTATCTCATAGCCCATATTATTTTTCCAGCTATTACTGCTTAATTTCCCCCATCCAAAAAGTACGTACAGACACAAGCCAATTTCCGTCTTGGCACAACTGCTGATGAGAAACAAACAGCTGTTTCACTGGGGTCCTAACAAAGAGATGCAGAATTGATGCTTCTCATCTTCACAATCTCACTGCTTTGCTTTGAGGGTGCTGGAGCCCTGGAGCAGGCTGCCCAGAGAGGGCAATCTCCTTCCTTCCACATTGTGGAATCTCCTTCTCTGGAGAGATTCCAAACCCGTCTGGACATTGTTATTCTGGGTAAGCTGATGTGAGTGACCCTGCTTTAGTGGGGAGTTGGACTGGATGACGTCCGAAGTTTCCTTCCAACACCCCATCATGCTGCAATTGTGAGAGTTTGTCATCTCTTCATTAGGTTCACACAAGCAATTGCTTGTCATCATATGTCCTTGGCCACCAAGCACTTTCATCCTCCTAGTCACAGTTACTAACGAGTAGAGACTCTTGGTCATGACTTTTGGTCAGGCATTGGAATGAGTTTCCTAAGGAGGCAGTGGGGTCAGCAGTCCTGGAGGCGTTCAAGAACCACGTGGACATGGCACTTTGGGACCTTTGGTGATGCGAGGATGGGCACAACTTACAGATGGAGGGAAGAGAAGCCAGGGAGGTTCCACTGCAGTTCCTCATTTACTCATGCTGCAGTGGAAACAAGGGCTGAGCATAAACATTTCTTGTCTTTTTATTTCTTTAAATAAAAGCTGCTGAATTTTAATCAGAGCTTAAAATAAAAAGTAAAAACCCATGGCTAATGGAATATCCTGATCAAGATGCTTGGGCTGCTCCTCTTTTCCCATTCCTGGTGGAATTTTTTTTGTGGCTAGTGGGTGGAGGGGAGGGAATTCTGCCCCTCTGCTCTGCTGAGCCCCCACTTGCAGTGCTGGGGCCAGCTCTGGAGTCCTCAGCACAGCAGAGACATGGACCTGTTGGAGCAGGACCAGAGGAGGCCCCAGTAATGATGGAAGGGCTGGAAGCCCTCTGCTATGAGGACAGGTTGAAAAGGTTGGGTTTGCTCAGCCTAGGGAAGAGAAGGCTCCAGGGAGACCTTCTGGTGGCCTTTCAGAACTTCAAGGGCCCAATTAGAAAGCTGGGGACAGACACTTGATCAGGGCCTGTTGTGACAGGACAAAGGGCGATGGTCTGAATTCCAAGAGAGAGATTCAGACTGGAGAGAAAGAAGAAATGTTTTACAGTGGTGGTGGTGAGACCCTGGCCCAGGATGCCCAGCGAGGTGGTAGCTGCCCCATCCCTGGAACCATTGGAGATCAGGTTGGTTGTGTTTCTGAGCAACCTGATCTAGTTGCAGATGTCCCTGCTGATTACAGGAGGGTTGGAGTAGATGACCCTGTCCATTACAAACCAAATCATGCCATGATTCTGTTTAAGGATTGTAGGTGTTTTATCAGCACTTTTTGCAAAACATTACTGCTGGACACAGGAGCAAGCAGAGAACCACAGAACTGTTAAGGTTGGAGAGACCTTTGAGATCCTCAAGCCTGCAACAAGCAACACAAGAGAATTTCTTCTGCTTCTCCTTCATTTTAATCCCTTATTAATGCTTCTGACAAAAGGCAGCACTAATATTTTCCTTTCTGCTGCTCATCCTGGCTTTAGATGCTCAGTTTAGAAAAAAAAAAAAAAAAAGCAAGCTCCAAAAGCAGTCACAGGCATCAGTGCCTTGCCACACTCTTGCCTTGTCCAGTGGGTGTTACCACAGCAAATAGAAACTGCAAGCAGAGGCCGAACGGCAATGAGTCAGGAAAGCAGAAAAGCATGAAAACAAAATGAATGGCAAGGCAATAAACCAGCAATATTTCACCAGCAGCACTGAGCTCCTGGATAACCTCCATCCATCAGCGTTACCAGAGCCTGGGAGCTCACCCGAGTTGTACTTACAGCGCATTAGTGACACTGGCAGGGAAGAGGCTGTGGTCATGTGGGTGCGTCGCTGTGCCATGGGATGAGGCCACCATGAAGCGTGGGCAAGGGCAACAGCCATCCACCAGCACCTTAAGATCCTCCTCCAGAACAAGAAGAATCACAGAATCATCTGTTTTGGTGACAAGCCTTTTCAGTATCAGTTTTAGTTTTTCCAAACAGAAAAACTGCTCTCTATAACTCCCTGAAAGAAGGTTGCAGTGAAGTGGGGATTGGTCTCTTTTCCCCAATATTTATCAAGTGACAGAATGAGAGGCAATGGCCTAAAATTGTGCCAGGGTAGGTTTAGGCTGCGTATTAGTAAAATTTTCTTTACTGAAAGTGGACAGGCATTAGAACAGGCTGCCCAGGGAAGCACTGCAGTCTCCATCCCTGGAGTTGTTCAAGAAACATGTGGAGATGCTGTAATGGCCATAGTGGTGCTGGGTTGACAGTTGGACTTGATGATCTTAGAGGTCTTTTCCAACTGAAACAATTCTATGAGTCCACGATTTTTCCATCGTTTCTGAAATCTGGCAGGTTGGGGAGGGTCTCCTGAATAGGACTGCAAAATTTCTTCTTTGAATCATACAATGCACAGGGTTGGGAGGGACCTTTAAAGTTCATCTAAGCCCAACTCCTCTGCAGTGAGTAGGGATCAGGGAGCAAAAAGTTCCATCAAGCCTGACTTTGAATATGTGAAGGGATGGGGCCTCCACCACCTCACTGGGCAACCTGTTCCAGTGTTCCACCACCCTCACAGAAAACATTCAAGCTCTTACTGGCATCCCACGTGAGGCAGAGGAGAAAACTGATGGGACAAACCCAGGCAGCAAGATGCCCCACTACTGAAAAGGGATCAAAGTAGGGAAGGGAGCAGTGATGAATGCACATCTTGACCAACTGTCTGTGAGAGGGGACAAGGGCTCAGACATCACAGGTTTGACTCTAGTAGCAACTCAGGTGTACTGCTGAAGGAAACCTGAGAAATAGGTTTAAAATAGAAAGTTGTTCCCCGCAATTGTTCCCTGTAGAACAATTTGAGGAATGGAAACAGACAAAGGAGTCCCTTTTCCAGCCATCCCCAAAACACATCAGCATCCCTCATTCTCTGTTCCTCATGAAGGCACGGGAGCTCCTCTTCGGGGAAGGATGGAGACCACCTCAACCCTGTATTTTCCAGAGCACCAAGCACAAATGCACGCTGCCAGTCACTTTAAGAAACAACCTCTCATTTTTCACTGCAATGCAGAACAAACTGCCTGCAACTCCTGCCCATCACTGTCCATTCCTTGCACCATCCCACCACATTGGGCCATGCTCCCAGGGTAAAAGCAGCAATGCATGGGCTTTGCCTGCAAGTCAGGCTCAAGGCATTACTCAGAGAGATGGTGACCTCCTGAAAAAACAAGACTTTGTGTACCCCTTGATGACCTACAGCTTGGACACAGGTTGGAATCCCTGGCCCGGCTGCAGATAAAAAACACCACTCTCTTCCCAAAGAGAAGCTAATTCCCTATTAGTGCTGCAGAAAACTCAGGCAGCCAGCAAGAAGAAGGCTTTTTAAAGAGATATAAAACCCGGATTTTTGTATTGAAGCACACGCCACAGATGGTGTAGCAGACGAGGATTAATTCATGAATCATATTTCTTAAATGATACAATCTCTCTTTTCACTTCCATACTTTCCCTTTTTGACTCAGAAGCAGGGATTTAAGATGCCCTTCCCAGATATGAATTTTGCATGAACAAACACTGCAGGGGTAAAAGGAAAAAAAAAACCACCACCAAAAAGCAGCAATAAACCAGAAACCACAGATGTTTAAAGCTAAGTTCTCAAAAGTAAGTAAACGCATCATATCCTGTCCATCTAGGGAAGAAGAGGTGTGGAAATGCAATATATGCATGCATGGATCTGGGATTGGGTGGGAAAATGCATTCCTGAACATTTACGAATTACTGATGTTCAGCCAGGGTTCTGAATTTCAGAAAAACTGATTTTCTATCTCCTCCCATCTTATTCACCACCCTCGCAGCAAAAGAAAAGCCTTAAGGCAAACATTTCCACCGCTCTGCCTTGGTCCCTCCTCCAGCCCACATTGATGCTTTCCCTGGGAAAATCCTGGCACAGGCTTCACCAGGTTGCTCTCCAGGAAAAACTCACAGAGCCCTCAAAACCAAAGGGATTGCAGAAAGCAACAGCAAGACAAAACATCCTGCACCACGCACTCAGCTCAGCCACAGCTCACTACCACAGCTAAGAAACATCTTAAGTGGGGAAAAAAGTGAAGGAAATCACAGATTCATAGAATGGTGGGGGCTGGATCGGACCTCTGGAGATCATCCAGTCCAACCCCCTGCCAAAGCAGGATCACCTAGGGCAGGTCACACAGGAAGACATTCAGACAGGTCTCAAAAGTCTCTAGAGAAGGAGACTCTACCACCTCTGGGACGCCTGCTCCAGCGCTCTGTCACACTTACAGCAAAGAAGTTTCTCTTCATGTTGAAGTGCAACTTCCTGTGTTCCAGTTTGTGTCTCCTGCCTCTAATCTCATTGCAGGACACCACTAAAAAGAGACCAGCACCTTCTTCTTGGTACCCATCCTTCAGATATTTGTAAACATTAGTAAGTCCTCCTCTCAGTCTGACTTTTCCAGACTAAACAGCCCCAGGTGTCTCAGTCCTTTCTCATAAGACAGATATTCAAATGGAATTCTGAAATGACAAAAGAGCTCTTGGGTAGAACTTAACTTACAGCTGCTTCTCAATTGGAAGGCTCTTTCCAAGCTCAGAACCAGGTGCCTATGCAGAACCACAAGCAGACAGAACCGGGCTGAGAAGAAATAGCACCAGAATCCAAAAGTCCCAGTGCAGATCAAACCAGGGCAAGAAGAAATAGTGCCAACATCCAAAGTCATCCAAAGTGCTACTCTGCCCTTCTGGGCACCTCTTCTCCTCTGAAAGCTGCTGCTACACCTTTCTTTCATCACCAAGTCAGCATTTCAGTCTTTTTTTTCCCCTTCACTTGGCACTTGAAGCAGCTGGGTATGTGCTGAACGGCTTCTTTATACTGCCTTGCATTTACTATATTGTAGCTTTACACACGAAGCCTCCAGTTAGCATTAGGGTGAAAAAAAATTACTTACCCTTCAATTATTTCAACCTTTCCCTGCTTTGTGTGCGACGTGGGCTTCTCTTTTGGTTACTATTTCCAGATTTGGTCTTTGGGAAGGTGAATGGAAGAGAATGAAAGGAGTTGTGTTTGACGACGATGGAGACTGTAAAAGAAAAGAGAAGCACTTTAGTGCAGAGCAGTCCTCTCTATACAGACAGATCAGATTAAATTAAATTAAATTAGTGACACCTACATAAATGCTTCCTACTGTTTTTATGCACACATACAAATAGCACAACTGTCAAAGAGAATGCAGCTGTCAGTGATACAGCAGGGGGGAAGAAAAGGAGCAATTTCCAAAATGGAAGGTAAAAAATAATAAATAAATAAACGAGGCATAACAACCGACGTTTGAACGGCAGCAAAGGGGCTTCCACCAGTCTGCAGCAGGGCAGGCAGCTGCCCAAACTGGGCTGCTTGCAAAACTCAAATGGCTTCAGACTATGTGGAAAGGGTTTGAGGCTGGGTGACAAAACTGCAGCAAGAAAACCTGACAGACACTCTTTTTGCTTCCCAAAAGGCTACACCAGCTCAACTGCTTTGGATAAAGTAAGGGAGGAGCGAGAGTGTTGGGAAACACAATTCACCCAAACCCTGTAACTATGAGAGGACTCCCAGCGCAGGAAGGAATTAATAATTTGGTCACCCTACCAGCAAGTCCCTCTCTAAAAACCACATTAATCTCCCACCATCTGCTTTAATAACAGAATTTCTGCTAAGTGGTTTTCCCCTACACAGCCCCACATCTCCCTGTAAACACACAAACAAACCATTTGGCTTCCGCAGTCACGAGGTACGCAGCTGCTCGGGAAGGGCTCCGTGCCTTTGACATGATGCCAAGGTGGAATTCCTGCCATCCCATTTACTCCTGCACCTCTCCCCTCACCCATTGCATGACCTACAGACTCTTTGGACCCCTCAGGTGAAGCACCCTATCTCCTCTCATCGATGTCCACTTAACAGGGCAGATTAACAACAACAAAAAAGAACAAATATGAGAGGAATGATTATGTGCTATTATTTCTCTCGTGACACCTCCCCCACCCACCTTTTACATGCAACTGGCATCTTTAGCACTGTGAGCTCCAGTCCAAACACCAAAAGCACCTCAAAAAAAAAAAAAAAAGCACATTTACAAAATGACTCAGAAGATGCCACATGAGAGGTTGGTGGTGGTGCCCAGGGAAGTGGTGGAGTCACTCACCCTGGAGGTGTTCAAGATACGTGTGGACATGGCACTTCGGGACATGGTTTAATGGCCACGGTGGTCTTAGGTTAAAGGTTGGACTTGATGATCTTAGAGGTCTTTTCCAACCAAAATATTCTGTTCTATGAAAATAAAAATCCCTGAGCCAAGAAGATCAACCTTATTTAGTGAGAAAAGCCCAAAGGTCACCACAAGCAGTACATAAAAATACATGCTAACATTGAGGAGCTATAAACTTAATATGAAATAACCCTTTTTATAAGCAGCTTGCTTGTTAACAGTGGCCCAGTGGCCTTTGCTTAATCCAAGGTGCTTTAACAAAGCAAGGAAGCTTTTCATTGCTATTTAGCAGAACAGTCGAGTGGAGTGGAAGTAAAGCACGAGAGAATAAAACTGCTCAAGACATCAAGGACCAAGACAGAAACAAAAAGACAGGTCTCCTGTTCCAGATCCTCCACCACCAAACACCCTGCTGGGCTGTGGTACTTAAATAGAAACACTATTGTTAGCCTTAAGCAATGCAGACTCATTAACATTTATTTTTGTGGTATAAAATATATTTTTAAGTACTTAAAGAAATAATCTGTAGGAAGTGCTAAAGCTGTGAGCGTATTTTCAATATGTCCTAGCTTTTCCAGAGAGATTTCAGACCTCCTGGAAAGACACAGATCATCTTAGAGGATGCTGCAGCACAGAAGTGTATGGATATCTCCAATCAACCCAGAAAAGCCACACATGCAAATCCCCTGCCCTTGCTTCTCCTCCTGGATTGTTCAGTAAGAGGTAAAGCTAAAAATGCCACCGATTAGAATTACTCATGGACAGCAGAAAGCCCAAACTACCATTCACTACATGTTTTTAATGTGTGGGGGTGTTTACATTTGAATTAACACTTGGAAAGAGAGGAACTCGATGTCTGTAGATATACCTTCTCGAGGAGCATGCCAGCAGAAAGCCTGGCCAGCACACACACCTCCTGCTGCAACTCCAGTGTAGCTCAAGTTCAGCACGCAGGGCCCGGTCAGACCACACTTGAGCCCAAAAGCTAATGGAGACAAACCATGTTTGCAACTTTCAATTAGCCCAGCAGAGCAAAAGCATCATGAAAGAGGAACCACAGGCTCTTCCCATCCTTGTGAAGAGCAGGTGGCACATGCAGCAGACCTCTCTGATCCCATAAGCTGTCAGGAGAGGGTCTGGGGGTTGGCTGAGACGAGCAGCAGTTGGTAGTGATTGTTTCAGTGGTGTCCATAAGTACATATAGAAAAAACCACTGTGCAGGAGGATGCCAAGCCACAGAGGCAAATGATTTAATGGTTGGACTTGATCTTAAAGGTCTCTTCCAACCTAAACAATTCTATGATTTGATGAGACATTCAATGCAGAGAACAGAAACCAGCAGCAGCCACCAACGTAAGGGGCACAGTGCTTTATCTTCACCAAACCCAAACATGCCAGGAATATGGAGGATGCATTTTACCTTATGCATACACTTTACAAGACAACTCCAGTTTGCCATATGACCCAGCCAGCCTTGGGCTGCCTCAGATGAAATAAAACAGGAGGAGGCAGGGAGGGAGATGAAAGAGTTTTCTTTTTCATTGTCAGAAAAATTACTGCACGGTTAGTGTTTTGCAGACACCCCATAATTTCAGTCTTTAATTAGTGTTTTGGTGGGGAGAAAAGAAGAACCAAGTGAATTTCAGAGTGAATTTAATGCATGCCCACCCTGAGCTCAGAGACATGCCTTCCCCATTACCCCATCACTTTTCCCCTGGCACGAGGTAAAGGATAGAGCTGGAGTAACCAATGCTCTGAAAGCTGGGGAGGGACTTCTTACAAGAGCTTATTGTGATAGGACGAGAGGCAATGGACTTAAGCTGGAGGAGGGCAGATTTAGACTGGATATTAGGAAGAAATTCTTTACAGTAAGGGTGGTGAGATGCTGGAACACGTTGTCCAAGTGGACGCCCTTTCCCCGGCAGAGTTCAAAGCCAGGTTGGACAAAGCCTTTAGCACCTGCACCTGGTCTAGTGTCAGATGTCCCTGCCCATGGCAAGGGGTTGGAACTAGATGATTTTCAAGGTCCCTTCCAAGTCAACCATTCTATGATTTTATGATATTTAAAGCTACACATCTTCTCCCCAGCATGGAGATGGAGGGACATGCTCTGGAGCTCAGCCACAGTGGTCCCTGGCAGCGTGCAGATAGCAGCGGTTTGGGTAGCCAGTGCTAAACACAATCTGCACAAGATACAGCACGTGCACCAAGTTCAAAGTCAGAATGAACATTTGTTCTACAACAAAACACATTGCAAATGATCCTTAACAAATTTTAACTGTTGCTACAGTCAGATAAGAGCACGGGAGTATGGATCATACCCTGATGTTACTGCAGGCTCTGCACTGCTGAACACATGAGTGGCAATGCAGAGAGATCTATATTTTGTATTTCACTGTAAATTATAGAGCAGCATAATCGAGCTGAAGGGGCAGCTCTGTTCATTCCTGTGTTGCCTCCTTCATGTTTTCAAACCCATTCAATTTCTTCCTATTTAGTTGCTTTATTGGGGCAGCTCCTCTCTTTCCTGCATCGCTTCCTTCATATTTTTTCAGTCCATTCAATTTCTTCCCATTTATAGTTGCTTTGTTTTCAGTTCCTTGCTGCATCAGATCGTTCCACCTTCCCCAAGTGGTGAAGCCGAATAAATAATCGCCAAACTTCCCTGTGACAACTCGGGGAGCTGTTACATAAAGCAGAGAAAGGTATCAGCAGATAGAGACAACTCGGAGGCAACCTGAGGTTTGGTATTCTGTGTCAGCTCGGCACACAGGGGAAATAACCCTTTAATCCAGTGCAGTGTATTTCATTTACTGTAGTGTTATCCAGTTCGAAGATGTTATGAAAGGAATCCCTGGAGAGACTTAAGACTTCAAAACCAGCCTGAGTTTGAACTTAATTCCACCGTTGCAAAAGGCTGTAGCCGTGGAAGATGACCTTTTCCATACCTTGCATGCCAGGAGCCATTCTGCCTCATAATGTCACGCCAAATTAGAATATTCTCTTTTTGGTTTACTTGGGATTTTGTTTTGTCTTTTCTTTTTAATTAAAAGCATCTGTCACTATTAATGAAACAGGGAAGGGAAAGAAAAAAAAATAAATCAATAACACAGATTAGAAACGGTGACGTCAAGAGAAATGAGAGTTTAAAAGCTTGGTAATTAACAGAAGGACTTTTCACCTCCATGTGAGCTCATCAACAGAGCCCAGGTCAGGACCAAAGAAGCACTGACACCATCTCCATGCTGCTCATAAGCCATGTGAAACAAAGGGATGTTCTTGCCCCATCACCAAGCTGACCTCTCTTCAAATCCATCCACCAGAGCTTGGGTGGTTCCTCTCCTCTTCTTGGATAAGAAAGGAGAGAGGAAAAACACATCTGAAGTGCAGATCTCCAAGATGTTTAGGTCCTGCCAATGTTATCCTGAATGAAAGTTCAAATATATCTTTAGAAGACCATAAATCCACATTGGTGAAGGAGAAGTTGGTGGAACTTTCTGTGATGACAGGGACAAAGGTGTGTGGTCTGATTTCAGCCAGCTGTAGGAGCTTAGAATCATAGAACTATTTTAACCAGAAAAGACTTCTAGGATCAAAGAGACAGTCTAAGGTCATCAAACCACGTCCCACAGTGCCATGTCCACACATTTCTTGAACACCTCGAAGGACGACAACTTTACCACCACAAGGCAGCCTGTTCCAGTGCCTGACCACTCTTGCAGGAAAGATATTTTTCCTAATCTCCAACCTAATCCTCCCTGGCACAATTTCTGGCCATTTCCCCTCGTTCTGTCACCTGATACTACGGAGACAAGACCCACTCCCACCTCACTCCAACCTCAGGGAGTTTTAGAGAGCAATGAGGTTTAAACTAAACAATCCCAGTTTGCTCAGCTGCTCCTCACCAGACCTGTACTCCAGACCCTTCACCAGCTTTGCTGTCCTTCTCTGGACACACTCCAGCACCACAACATCTTTCTTGTAGTGAAGGCCCCAAAACTGAACACATTTTTAAGCAATCCTGCAGGAAGTTTATTATAGCAGACATGGAAATCCCAGTTAAAGTTGCTCTCTAATGTTAATCACATCCATGGACTTTACTGTTTAGAGGTGAACCATAAAAGGCCAGTTTACACTTGCTGCATCTTGCAATAAGGATTGTGAGTGTAATTAACTGTAGATTTATATTTTCCAAAACTACGTTTCCCCCACTAAATACTAAATTAATTACCAAATGTCTTCATAATGAATGTGAAATTATTTAGCCTGCTAAAGCAGTACAAACAGCTTTATTGTATCATTAACAGTTAGAAATGTTCCGTCAGCACGGCTGAAAAAAATGTAAACTAAATATGCCAAGGATACATTGCTTTCTCCTCTCTCTATTATATTTTTTTTAATGTCTTATTTCATGGTAGATAAGTGAAAAATCTTTTTTACCTGACTTAGTGAGAGGCTCATTTGCTCATGCAAATTTAAAACCAAGTGTCATAATACAATGAAATTATAAAAACATATCAAAAAGGAGTTAGTGAGTCACTAAATTTAGCTCCTAATGGAGTTCAACCTGTCTAAGAGAGTTGTGTGCTAATGGGGAAAGCTACCATGCTCTGTAAACATCAGAAACACCTTAGAAACCATCACACACGCAGGGGGTTTCTGGAGGAAGCCCAACAGGTTTCCTGCCTTCCACATCTTGAGCTAAGGTGCCCTCATGATACCACATCCAGTACCCTCTACTGTGCCCTGGTGAGACCACATCCGGAGTACAGTGCCCAGTTCTGGGCTCAGGATGGACAGGGATATACTAGAGAGTGTCCAACTGAGGCTACAAGGATGATGAAGGGATTGGAACTGTCTTATGAGGAAAGGCTGAGAAACCTGGGGCTATTTAGCCTGGAGAAAACTGAGAAAAAGTCTTATGAATATTTATAAATATCTGATGGGTGGGTGTCAAGAAGAGGGTGCCAGTCTCTTTTCAGTGGTATCCTGGAAAAGGGGCAACAAGCGCAAACTGGAACCCAGGAGGTTCCATCTGAACAGAAACTTCTTTGCTGGGAGTGTGCTGGTGCCCTGAAGCAGGCTGCCCAGAGAGGTTGTGGAGTCTCCTTCTCTGGAGAGATTCCAAACCCAGTTGGCCATTGTGATCCTGGGCAAGCTGCTGTGGGTGACACTGCTCTAGCAGGGGTGTTAGATTACATGAGGTAATCCAGAGGTCACTTCCAATCCTCACCATGCTGGGATTCTGTGATCCCAAGCCATTCTGTAATTCTGTTATTTAACCAGTCAGGCTGGTAGACATCTGATATTCACCACAACTAATGCACAAATTAGTTGGTGAAAAAATGCCTCCACAGAGAAATTGGCTTAAAATACAGGGGGACAGTTTTCTAAAGAAGACAATGTCTAAACCCTGCCCATCAGACCAGGTTTGGGTTTAAGTCCCAGCCATAAGACCTCCCCCAGTTCACTAAGATGGATGGGTAGGGAGCAATATTGCCCCGTGCAATCTCTCCACTGGCTGCACTTCCTTGATCACAGCTGAAGTGTGAAGCTGGCCCAAACACTCCATGACAAAAAGAACCAAAGATTCCTTTTGAGTTTCCACTCCAGCAGAAAATAGTGAAAATAAGGCCCTGTGAGGAGAAGGGGTATGGGAGCTACTGGAAAAACATCAAATTGCATTAAGGGCTGTGTTAAAAGTTTCCAACAGTCTCCAGACAAGTCCACTGATACTCCTGAACCCTTATCGATCCACAGGTCAAGATAGGTACAAAAAAAAATATCAATTCTAAGAAAACATCACTTGTTCTGACAGAAAAAATCTAGCCTGTCCCCATGCACAGGTAAATACAGAGACCTTTCCACAGGTGACAACAATTTGCTGCAGAGCTGTACTAGAAAATCACTGACCTGTGCCCATCTGGTGCCACACAAAGGCACCTATAAGGAATTAAAAAGATGTGTCCTACATAAATGCTTTAATTACTTTGTGGAATTCTGTACCTTTCCTACAGGCCTGTGACATGGCACTTTCTGCTCTCCTTTTAGCTTGCCACAGTTCTCAGATTTTATTTTTATCCAGAGTTCAATATGAATCAGGATTTGCAGAAGACAAAACACCAGGCTGCAATCACCCAGCGTGCCAATTAAACTAAAAGATACCCTGGAAATTAAAATTAAATGCCACATCTATGAAAAGAAGCAGACAGCTTCCTCAGAAACAACAACAACAACAACAGAAAAAGAGCACGTATTACAAGAATATGACTGTGGTGGTCTAAAAATTGTAGTGGAGGCAGTTAAATAACTTCTTCTCACCCCTCACATCTGCATGCTAGAGATCTTCATCAAATTGTGTTGGTTTGGTTGTGGGTTTTGTTTTTTGGGTTTTTTTTTTGTTGGGTTTTTTTTTTTTTGCACATTTGTCATCAAGATTTATTGAAGTTGATGCCATAAATTTCATCTTAGTTGTTCGCTGCTGCTATTTGTTGCCTTGGCAACAAATGCACTTTGCCCAAGCTGCACGGTAAATCAGGAGCGTTTGGAATTTGGGGGTCCCTGCCCCTGGCGCTGCACCTCCCAATGCAAACAGCAATAATTACTGACAGATTGGGTGGGTCTTTAACAAAACCACTGAAATAGTCCATGCTGGGGAAGGGAAAATGCTACTTGGAGCAGGCAGAGAGTGGGGCTGTCGGCAGGGAGAGAGGATTCATGCAAAGCCCCCTCTTCTATCTCATTTACACCTTGGATGGCTGGAGGTTGAGAAATCCATTCACAGGTTCAGGAGGAGTTGAAAGGCTCCTTCTGGAAAAAAAATAATGATAAGAAAGTCGTCTTCCTGTTGTAGTGCTGCAAAAGGGACAACTGCAATGGTAAAGGAGACATAAAGTAAGAACATCTACAAACATCACACAAGTCTACTCTGTAGGCGGCGTCCGACGGCTCTGCCTTTGTGGGAAGCGAGAGCCTGAGGAGCAGCCAACCCGCAGGTGACTTTGGGGAAGTTCAGCCTGCGATAGGAAAAACACATGGTGACAGTGTAGCTACTTCAGTTCTGCAGGCAGCAGGTAGAGGGAAGGGGAAACTATCCCTCTGCTCTGCTGAGACCTCACCTGCAGCCCTGGGGCCAGCTCTGAAGTCCTCAAATAGCAGAAACATGGCTGGAACAGGGCCAGAGTAGGCCACAGCAGTGAAGGGAGACCTGAAAGCCCTCTGCTGTGAGGACAGGTTGAGAGAATTGGGGTTGTTCAGCCTGGAGAACAGAAGGCTCCGGGGATACCTTCTGGCGGCCTCTCAGAACTTCAAGGGGCTGATTGGAAAGCAGAGGACAGACTTTTGAGTGGGGTCTGTTGTGACGCGACCAAGGGTGCCGACTTAAACTAAATGAGGGAGATTCAGACTGGAGCGAAGGAAGAAATATTTTACAGTGAAGGTGGTGAGACCCTGATGCCCAGAGAGGTGGGAGATGCCCCATCACTGGAACTATTCCAAGTCAGGTTGTTTATGTCTCTGAGTAACCTGCTCTAGTTTGCAGATGTCCCTGCTGACTGCAGGTCCCTGCCTACCCAAAGCAGTCTGTAATTCCATGATTCAGTAGTTGAAGTGCAGGAGGTGGACAACTCCAAGCACTCACTTGGAGCAAACATCACTGCTCAATTTCAGCCTAGCCAAAAAACACCATCAAATCTGTCCCATCCATGCTGCCAAACTGGCACTAAAAATGCTCTGAAGCCACCCAAGGCCACTTCTCCCTTTGCACTACAGTCGTGGTGATGACCCACGACATCCAACACAAAATCACCAAAAGACCTTTAAACAAACAGCAGCAGAAGAGCCTGCAACTGCAGGGAGGCAAAAATCAAACACAAGAGGCCAAGCTAAAGCATGCTCTGCGCTCTGGAGACTCCTTCAGGGAAAAGCCTCATGCAGAAAGTCAATACTTCAGCATTTCTAAAAACAAAACCAATCTCCTACGTGATGATGCTGATATTTTAATGGGACACAATGTTTTTTTTTGAAAGACAAAGCAGTTCTTTTTGTTGATCTCTCATAAGCACATACCCACAACTGCAAAGCTACTGTGTAAGAAGTATCTGTACAAACTCAGCACATTGATATAGGCCAGTAAAGACCAAACTGGAAACTCAGTGGGAAATCTGTGTTCAGCTCCCAAGTCCAGACACCACAGCACCATGTAACTGCAGCAAGGAGCCAGTCCTGCTTTATTCAGCACACAGGAAGCTGCAATCCTTCCCAGTTTTCCCTTTATTTTAAACAAACAGCTCTCAAATCCTCTTTGTTGGGTAGCTCATTCCCTTGGATTCACACACTATTCTCAGTGACCAACAAAGAGAGCAGCCATGATGACGAAAGCCGCCAGTTTTGCCACTTTCAGCCCCAGAAATCTTAAAAGATTGTTTGTCTGTAAGTGCAGGTCCACATTTAAAAGGAATAAAGAATTTGCTCTGGCAGGCTGGATCAATGATGCAGCACAGAAAGCATGAGACCTCCAGCAGCATGGCTTGGTCCAGTGCTCCCAGGGACAATAAAATCACCCTACACTGTTCATGATCAGCCACACAACACAGGAAACAGGGAAAAAAACCCCAGCTCACTCCTGAACCTTGATGCAATGAGCTGCCTCCTTCAGCCATGTGACATCGAGGTGCTAGAGTAGGTCCATGTAAGAGCAATGAAGCTGGTGAAGGGTCTAGAGCACAAGTCTTGTGAGGTGCAGCTGAGGAAGCTAGGATTGTTTAGCCTGGGCAAAAGGAAGCTCAGGGGAGACCTTCTGGCTCTCTAGAACTCCAACAAGGAGGCTGGAGCCAGGTGGGGGCAGTCTCCTTTCCCAAGGGACAAGAGCAAATGGCCACAAGTTGCACCAGGGGAGGTCTAGGTTGGACATAAGGAAAAATTTCTTCCCATTGAGGGTTGTCAAGGCCCTGTCCAGGCTACTCAAGGCAGTGGCGGAGTCCCCATCCCTGGAGTTGTCTGAAAACCATGTAGCTGTGGTAACGAGGGACATGGTTTAGTGGTGACCTGGCAGTGCTGGGTTAAGAGTTGGATTTGATCTTAAAAGTCTCTTCCAACCTAAATGATTCTGTGATTCTATGAACCACTTACTTTTATTAACACTATTACCATCAAGCTCATTTGACCCCTCTTCCTTCCACTGCAACAACTGGCATCTGAGATGCAAACCTGGATTTCAGAATCATGGCACTGGCATGATGGAAGCAGCATGAACCTGTAGTTCAGCAGCAGAGAAGAAAAGCCCTCTCGCTGTCATGTTTCTGTAATGGTTAAAGTGGTGTTGGGTTGATGCTTGGATTCTGTGATCTTAAAGGTCTTTTCCAACTGAAACAATTCTATGATTCTGTGTTACAAAGCTGCAGCACAGTGGCAGTCTACCAATCAGCATCTACATCCCAGGCAGTGCCCAGGTGTCATCATCACAGGTAGGGATGCTTCTCATTAACAACGGCTGCTGAACACAACCTCATTTCTTTGATGGTAGACATGAAGCCCGTCCTGCAAACACTATCATCCCTTCTAACAAGAGACAAAGGTACCATCATGCTGCTCATCAGGCACCAAAGTGACAAACTGCATTAACCGCCCCAATTAGAGGAGTATCCAAAGCTTCAGCCTTATCCCTTGCCTCACAACTGTGGTCTCCACTATTTGTGTGACCATGAAAAATAACCATTCCTAATGGTAGCTTCTCATTGTATGGCACAACAAATGGAAAGCCACACGGAGGTCACAGTCCATGAATCACCCTCTTCTTTCAGGAATGGTGCTGGAAATGTAAGGTCCTCCATCAGGCAACGGCTGGAGAACATCCCCACAGCGCTGAAAACATCTAATCTAAGAATATTCTCCAGCCAGCAGCACAAAAGCAGGGGGAGGGTATAAATAGCCTTTGAGCAAGGTGTATAAATAGCTGTAGGTAACATTTGTCTGCTATAAAAATCCCCCATTTTTGGCCCAGCTTTTGCAAGAGTGACTTTCCTTTCCCAGTATTTTTCTTGTGCTTTAGAGATGAGCATTGTATTCTTGGAGAACTACATTAATTTGTCTTACAATTAATTTGTGTGACCAAAACCAGAGTGCTTCGCTATCCTTCCCTTTTCCCCCAAGCCAGCACATGGAGAAGGCAGGCACTCCTCTGAATCCCCTACTGCAAATCCAGATGAATGGCAGGAGAGTGAATTTCCCTTGCCAGCTGTTTAACAGAAATCCTATCAAAGCTGATGGGACCAAAAATAAGATAGATTGGGATGGATCCTTTGTGAGGTGACAGGCGCATGGTGGGTGCGAACCGGAGAAGGGGACTGTGATTTACTATGTCTTCCTTCAATATAAGACCAAGCAAAGGCACCTCACATTCCCCCTCTCTCTCTCCAAAACAAGCACTCTGCCCTCAGAAGCAGGAATTGTGAGCTGGCAGCCTCCAAGCTGGGTGAAAACACATAGAGGAGCGCAGCCGGCGCGTGTGCATGTGACACAGGCATCTGCATATCACACCACCTCCCTGCCTCCCTCCCTCCATCCCTCCCTCCCTCTCACTCCCCGAGTCCACTCTTACCAACCAGAAAAGGATAAAAATGATCTTAAAAAGACCTAATTTTCCTCCCAGCTATTTGTTGGCAATGCAGCCCAAGGGTTTTACACAGTCTAAGGAAGGTTTCCTGCTCTGAGAGAGGATTTCACACAGTGACAGGCTCTCCAAGGCCATGCCCTCTCTCTGCTGCAGCATCAACACAGAATCATAGAATGGTTTGGGTTGGAAGAGACCTTAAAGATCATCTAGTTCCAATGCCCCTGTCGTGGAGAGGGACGTTTTCCACTAGACCAAGCTGCTCAAGGCCTTGTCCATCTTTGAACACCTCCAAGGAAGAGACATCCACAATCTTCTTGAGAAACCTGTTCCAGTATCTCAGCACTCTTGCTGTAAAGAATTTCTTCCTAATCTCCACACTAAATCTCCCCTCTTCCAATTCAAAGCCATTGCCTCTTGTCCTATCACTACAAACCCTTGTAAACAGTCGCTCTCCAGCTCTCCTGTAGCCCCTTTCAGGTACTGGAAGGCCGCAATATAGTCTCTCTTGTCTCCATCCCCAAAGACGCTGCAGCCCAGCCCCATCCCTCACTTTCTGCTCCCCCTTGGTTCTCATCTAAATGAAGCAGTGTCCTGCTCCAGCCAGCCAGCACTCTCCTCGCATCCCTCTCAAAACCTCAAAGGAGGGTTTGGTGAGGCCAGGGAGGAAGCAGCCCCCTCCCACGCAGCCTCCCCAGCATGCTGGGTTGGGGGCTGCAGAAGAAGGCTGGGCGATGAGTGCTGGCAGCGCTCGCTTACCACCCGGTGAGCAGCTCCCCGTGGCGTGCAGGTGGCTCCTTTGATTTGGGATGATTCGTCAGCCTCGCTTCTGGTTGGCACTGTGCCTAGGCCAAACTTTGCAGCAAGCAGGTCACCCCACCAAACAGCCTCACCAAATGGTCTCTCTGAGCTCTTGCACAAGCAGGAAGGGAAGGGATAAATATCTGCCTGAAGGAATGGTTACACCCTGGATTGTCCTCTGGTGGATGGGACTTGTGTTTCCAACTGCCCTTTCAGCAATGGGGCCTCACCAGTGTTGATCATTTCACTGAGCAAAAGCCTCACACAGCAAGGAAAGCAGAGGATAGCTTCAGACTAGAGCCACTAAAAAATTCCTGGTGAATGATTAATTGAATTGTTTTGGTTGGAAGAGACCTTTAAGATTGAATCCAACCATTAACCCAGCACTGCCAGGTCACCACTAAACCACGTCCCTCAACACCACAGCTTCAAAGCTTTGAAAGCCCTCCAGGAGTGGGGACTCCACCACTGCACTGAGCAACCTGTTCCAACCTTGACAACCCTTCTAGGAAAGAAATTGCTCCTCATGTCCAACCTAAACCTCCCCTGCAGCAACTTGTGGCCATTTGCTCTTGTCCTATCAAGGCCAAAATGTTGTGTGGGAATGTGGCAGTTTTAGTAGAAATCTCATCAGGAGGTCTTGTAAACCCGTGATGCCCAGAGCAGTTCACAGCACCACCTCCCAGGCAGGGAAACCAGGGGCCAGCTTCCTCCTTGTCTAAGTCAAACCAAGCATCATCTCACACATTCATCCAGAAGCAAAAGCACATGAAGCAAACCGATCCAACATCTCTCAGCACCAAAAAAAGCCAGAAGTGTATGGAGAAATTACTACAGCAGCAAACTGCCATGTCAAATCTACCACATCAAATCTAACCTCCACAGACCAGTATCAGCAGCTACACTGGTCCCATACTCTTCAACAAAGCTGGAGATCACAGGACTCTGTGGTGGAATCTAGACACCATGGTGGTTAGTTCGGCATTGTTTGACTGCACAAATGCTGCTTCAAATTCCCCAGCTTTTTAGTCACAAATGTTTCTGAATCTAGGTTTGGTCTTTCTGCTGAAGCTTCATGCATGCCAGAGTGCCTACATACAATGAAGACTATTCCTATTTGTGGGAAAATAAAGGAGCTAACTCAGGGCTTTGGGGAGATGAAAAGGAAAACCTTAATTAAAATAAAATTTAAAACCTACCAAGATTTTTAAAAAAATCTTATTCAGATTAGCAGCCTAAGATAACACTCTGAATCTAAATGGACTGCTTCTTGTCAGACCTTGTGGGCTTTGCATGCATCAAGACATCAACCAAAGCATCAACCAAGACATCAACACCCCATGCCAACCAAGTAACACAAAAACAGGGGAGAAGTCCATCTGACAGTAATTAAACTTACACAGAATCCCAGCCTGATGGAGGGTCAAGGGACCTCTGGAGATCATCTAGTCCAACAAGGTTCCTCCAGGAACACCTTTCCTCACCTTCCAGGTAACTAACAGCCCTCAGCTCTAGTATACAGAGGATTTAGATCTCCGGTTGCAGTCTCAGCCCTTCCAGCCCTGTCTTTGGGGCTGCGTGGCTGATGCTGCCTGGCTTGCTGTGGCACACAGGGAGTCAGGGAAGACAAAACGCTGTGTTTCCAGCAGACCGTGTTGTTTGGCAGGTGTTTGTCCTCCACTCTCACAGCAATCTGAGACACTGCATTATCCACATCTCACCCCCAGCTACCACCAGAGTGAGACTGGAGTTTGCTTTAAGAAAAAGGAAGAAGCACGTCAATTTCTTGGGAGGATAAACTTGCAGCTAAAGGGGGAAAAAAAACAAACTACAATTACACTTTTCAGCCATGAAAAGTAAATCAGATGGTGCTGAAATCCCAGCAGAAAACACAGATTAATTAAAGTCTGCACTTTCTAAATCTGTTATTCAACTAAACACAGCTGTTAAAAAAATGATGCCTTTGCTGTAATTTTCGTGTGCATTCATACCATGGAAATACAGCGAAAACCATGATGAAGCGCGCTGGGTTAGCTGCTGGAGCTGCACAGGGAAGGAAAGCAGGTTCGTCTGTTCCGCTAAGACAAAGATTGTTTGATTTAAAAGAAGAAATTTTACTTGGGAGCTCAAACGGTGCCACCAAAGGAAGGATCAAATGTATCGCAACAAGGTGAGAGCAGGAAGGGAACCTTGAGATGGAGCAAACCAGCGTCGCTTCAGCAGGGTGGGAGTTTGGGGTGCTCCCTCCTCCTGTATCGCTGGTCCATGCCCGTGGCACATAGCACCCATCAGCCAGATCCTGATAGTCCTTCTGCTACAAACCCACTTGTACTTCCAAGTGCTTTTGGCCATCTGTCCGTCACCAGCAGTGCTTCTCAATTTCACTGATTTTATTAACCCAAACGTATTTTAAGATCTTACACGCAAAAAAAAAACCCAATCCACAAAACAGATTCCTTATAGAGCCTCATCTAAAAACCATCAAGGTGAAGGGAGGCTCATGCTGAACCCTGCTAGCTTTGGATCAAGCTCTGCTTCCACAAGGAGCTGTCAGGTGGGGAAAACACAACATGCCTGAAACAAAAGCTTTCCTTTGCTTTTCTTCCCCACTTCTCTCCAAGCCTACAGTGAGGATCAAAGTGGAGAGCTCCTTGCTCTGTCACAGAGGGAAGTGAAATCATCGTGATTTGAATGTAACCTAAAAGGCACTCTGCAATTCAACTCAATCAGGAGGAAGTTACTCTCCAGCCCTGGCACAGCTGTTCCTCCCCTGTGGAAGAGGAAATACTACTTGAACCTTGCCTCCTCTGCAAGGGGGAGAAGGCAGGGAGAGCCCTCACTGCCTCTCAATCCTTCTCAAATCACTTCAGCTTAAAATATAATTAGCAGAACCTAACACAGTAATATATTAATATTGCAAACAGCTCCTTGCCTTGATACCAGCCTGTAAAGCCTCCTGTAAGCTAGACTTGTGGTGGCTGCAGTCAGTGAGGATGATAATGATGCCACCAACACTGGTATTGCCATCAGGGAAGGATTCAGACCCAGGACCTGGAAATTCTTGGGAATATTGACCTGTAACCAGAGAAAAGCTGCTTCTCACACACCCAGTGCTGAATCACAACATCTGGGTTTGAGAAACGAGTTTATTTAGCCATGAGAAGAGAAGGCTTAGGAGAGACCTTATTACCATGCACCAGTACATAAAGGGTGGCTGCCGAGAGGATACACATAGTCACATGGAAAGGACAAAGGGCGATGGGGACAAGTTACTCCCAGGGAGATTCTGATGGGACTTCAGAAGAAAATGTTTCCCATGAGAAGAGTTAGACATCGGAATCCTCTGCCAAGGGAAGCAGTAGATTCCCCTGCACTGGTCAGTGTTAAGATTCAGCTTGACAGGATGCTGGGCCAGCTCATTTCAACTACACCTTCACCAGATGGTCCTTGTGGTCCCTCCTAACCTGGCATTCTGTGATGTTGTGATCTCTACAAGACAATAAACACAGATGTATGATGGTCATCAGCAACATCTGGAACTGCAGTTACAACCTGAATCCTAATGAGTCCTAATTTGGATTTAACCTGCCAGAAAAATCACTGTAATTTCATACCCCTCCATTTACTTTCTTTGGAGGAAAACAGAATCAGATGAGAAAAAATGTTGTCACGTTCAATGACCAAGATGATCAGAGGGCTGGAGCACCTGTCCTATGGGAACAAGCTCAGGGAACTGGGGCTGTTAAGCCTGGAGAAGAGAAGGTTCCAGGGAGACCTTAGAGCAGCCTTCCAGTACTTGAAGGGGGCTGCAGGAGAGTTGAGGAGAAACTTTTTACAAGGGCTTGTAGTGATAGGATCAGAGGCAATGGCTTTGAGCTGGAAGAGGGGAGATTCAGACTGGAGATCAGGAAAAAGTTCCTTACAGTTAGGGTGGTGAGACACTGGAACAGGTTGCCCAGAGAAATCGTGGAGGTTCCAACCCTGGAATTGTTCAATGCCAGATTGGACAGGACCTTGAGCAACCTGGTCTAGTGGAAGCTGCCCCTGAACATGGCAGGAGGGTTGAAATTAGATGATCTTTAAGGTCCCTTTCAACCCAGACCATTCTGTGATTCTGTGACTTGAGAAGGCTGTAAAAAAGTGTTCTCAGGTCCAAGGAGATCCTTAAGTTTTTCTACACAGCAATGGTCAGCTGGCTACGAGTGTAAAAGAAATGCCTGAAATAAACTCATCTAAGCAACTGCACAACTTCACAGAGAAAGACACTTCTCAGTTGGTTTTATAGCCACTGACTTTTGCATAAAACATCTGACTGCATCTACTTACTCTTCCATCTCATCTACCCAACCATGTCAAGCACACACCTTTTGCAAGTTCCCAAAACATGATCAACTAGAAGAAAGCATTAAAATTAAGGAGGTATTGGTAAAAAAAAAGGAGCTATATGTTTTTCAAAGATGAGCGAGATGCACTGGTAGCAAAGCACTTCCTATAATCTTCCATTACAGGGTGAAGGTTTTAATAAAAAGAAATAAAAAGAGCTCACATTTTGATCTTTTCCCAGAGCTAGACATGGTTTAATTAGCTTGATCTCATTATGTAAACTGGAGAGGAAAAAAGAACACCATTAATGCAATATCCCACTGGCAAATGAGACAACCTTGACATCAACTAAGAGATTTTCTGGGAGAAGTCTTCCCTGCCTGCAATGCTGCTTCCACACCTCTTCCTCATCACAGTCTCCATCACCCCATCTCATCCAGCTGCCCTGCTCAATCCAAGGCAGTTTCTTGGTCTCTGCTTCCTTCTGAGCAGTATGAAAAAAGGGGGTAGGAGAAAAATCTGAGCAAAATGTTGACCGATGTGTCCTCGCGGCCAACAAGGCAAACAGCATTCTGGAGTGTGCTGATTGTGGCAAATAGGTTGAGGGAGTTTCTCCTCCCCATCTACTCTGCCCTAGTGAGGCCACCTAGAGTATTGTGTCCTGTTCTGAGTTCCCCAGTTCAAGAGGGACAGGCAACTACTAGATAAAGTCCAGTGGAGGCTACAAAGATGCTGAGTGTGATGGAACCTTGCTGTGAGGAGCAAAGGTTGAGATACCTATGGCTGTTTAGCCTGGAGAAGAGAAGCCTGAGAGAGGACCTAACCAATGCTCAGCAAGAACTAAAGGGCCTGCCAAGAAATAAAGGGCAGGACTGGGCTCTTTTAAGTGGTGCCCAGTGACAGGACAACAGGCAACAGGCACAAACTGGAACCCAGGAGGTTCCACCTGAAGATGAGAAGACACATTTTTGCTGTGATGGGGCTACAGCCCTGCAGCAGGCTGCCCCAGAGAGGCTGTAGAGTCTTCTTCTGTGGAGAGATTCCAAATCTGTTCTGGGTAACCCTGCTTTAGCAAAGGGGTCAAACTAGATGATCTTCTGGGGGTACTTTGCAACCCCCTGCCATTCTGTGATTCTTCTGTTTAGCCTGAGATCATTCAGTGTGTTCTTTAGAAAAGATCAACTGGAACTAAACAATGCCATCCCCTACCCTGCCTGCTGAAGTACATACTTTTGTAATAACGGATTCAGAATTCAATAAGAAAAGTGAGAATTACAAACAAGGTGTCCATAATGAGCCTCAATACAATTATTAAGCCAGAGAAAGTAGGTTTGGTTTTCACCACCAGAAAGTTATTTGTACCTTAACGATAATGAAATCTAAAAAGCATCTGCAATTTCTGCAGCAAGGTCTTGCAGAAAGTCAACTTGGTGCACGTCACTTTGCTAAGACTATTCTTATTATTGTGTTTGCAATGACAGCAAAATGTTTCTTCTTTCCAGTTCCTGGGATACATAAAAATATGATTAGAGCACTATAACAATACAACAATGGATTAATTTGCCCAACCATTACATGTGGATCTCAAAGACTTTGATAATTTATTTTACCAATTGAAAGGTGGTTATTTTGGGATCCTGGCTCATAACAAAGTCGTTCAGTGCAGCAATTGGAAATCATTTTGTATATTCCAGTACTGGTAATGGTGCAGGATCCTAGAGGTTCCCACCCCTCTGCTGTCACTCTGACCCATTCTGCCAGCTCTGGGTCATGACTCACCCTCTGACTGAGCTGGAGCTGAGCTGCTGACTCAGCAAGGCATCACACAGAGAATCATAGAATTGTTCTAATTGGAGGAGACTTTTAAGATCATCAGGTCAAATCATTAAGCCAGCACTAAACCATGTCCCCCAGCACCACATCTCCACAGATTTGAAACCCCTCCAGGGATGGGGACTCCACCACTGCCTTGGGCAGCCTGGGCCAGGCCTTACCAGCCCTTTCATGGAAGAAACTGTTCCTCATGTTTAACCTAAACCTCTCCTGGTGCAACTTGAGGCCATTTGCTCTTGTCCTATCACTTGTTCCTTGGGAGAAGAGACCAACCCTAACCTGGCTCCATTCAGGGACTTGTAGAGAGCCAGGTGTCCCCTCAGCCTCCTTTTCTGCAGGCTGAACAACCTCAGTTCCCTCAGCTGCTCTCACAAGACCTGTGCTCCAGGTCCTTCACCAGCTTCTTTGGACACTTAGCACCTCAATATCCTTCTTAAAGTGAGGGGCCCAAAATTTAACCCAGGATTTGAGGTAGGGGCCTCACCAGTACCAAATACAGGGGGACAGTCCCTGCCCTAGTCCTGCTGGCCACACTATTGCTGATCAGAGCTAGGCTGCTGTTGGTCTCCTTTGCCACCTGGGCAGACCCTGGCTCACCTTCAGCTGCTGTCAACAAACACCCCAAGGTCCTTTTCTGCAGGGCAGTTTCCAGCCACTCTGCCTCATGCAGAGGTTTCATGGGGTTTCTTTGGCTCAAGTGCAGGACTCAGGACCGGGCCTTTCTGAACCTCAATCCACTGGTCTCAGCCCATCCACCCAGCCAGTCCAGACCCCTCTGTACAGCCTTACTTCCCTGAGCAAAATTCCCACCAAACCTGGTATTGTCTGCAGTCTCACTGAGGGTGTCCTTGATTCCCCTCATCTAGATTATTGATTAAGATAACGAAGAGAACTTCCCACAGCCTGCAAAACAACAAGGTAGTGATGACTGATCTGGTCAAACTGCTACCCAAGTAAAAGGAACAGACATTTTTGGGCAGATGCTTAACAATATCACTGACACTAGGAGAGCATAAAGAACTAATCAGTGTCGAACAGGATGGCTAACAAATGGAGACGAAAAGGTGTTGAGAAATCTGGCCTGAAGGGCAGACAATATAAAGGAAGAATAATTAGTAACTCATCTGCTGAATGTCAACGGGAGCCATCCTCTCCAACTGCAAGATTAGCATGGAATAATCACAGATTATTAGCAAATTCACGTGCTCAGCCTCCAATCAATGCTGTTTGGAACGGAGTAAAAGCTGCTGTTTTGCCCTGAAATGAGGATCAGAACCAAGGTTTTTCAACAAAACAAAAGTCCCCAGGACTTCAGTAACGGTGTTGGTCAGAAGAAAGCATGTGTGCAGAGGCAGGAACAACGATCGGAAAGAAGACTAAACCAGAAATGCATAACACTGATGCAACAACACTGACAGGGTGATGGAACAGAATTTCTGTTGCTCTCCTATCAACAGCACCACCACAGTTTGGTTAAACCAGACCCAAATTCAACTGGTTAAGGCAAAAATCCCTCCCCTGGCTCTTTGTCCCAGTCCTGACCATTCTTCTGATGATTCTCTCTTCAATTTATCCCTCTGCTACTCTCCTCCAGGTAGCGTGGCTGCTGGAGATGAAGACCACCACACTCCGAGTGTCTCTCCCAATACAACATCTCCGCACTGCTGAGTCCATCACATTGCACCAGCACTGCCACACACAGGTACTGAAATACAGACTTAGCCACATACAGAACAGTTGTCAGGACTGAGCCTGAGGCTGAGCTAAAGAAAAAACATTTCAGGATGGTTTCAGGAATCAAGCCATGTATTTTGGGGGCACCACACAGGTGGTCCAAGATCGCTCTTCACCCATCAGCTTAGTCAATTCTGACCCTGGGATCTTGTCCAATGGAGACCCAAAGGCAAGCAAGTCTTGTCTAACTGATATAAATCCATGACAGGGGAAACTCATCATTATGGAGAAGACCATCTTCTGCAGGAACCACTTGATAGTCTGTAGAATCATAGAACAGTTTTAGTTGGAAGGAACCTTTAAAAGTCATTTAAACCAACCCCCTGTAGTCAGCAGGCACATTTGCAACCAGAGAAGGTTGTTCAGAGCCACATACAAACTGACCTAGAATTGTTGCAGCAAGGATGGAGCACCCACTACCTTCCCAGGTCAGCCTGGGACAGGGTATCACCAACCCCAGCATAAAAAAATTCTTCCTTAGATCTATCTTAAATCTCTCTTTTAGTTTAAACTATCACCCCTTGTCCAGTCACAACATCTCAAAAAGTCTGTCCCCAGCTTTCTGATCTGCCCCTTTAAGTCCTGAAAGGCTACCAAAAGGTCTCCCCAGAGCCTTCTCTTCTCTCAGCCTGTCCTCATAGGAGAGATGTTCCAGTCCTCAGATTATTTTTGTGGCCCTAATGACATCAAAGGAAAACAGCAATGAGTGCTCTGCTCCCGTGAGCTGACTATATTCTGCTTTATTCTCTTGTATTTGCTTTACACAATTTGTATTACACCATAAACACAGACTGGCAGTTTCACCACCAGAAAAACAACATCCTCAGTCTGGTTCTGAACGCTAACATCTGACATTAGCCTTCCCTGGCCTTTCTCCAGCCCCTCGAACCGTGGCGTTTCTTCTCATCTACCCTGAACGCATCAAGATGATGGCACTGCCTGGGTTAACAAGGAGAAAAATTAATGCAATGTCCCTTTTAATTGCAGTGGCAAGGCAGAGAAAAGAGAGTGTGAAGGGACGATTTCCATCTCATGCCCTCTCCTTTCAGCCAGCACAGATTGTCGTGTCCTAGCTCAAAAGCCGTGATGCACCGAAGCCTTCCACAGATTTAACCCATCAACTACACACAACACAGCAACTTCACTTCTGCATCATTGTTTTACTAATATCCTCAGTTTTCAGGCAATGAGACTTATTACATAGCAAATTGCCCAAATCCTGCAACAGATTTTTTTGGTTCATGAAGGAGATTTTAAGGGAGTAAGAAATTTATCTTCTCTTCATCTTCCTACATAACTAGAGTCATGTGGAAATTAACTTTTATGTTCTTTTTTTTTTTTTTTTTTTTGGGGGGGGGAGTGTTACAGAAGTTGATTTGGCCAAGTTTAATATGCCACTTGCCCTTCTTCACTCAAGAAGTGAAAAAGGCAGATCAAAATCTTCTAGGTAATTTCCAGAAAGAGAGGAAGAATGATGGGGGCAGGTTCACACCAAAACCTTCCAAGCTGTTTTCAGAAAACAGAAAAAACAACGACGGGGGCAGGCTCAGACACAGGGCTGTGAAAAAGTGTCAGTGATGATTTCTGAAAGTTTTTCTGCTCCTGGATTTTAATTCATAAATCCTATAAAGGACCTGACCCAGATTTTCTTCCCTATGGCAGAAGTTTCTGGGTGAGGATTACAAACAGGATGTGCCACTGGCATCTCAAAATGAACATTAAGCAAGAAGGATGGATCTAAAAACCTGGAATTTTCGGAGGTTGTGAGCAGGCATGGATCTACACATAGAATTTCATGAGGGTTTTGTCCCTACCTCAGCCTGCAGTAAGACTGATTTGGAAGCTAGGTAGTGGGATAGCATGGATTTTGGAAAGGAAGAGGAGAATAAAAGACAAATGTGTGCATACAGAGTCAGTTTCAAACCCTTTCTGCCTTGCTTTCCATATGAAATCCTACGAGTTTCCCATTCATTACTATCAGTGCTCTTGCTGGATTTGGATGATTGCCCAATTGTTGCTGTTGCCAGAAATCCAAAACATCAGAGGGGTGATTCATCTGATGCCTTGACAGCTCTAGAGACAGGGGTGGGGGATGACAACAACCCAAAATCCCAAATGCAGCAACGGAGTCCTCTCCTCTAGCACAGTAGGAGCCACTAATGCAGGTATGGTCATCAAGGCACACCTCTCCCAAGCCTCGCTGCATTCCCAAAGGATGGTTTACTTAGGAGCAGCAGGAGAGACAGCTCTGTCTCTGTTTTCTTTGTCCACATCACAGGAGTTAATCGTCGTAACGGAGCAAAACTGTATTTCCAGCCTGGCAAAGCTCCTCCACACAGACCCCCTTTAAGCCTTGTTTAGATGGTGCTCACTCATCCAAGGAGCTAGCAACTAGAGAACAAGAGGGGCTTTGTACCTCCATGCTCTGCTATGTTAAAAATTGATTTAGCATAATGGTTTCAAAGAGATTAAAATCCAATTTTGTAAATCAAAGCAGGAACTGTACTGAGTCACTTCTACAGCAGTAGCAAAGAACCTGCTCAATTCTGAGTATGACAGTGGCAGCCCTGATCCTCTGTGAATGTGCAGAAAGTAATTAACCAAACCACACCACAGCTTTAAAAGCTGCATTTTACTGTAAGCATCTGTTCTTTATCCTTACATCAACAAGAAGACAGGATTGTTATCTGGAGAAGAAGAAAAGGCAAGGTCTTGGTTAGACACAGTTGCTCAGCACCATCCAGTTGACCTGCTTAGTGTAGAATGGCTATTCATGGCTAAACCAACATCTATCATTGTTCAGGGTTAGCAGGGAGGTTGGACTGGATGATCTCCAGAGGTCCCTTCCACCTTCTGCTATTCTCTGATTATGTGATTCAGCTTTGCATTATTTCAGGTCTATAAACTGCTTTTAGTATCAGGGCTGGAGCACCTCTGCTGTGAGGCCAGGTTGAGAGAGCTGAGATTGTTCAGCCTGGAGAAGAAAAGGTTCCAGAGAGACCTTCTGGTGGCCTTTCAGTACTTAAAGAAGCCAATCAGAAAGCTGGGGACAGACTTCTGAGCAGGGCCTGTTGTCACAGGACAAGGGGTGATGGTTTGAACTGAAAGAGGAAGATTTAAACTAGGGAGAAGGAAGAAAATGGTTTTTTAAAAATTTATATATATATATATATATATATATATATGTATGTATGTGTATATATATATATATATATATATATATATATATGTGTGTGTGTATGTATTTGTGCGTATATATATACACACACACACATATATATATACATTGAAGGTGGTGAGACTGTTCCAGGTTGCCCAGAGAGGTGGTAGGTGCCCCATCCAGGGCTCTGCTCAACTTCCTCTAGTTGAAGATGTCACCGTCCCTGGAAGTGTTCAAGGAATGTGTGGACACAGCACTTCAGGACATGGTTTAATGGCCATGGTGGTCTTAGGATGGTAGTTGGACTGAGTGATCTTAGAAGACTTTTCCAATGAGAACAGTTCTATGATTCTATGTCCCTGCTGACTGCAGGGGGGGTTTGTCTAGATAAGCATTAAAGGTCTCTTCCAGCCCAAACCATTCTACAATTAATTTTTAAACAGACCCCAACAAATCACAAATGAGCAAAATATGATAAAAATGAGATAAAACAAATCAGCTCTGCGGAAGTCCTAAGAAGCCCAACACACAAACTATCTCCTTCAAGGAAAACACATTCTCTTTAATATCCTGGCTATGCAGATGTGGCTGCAAAGACGAGAAACCCACACGTTCAGAATCATTTATAGTTAGGAACTTTGATGGTTACGACACCTTTTGAAGAATGCAGACGTACTTAACAGGGCCTGGTGCGTTGCAGGCAGCTTGGAGATGTTCTGTGAGGCAGACAGCCCAGGACTCATTAGATCTTTGAAACAAATCTCACATCATTTCTTACAAGGGGTAGAGAAATGGGATCACTAATTCGCATATGAAACAGCAATCTGAGCTTTAAAGAGCACCTGAAGCCTTACACAAGCATGTAAGAAATTTGGGCTATTCAAGCTGATGTACTTACAGGGATGAGGTGGAGGTTGGGGTGGGGTTGTTTTTCCTACTTTTGTTTTCTTTTAGAAGGAAAATTCATAGATTCATGGAATTGCTTGGCTAATGATTGGACTCTATGCTCTTGAGAGTCATTTCCAGTCTAAATAATTCTGTGATTCTAGGATCTGTAGCCTTGGGAGCCAGGGGTGATTCTGGGAAATGGACATTTTTACCACCCTGAATCTTTCTGACACTTCTGGGGTTTTATTGTAGAAATTATCACGGAATGGTTTGGGTTGGAAGGGACCTTGAAGACCATCTAGTTCCAACCCCCCTGCCATGGGCAGGAACATCTTCCACTAGGCCAGACTGCTCAAGATTTCATCTAACCTGGCCTTGAACAGCTCCAGAGAGGTGGCATCCACAATGTCTCTGGGTAACCTGCTCCAGCATCTCCCCACCCTCACTGTAGAGGATATCAGCATTTTCCATGGGTTTCTTCATAACACAGAAGTTAGCCTCATTTATGCTACTTATTTCCCACCTAAATCAAGAAGACCTCTGCGCTACTCTATGGAAATGTTTTGCATCTATCAGCATTCCCCCAGCTCTACAAAATCCATTCCACAAAATCCCTGTGGTCCAGGGACACATTCAAGGAGGTTTCGAGCAGTGGAAATGTCACAGCCATTATCCTGACGATTTTGGCAGAGCTGGGAGCAATGAAGAGCCAATAGTCACAAATTTCCTATGGAGAAGAGTGAGATTAAAGAAATTCATACAGAGAACAGTGCCCATGGGCATTGCTGGGAAGCACCATCAGATCCATGCTGTGCTTCTGGAACACAAACATTGGAGAGGCCCTGGCCAAGCCCATATCCAAGAAGCTTGAAACAAGGCAGGTGAAGTTCTCCTCTCATCAACCCATCCTCCTCCTTTTTTTCCTGAAAACAGTGAGAAACGCTTTGGAAATGCTGCCTCAACATGCATCCATCTCTCGCTCGCTCTATTGTCATCATGAAGAACCTCCAACATACAGCAGCAGCTCCCACCTTGCCAGTTTCTGTCTTAAATGAAGTTAGAAGGAAAATGGTGGGCTATTATTTCAAGGAGAAAATAGAATCATAGAACTGGTGAGGTTGGAAGACACCTCTGCGATCATCAAGCCACTCACCTAGAGCTCACAATCCCATCACTATTGCTAAGCCACTACCACTACACCGCAGCACCGCATCCATGTGTCTTTTAAATACCTCCAGGGATGGTGACCACGACCGCCCTGGACAGTCTGTTCCAGTGCCTGAGAACCCTTTCTATGAAGACTTTTTTCCTAATATCCAACCTAAACTTCCCTTGGCACAACTTGAGGCCATTTCTTCTTGTTCTTTCACTTGTCACATGTCAGAAGAGACTGACCCTCACCTGGCTCCAACTTCATTTGAGGTAGCTATAGAGGTCTGGAAGCCACTGGTTGTCACAGATCCAGGACACCTGAGATCCTGGCCGCCTGCTGCTTATGGATAAAGACCCAGGAAAGAGGAATTGTACTGACAGAGTCAAAACAAGTGATGTAAATGAGAAAAATGAACATTTAACTCAATATGCATTAAGAACAGATTAACTCTGTCAATCGGTGGTCACTTTTGTTCTCTTGTGCACATGGAAGGACAACACAACAATCAGGTTTGGGTTTTCCAGGGTGTATTTAGTTCTGAATTTAGAAGGGAAGCTTCCTGAAGGATTTTTTTTTTTTTTAATGAAGTGCATTTCCTTGTGCAAATGAGAACAAATTGGTATTTAAACTTTCTTCTTTTGTCTATTTTCCTGCAATTTCCACCTCATTTACAGCCTTTTTGTGTCTACCTCTTTGTTTCATTTTACCTCTGACCTTCTTTTCCTTGCTCTTCAGAGATACCAGACACCTTTACATTACATTTACCACATGGATCCTACAGGGGCTTGGGGAGAAAAGCTGCTCAACAGCAGCAGGTCCCAGCCAGGCTGAGAACTCTGATACCTGCCAGGAGGGGAAATTTACAAAATCATTTATCAGCTGCAGGAAAAATTTTGCGTCATTTTGAAAACAATTTCTCAGCTCCAAAGTTTTAGGGAGAGCAAAGAGTGCTGGTTGTGGTGGGCTGCCCCTGGGGTTGGGATACAAATGTCCACCAAAGCCACTCTGTCACTCCCCTCCCTCAGCTGGGCAAGGGAGAAAATACAAGGAAAGGCTTCCAGAAAGAAGAGGAAGAGATCACTCAGCAATGACCCATCATGGGCAAAACAGAGTTGATTGGGGCAAATGAATTTAATTTATTGCCAATCAAACAAAAAGAAGAGAAAAAAAAAGGGGGAAAAAAGAAGTTGGAAAAACTGGGGGGAAATGGGGTGGATAATAATAATGAGGGTAATGAGAAATAAAATCAAATCCTAAACTGCCTTCTCCTCACCTCTCCCTTCTTCTCAGGCTCAGCTTCACTGCTCATGTCTCCACCTCCTCTGTAGAAGCAGTGAAGAGGGATGGAAAATGGGGATTTGGTTTCCTTCATCACACAGTCTCCCTTACTCCTTCCTCCTCACACTCTTCCCCAGCTCCAGCACAGGGTCTCTCTCACAGGAGACACTTCTCCTATGGTCTTTGGTCCTTCCCACAGGCTACAATCCTTCACAAACTGCTCCAGCGTGGGTCTTTTCCACGGGTGCAGTCCTTCAGGTACAGACTGCTCCAACATAGGCCTCCCAGAAGGTCCCAGCCTCCTTCAGGCATCCACCTGCTGCAGTGTGGGGTCTGTGGGCTGCACATGGGCTATTTGCTCAACCATGGACCTCTCCATGGGATACAGGGCAGCATATCTTCTTTACAATGGGCTGCCCCAGCTCCAGCACCTGGGGCACCTCCTCCCATTCCTTCTCCATTGAGCTAGGTGTCTGCAGAGTTGTTCCTCTCACATCTTCCCATTTCTTTCTCTAGCTATCATTGCTCTTGCACAGTTTTTTATTTGCTTCTTAAATATGTTATCCCAGAAGTGTCACCACCATTGCTAATGGGCTCAGCCTTGGTCAGTGGCAGGTCCATCTTTGAGACAGGTGGCATTGGCTCTATCAGACATGGGAGAAACTTTGGGCAGCTTCTCCCTGTAGCCCACTCACTACCAAAACCTTGCCACACAACCCCAACACACACACATGTGGGATCTGCTAATGCTGCTGATGTCTGTGGAACTCCAACACCCTTATGCTGCAAAGCCCAAGGTCCTGGGCGACACTGACCTTCACCATGTGCTCAGAGTGAACAGGAATAAACCGAGTTGCTTCAATGGGCAGGTTGGATGTGAGGAGTAAGATGGATGAGTTTGGTATTTGATGCTGGAGAGCTCTTTAATACCTATCAGAGTAAAGTATCAAGCTTTAAAATTAATTGATAATATGATAAGGAGCTCTGTGGCAAAAAAGCCATTGAAGATGACCGTGCCTTTCAGATCAGCAGAAAGCAGAAAACACACATAGCTGCCTGAGAGCACACTCAACAGCTTGATAATATATTAAACCTAGATTTTGTGCCTAGCTACAGATTAAGAGAAGAATTTACTTTCCTGCTTCAGTCCTCACTGGCAATGCAGGAAAATCAGAAGGGAAAAGCAGGGAGGATTTGTGGATTTTTGAAAAAAATCAGGACAATAATAAAATCACAGAATTGTTTTGGTTGGAATAGAACCCTTAAGACCATCAAGTTCAATCACATTCTAACTCTATGATATCTGGGGCTAAACCATGTCCCTTGGCACCACATCCTGCATCTTGTAAACACCTCCAGGGATGGGGATTCAACTACCTCCCTGGGGAGCCTATGTCTGAGAACCCTTTCAGTGAAGAAGTTTCTTCTAATAGCAGTTACATCCCAAATCATGTCTAAACCTGAGGCTGTGCAGAAGGTGTAGTGGTTCACCCTCATTGCCCCACTGCCAGAGGACATGGTTGAGGCATTTTGGTACCTGGAGATGTTTCCATGCCTTGCCTGATCCCAGCCACTAAGGAGGAAACAAAATGCTGCACTGTGAACGAGATTATACTACAAAATCTTGTTCTTCCCCAGCACCTGCCAAAGGCTGATGTGCAGTGGTTGACCTGCTCCAGACCACACAGAACATTAGGGTTTGGAAGGGACCTCCAAAGCTCATCCATTCCAACACCTCTGCCAGAGCAGGATCATCTATACCAGATCACACAGGAATGTATCCAGGTAGGTCAGGTCTTGAATATCTCCAGAGAGGGAGACTCCACAACCTCCCTGATTCCAACCCCCCACCACAGGCAGGGACACCTCCCATTAGAACAGGTTACTTGAGGCTTCATCCAACCCGGCCTTGAACACCTCCAGGGAGGGTGCAACCACAACCTCCCTGGGCAACCTATGCCAGCGCCTCACCACCCCCACTGTAAAGAACTTCCTCCTAACATCAAGACTAAATCCTACCATCCAGCCTAAACACTCATCCTTTACATATTTACAAACATGAATGAGGACACCTCTCAGTCTCCTCCTTTCCCAGCTAAAGAGCCCCAGCTCCCTCAACCTCCACTCCTAAGGAAGATGTTCCACTCTCCTAATCATTTTTGTGGCTCTGTGCCAGACTCTTTCAAACAGTTCCCTGTCCTTCTTGAACTGAGGGGCCCAGAACTGGCCAGATGTTAATTTGTTTCCAAGTTTTGGCATTTGTTGGAGTGCTGAGGAAAACCCAAGTTCTGCTCATTCCTTCACCCTAGCTGAAGGTGAAGCTTCCTTGCCAGCCTTGGAGCACAGGTCAAATGTACTTTTGGCAGCAACACAAGCTCATGGCTACTCCTCCTGCCCTCCTGGGGCATCCTGCAGCTGGACCATGTTCCCAACAGACTCCACCTATCCTGTGTGCTGACACAGCAAAAAAGGAATGATCATGAACAGTCACTGCTCAAGCTCTGATACTGTGCAAAGACATCCCCTTGCCTCCACAACCTCTCAGCCATCCCTTTCCCAGGGCTGCTTTGGATTTATAGAGGATGTGCAACACCCATCTGCAGCTCCTCAGCCTCCTTGTGCCAGGCACTAGCACACCAAGCTTAGCAGAACCAAAGCATTTTGCTGCATCTTGGTCCTTTTCAATCTCAATTTGCTTTCAAAGGAGTGTTCCAGCTCAGCATCAGCTGACGACAATAAATGAGTTATATTACATTGCTGTTAAAAGAAATAGCAAGAGGCTGCTCCACTCTCAGAGACCATGGAAGCAAGAGCTTGCACATCAGGAAGAGGGCACACTCTAAATGGTTGTTTTCAAAAGCATTAAGCCCATCACCCCAATCCTCAGTGGATCAGACACTCTGCTTTTGCTAACGCTTCTATTTTGTTTGCAGAATAAAATGAAGTGGGTTTGCCCCTAAATGTTTGCTCTCTCTCCCTCCCTCTCTCTCTCCAGATACTCATTTACTTTTGCCATCTCTTCTCCCTAGCTGTTCAGACTTGCTCCCCAAGCAGGAGAATCTGCCCATGTTCCTTCACCTTTAATACGAAGGAGAGCAGGAAGTGAAACAAAGACAAAAACAAACAAACAAAAAAAGGAAAATAAAAAACAAAAACCAAAACTCGAGCCCAACAACAGTCAAGAATTGGTCCTCCATCAAACACAGTGTCATGACAGGAGTTTTCTCAGGAAAGCCCTGGATGCCCACTCAAAAGCAACAAAAAGACTTTTGGTGGTGAAAATGTCCATTTTCCAGAATTTCCACTGCCTCCCACTGCTGCAGATCTTAGAGTCATAGAATTGTTTACACTGGAAAGGACTCTTAAAAGCATGGAGTCCAACCATTAACCCAGTACTTCCAAGCTCACCACTAACTCACCAAGCTCACACGGCTTTGAAACCTCTCCAGGGATGGAGACTCTACCACAGCTGCAGGCAGCCTGGTCCAGGCCCTGACAACTCCTTCAGGGAAGGAATTGTTGCTAGTGTCCAAACTAAACCTCCTCTGGAGCAACCTGAGCTTCTTTGCCACCATCCCTCTGCTTGTTCCTTGGGAGAAGAGACTAACTTCCACCTTTCCTCCTTTCAGGGAGTTGTAGAGCAATGAGGTCTCCCCTCAGCTTCCTTTTCTCCAGACTGAACAATCCCAGTTGCCTCAGCTATCCCTCTCCAGACCCATTCTCCAGACCCTTCACCAGCTTCACTGCTGTTCTGCACCCATTCTAGCACCTCAATGTCCTTCTTGGACTAAGAAGCCCAAAAGTGAACTTTTGGAGGTATGGCCTCACCAGTGCCCAGTACAGGAGAACGATCAGTGTGCTTCACAGAAGAGCCAGGATCAACCCTGCTGTGCTGTTGGCAGCTCTCCCTTCCCCAGCACCAGTTTCCTCCTGGAAACATCACCACAGGGACCGCAGAGCGCCGGGTCGGAAATTCTGAGAGCACCAAGATTTGATTTTCATCTACTTTGTTAAATTTCTGCTAATTGCTTTTAACGTACTTCCTCCACCAGAGTCTTTACAGCTTAATTCCTCATGGGCATTCAATTCAGAGTTTTACTAAGTACAAGGAGGAAAATGAAATCTAACTACATGCCAGTGATGTAATTTCTAATAGTCTTTGTAACAAATGTGTGTGAGGGTTCTCTTTTTTTTT
>VWZE01017115.1:37132-104773 GCA_013396675.1 Eubucco bourcierii
TTGGGTTGTTTTCTTTTTTTACCATCAATGGCCTTCAGCAGATTTTCAAAGTTGATGAAAAATGAGCAAAAGAAGCTGCAGCCCTATAAATATTATGGAGTAGTGAGGCTGGATCTGATGTCATGCAGTCCAGTGGCTTAATTAGCACATGGGAGAGAAAGGTGAAAGGCTCTGAACTGAAATACTTGAGCTCAAGTTTTAATAAAATACACCACTAACTTCCTGGGTTAGACTAAGAAAAGTTGCCACCACAGACAAGGAAACTTCAGATATGTTAACAAAGAAGAATGGTGGGGGATGAATGGGTCCTCTGATGACCATCTAGTCCAAATGCTAAAGCATCCACAGCTGGTTGCACAGGATCACAATGGCCAGGTAGGTCTGGGATCTCTCCAGAGAAGGCGATTCCACAACCTCTCTGGGCAGCCTGCTGCAGGGCTCCAGCACCCTCACACCAACAAAGTTTCTCCTTCTGTTCAGATGGGACCTCATGGGTCCCAATGTGTGCCCATTTCCCCTTGTCCTGTCACTGGGCACCACTGACAAGAGCCTGGCCCCATCCTCTTTTCCCTTCCACCCTTTAGCTCTTGATGAGCATTGAGCAGATCCCTTCTCAGGCAGTTCTTCCTCCAGGCTCAACAGCTGCAGGTCTTTCAGCCTCTCCTCCTCAGAGAGATGCTCCAGGACCCTCAGCATCTTTGTAGCCCCTGCTGGACTCTCTTCAGTCTCTGAGGAGCCCATAACTGGACCCAGTACTATGGGGGCTGCCTCATTAAGGGCGGGCACGTGTGGAGGAGAACCTCCCTCAACTTGCTGGTCACACTCTTCTTAATGCACTTCAGAACACCATTGGCCTTCTTGTCCATGAGGGCACATTGCTGGCTCATGGTGAAGTTGTTCACCAGCACTCCTGGGTCCTTCTCCATGGAGCTGCTTTCCAGCAAGCCAGGCTCTCATTTGTACTGGTGCAAGGGGTTATTCATCCCCAGGCACAGGATTCTACACTTGCCCTTGTTGAACTCCATGCAGTTCCTCTCTTCCCAGCTCTCCAGCCTGGCCAGGTCTCATCAAATGGCATCACAGCCTGACAGGACGTCAGTCACTGCTCCCAGTTTGTTATCCTCAGCAAAGTATCTGAGAGTCTACTTCACCCCTCCACCAAGGCCAGTGATGAATGTGTTTCACAGGACTGGACCCAGTCCAGAGCCTTGGGGAACACCACTCTCAGTCCTCAGCAGGCTACAGCACAGGAGTTAGCCCATTAGTACTCTTTTACTCTCAGACAACAAGGATGTAAGCTCTATAACTCCAAACACTATTATGCACAGAGCATACTTTTCATCATTACACATTAATAGATTTGGGAGTGAAAGTTGGAGGGGTGGTGTTACGTGTCAAAATTAATTATAATGCCAATAAGCTGAAATTCAACAGGGAAGATCAGGTTGACTAAATTATTGTGTTGAGTGATCAGCACTGAAAAATCAACTGAAAGAGGCTCTAGACTTTTGCTGAAAATCCAGAGGTGGATTGAAATATAATGAGAAGTTTAAAAAAAAACAAAACAATTCCCAGACCAAGCCGCTGCAGAGCATTTTAAGTGACTAAGGACGGTTCCAAGTTAGTCTGAATTTACCTAGAATATAATTTTGCATTACAGCTGTCAGAGTTCAATTGGATCTTATCTCTTCATCATGGGCTAAGTAAAATTTGGGACCAGTGGCCACAAACTCTGTCAGTTCAGGTAAATTAGGCTATTTGCTTGCATCATAAAATAAAGTCATAGAGAAAACTTCATTTGGGCCACTCACTACAGGGAAGACATGGAGTTGCTGGAGCATGTTCAGAGAAGGGCAACAAAGCTGGCAAAGGGTATGGAGAACAGGTCTGGTGAGGAGCAGCTGAGGGAACTGGGCTAGTTTAGCTGGGAGAAGAGGAGGTTGAGGGGAAACATCATTGCTCTCTACAACTCCCTGAATGGAGGTTGGTGACCAGGTGACGGTCAGTCTTTTCTCCCTAGTATATCAGGTGATAGGATGAGAGGAAATAGCCTGAAACTGAAACTGTACCAAGGGAGGTTTAGGTTGAATATTAGGAAAAATTTCTGTCCTGTAAAAGTGGTCAGGCATTGGAACAGGCAGCCCAGGGAGGTGGTGGAGTTGTTAAAGAAATGTGTGGATGTGGCACTTTGGGACGTGGTTTAGTGGCTGTGGTGCTGGTAGCTAATCATAGCATCATAGAATATCAGGGGCTGGAAGGGACCTCGAAATATCATCCGGTCCAGCCCCCCTGCCAGAGTAGGATCACCTAGAGTAGATCACATTGGAATGCATCCAGACAGCTCTTGAATATCTCCAAAGAGGAAGACTCCACAACCTCCCTGGGCAGCCTGTTCCAGTGCTCTGTCGTCCTCACAGTGAAAAAATTCCTCCTCAGGTTCCCATGGAACCTCCTATGCCTCAACTTCCACCCACTGTCCCTTGTCCTGTCACTGAGCATCACTAAGAAGAGGTTGGCTGCAGCCTCCTGGCACTCACCCCTTACATATTTATAACCATGAATGAGGTCACCCCTTAGTCGTCTCCTCTCTAAGCTAAAGAGCCCAAGCTTCCTCAGGCTCTCCTCATAAGGAAGATGTTCAACTTGTGGCTCTGTGCTGGACTCTCTCAAGCAGCTCCCTGTTGTTCTTGAGCTGGGGGGCCCAGAACTGCACACAATACTCCAGATGAGGCCTCACCAGGGCAGAGTAGAGGGGAAGAAGAACCTCCCTCAACCTGATAACCACATCCTTCCTCCCAAGTCCTTCTCCCCTTCAATGTTCTCCAGCAGGTCAATCCCCAACCTATATTGATACATGGGGTTATTTTTTCCCAAGTGCAGGACTCTTAACACTTGCCCCTGTTGAACTTCATTCAATTTCTCCCTGCCCAACTCTCCAGCCTGTCTAAGTCTCTCTGAATGGCAGCACAACTTTCTGGTGTGTCAGCCACTGCTCCCAGCTAGACTCTATGATCTTAGAGGTCTTTTCCAACCAGAACAATTCTATGATTCTGTAATGCTATTTCTGTACAACTTCCTCAGTGGCTTTCTGGATCAGGCAACTCCAGCAACCGTAAAGCAACGAAACAGATTCCATAAATCCCACCTGTGCTTAAAATGTACCAGTTGGCAGCTTTGGAAGATTACCACAATTAGCATGACACTGCTAAAACAAAACCAAAATAAGAAAAAAACCCACTCAAAATCCCTAGAAGCAGAGAACCACCCCCCAAACCTTTAGCATCTAATCACTTTGCGTGTCTTCCTTAGATCTGGAATGCTAAGAACAGTCCTCAGAACAAGGATGAGAACAAACAAGTGAGAACCACACAGACATTTAATTCCCACAGAGTCAATTAAATGTTAACAATAAACTACAGTATGACTTAATGCTAGACAAAAGGATTAAGGAATGAGGGAGGACTTATTTATAAACACACAAATGAAAACCTGGTTAAGAAGAAGTGGGGGAATTAATAAAAGATAAAAAGACTGATTTAAATATGGCTAAGAAGGGGGAATTCCTTTATTAAATTTGTCTTCAAAAGTAAATTAAGAAAAGATGCCTGCGCTATCGGAGAGTGATGGTGAGCTTACAAAAATAGCTGCCACCGAAGGAGAGAGAAAGGGAGTATCTGGAAAATGCAGACATGTGCCAAACCACTCAATCTGTGCAATTAACCAAAGAAATCAAGTCTTGTTATTTGTGAAGAATTTCTCTTTTACAAGAGAAATTTAGCAAATTCCTGCAAAACACAAATCTAATACCTCGTTCTGGAAATTACTGAAACGGATGGATGCAATTAACTGCTATTCCTAGCAAAAGATGGGGGAGTGGGAAATAAAAAACAAGAAGGAAAATAAGTATCTGCTGCAGAGGGCAGCTTAGCAAGCTAAGAGATGTAGAGATTAGCAGAGAACACCTCTCCTGATGCACAGTTGGTTTGTTAGCACAAATTATTTATTTGATGAAAAGAAGAAAGGAAATGCCACATGAATTACAGCAGCATTTTCCAGAGCTGCTCCTGAAATTAAAAGCAGTAGTCCCGCAGAAATTCAGAGCAGCCACCATCCTCCCTAATTTAGAAGGGATTAGGATTTAGCACCTGCAAGACCAACTAAACCCACTTCTTTCCCCCTCGAAGGTAGACCCAAATCTTGCAGACAGCCAAAAGACCCTTCCCAAGACATAAACAGATTCACATCAATACACTTCAATGTATTTATACATTTAAAAACTGAATAAAAACTCACAAAACAAAGGAGTTGGAGGAAACTGCCAAGGTGCAACATGGATCTGTGCTGGATCTAAGCTGAACAGTTGATTTGTTAACAATCTGGAAAAGGAAAGAATATGGTTTATTCAGTTTCACCTACTAAGCACTGAAATGCAGGACAGCAAAAACAAACACATACAAAGAAAGTCTTTCTTTGATTGATTTGGATAAATTAAGAGAGAAGAGAGGCGCCTGTCCTCTCTCAAAACATTAGCATCTTGATGTTGACATGGTGGTCAATGCCCCTCATGTCCTAACATGGGCATCAGGACGAAGTTCTTTGCCCTGAGCATGGTGGAACGCTGCAAGAGTGTGCCCAGGGAGATGGCGGAGGTCCCATCCCTGAAGACAATCCAGGTCAGGCTTTATGGGGCTCTGAGCAACCTGATCTAGGTGCAGACAATCGCAGAGGGGCTGGACTAGATGGGCTTTAGAGGTCCCTTCCAACTGAATGCATTCTATGATTCAAAGAAGAAATTGCCCTCTTTTATCCATGAGACCCTCCCAAACGTGCGCGGTTTGAGATGGAAAAATCTTACAGACATTTTCTGTTTGGAAAAACTAAAAGTGATACTGAGAGAATGTCATCAAAACACAGCCATGGATGTTGGGAATGCATCCATCCAAAGAGGGAGTTGGAAAGGCAGAGGGCAAGTAGCTGGAGATGAAATTGCAGGAGGATGAGGCAGCTAAAACCCAGTTTTGTTTCTGAGACAGAAAAACAGAATCACATCGCAGGATGTTACAGCCTCCTCTCTTTCCAGATGTAATTAATCCATAAATGGAATAATGTATTCACTTCTGGACACCTCATTACCAGAAAGACATTGACAAATTGAACAGAGTACAAAGAAAACAACAAAAATGTTTAAGGGTTTGAAGGGAAAAAATTTCTAAGGAAAGATGAAAAAAAAAAGGAACACATCCAGCTCTGAGCTGAGCAGGAGATAGGTATCGATACATGTTTGAAAGGTGTAAACATCAAGCTGTAAAACCAGCATGGGGGGCTATTAGGGGGAAAAATGGAATGAAATTACTCAAAAAGAAAACTTAAGATGAAAATCTTCTTGCCCTATTAGGATGCACAGTTAAATCTCAAGGGATGTGGTAAACGTGCTAGTGCAAGAGAACCACAGCAGACGGGAAAAAATCCTTAATAGGTACAGCTTAGATAGCTGCACACCAGCCAGAAGCGGGGTGGGAAACTTGTAACAGCTAATGACTGCTTCTCCTCTGAATTAATGCATGGATACAAAATCCATCCATGGACTTTTATGTAAATACCTTACAAAGTTCTGGAACCATTATCAATACTGATCAATAGCTAAAGCGTGTGGGACCACAGGATGCAGCCATAGTCTTGACAGTGGTGCCCAGAGATTGGATAAGGGGCAGTGGGCACAAACTGGAGCCCAGGAGGTTCCACCTAAACACGAACAAAAGTTTTGCTGTAGTGAGGGTGCTGAAGCCCTGGCTGCCCAGAAGTTGTGGAGTTTCCTTCTCTGGAGAGATTCCAAAGTCACCTGGACATTGTGATCCTTGGCAAGCTGCTGAGAATGACCCTGCTTTAGCAGGGTGGGGTGGACTAGAAGATCTCTAGAGGTCCCCTCCAACCCCCAGCAAGCTGGGATTCTGTGACTCAATCTTGGCCTCCCTTGCTCTCCCCAAACTGTGGCAAGTCTCTCACAACAACAAACGCCACAAAGGCAGGCAAAAGGAGAAAAAAGCTGTGTTAGACATGCATGAGGAGGCAAAGAAAGATGAGGCATTGCAGCCATTTATCACCATGTCTAACTGATGCTGCTTTAAATAACTGAAACTGCTCTTGCACCTCCCTCCCAGCACCACAAACCTGTCTCAAGCAAACACTGTCTTCAACTCAATCAGACTTTGCCCAAGGAGGTCCTGCCGGGTTGGATTAAGCTTTCGTATCTGGAAATGTTCAATACCAACATGCTGCTCCTCTTATACTGTGCTCAGTTGGTCTGTACTGTTTGGTAAGTTAATGGCAGACTGAAAGAATATAATTTTTAAAATTGCATTAAGCCAGGTGCAAGCCTTCAGTATCTCTTAAGGAATGCTGGCATTGAAGTCAGGCTGACACTTGGTAGCTGTGCTCCATCTCACAGGTTGTTATCTGAAGGACTAAGGCCCCTTGGTCTGGAGAACAGGTCTTGTGAGGAGCAGTTGAGGGAACTGGGGTGGTTTAATCTGGAGAAAATGAGGCTCAGGGGAGACCTTCTTGCTCTCTACACCTGCCTGAAAACAGGTTGGAACCAAGACAGAAATACCAATGTCACTTCTCCCAAATAACAAGTGACAGGACAAGAGGAAATGGCCTCAAGTTGTATCACGGAAGATTTAGCTTAGATGTTAGAAGAAACTTCTTCACTGAAAAGGTTTCTCAAACATCAGAATAGGCTCCCCAGGGAGGTGGTCAAATCCCCTTCCCTGGAGGTGTTTAAAAGATTCAGAGATGCGGTGCTGAGGGACATGGTTTAGCACCAGACATGGTAGAGTTAGAGAATGGTTGAACTCAACGACCTCAAAGGTCTTTTACAACCAACATTCTGTTCCATGGAAATTTTCTTTAAAGAAGAGGCTTTCAGAGTGGTGAGCAGAAAAAAAACCAAACCAACAAACAAACCCTCCTCCAACAACAACAAAAACAAACAGAAATTTAAAAAACACCAAGAAAGACCCACACCAAGACTACTGCAATTCTCCCCTCCAGCAGCACCACCTCTCCATCAGCACATGCCACAGCCAGGTTGTCCTTGGTGAGTGTTTCTGCAGTCAAGGGCAGTGATAACACGAGGTATCTTTCTCCTTCCTAAAGGATGGCAAACACAACTTCCTCATCCAGTCTGTGAATCCAAGAACCAGAGTCCTGCACCGAGTTCAATTGCACACAGCCATGTTGCTCGTGGTCCTCAAGCCCCATCCCACACCACAAAACACCCTTCTATTATTTTTTTTCTTTTCTTTTATCCCTAGGAACTTCCACGAAAGGTTAAACGGTAAAAGAAGAAAAATCTGCAAGCCAGGTCATCTAATGGCTCTCTCCTGGCTATCCACACAAAGCAGTATTTAGAGCTTATTGATGTGCTTCAGCCTGGGTCAACTGCAGGATCTGCAGCCTGTCTCTGTCTCTCTCTCCCTCCAAACAGTCTGAGAACAAGAGCAAACCACTGCAGAGGCTGGCAGTGTGTGCTGCCCAGGCACTGCCTCATTACCATGACAAAGGGAGGTTTGAACATCCTTCAGCAAACGTGATGGCTCCCTTCTAGCATCCGAATTGAAAACCTGGCAACGAGTGTCTCCAGCTCCTGATGTCCTATTTACTCAGGCAGAGGAACAGGATTAAATTCATTTTAGGTACTTCTGCAGTTTTCCACGGAATTGTCTTTTTATCTATAGGATTCCTCCTAGCCTCGCATCACTGCAATGGTCCTGGGTCCACCTTCAGCAGGTCGGATGCTGCAGTCCCTCTGGTACCTTGCAATAAGGACATGAACTTCTTAATCAATTCTCCCCTCCCAAAAACACCCCAAGGAGTGATGGCAAGCATGTACAATGTGAAAATGTCAGTGTTTGTTGCTTGCAGAGGCCAGATTTACAGCCTGAGCTAAACAGTTTGTTTCACACCTTCAAATTTAAGGGGAACAGCGTTTTCCTCTGGAAAAAGTGGCCCAGAAGTTCCAACAAAGCAGACACAAACATGTCAATCACCACAGCTGCAAGGCTGTGAAAGCTTCCTGCAGGAAAGCATTGAGTACCCAACAGAGAACAGACAACTGAAAACCCAACCTCCCTACTCCCTGCAGCAGCCTGGCTGGAGAGCTGCTCCCCGACACAGCTTGCAAAGAACAGCACTGGAAACTCAACGCACACTGGAGAGAGAACAGGGCATTAAAATCCATAAGGTCACTGAATTGTTTAGGTTGGAAGAGACCTTTAAGACTGAGTCCATCTGTTAACCCAACATTGCCAAGACCATAATAAACTACGTCCCTTAGTACTACATCTACACAGCTTTGAAATCCCTGTAGGGATGGGGACTCCACCACTGCCCTGGGCAGCCTGGGCCAGGACTCCACAACCCCTTTGGGAAAGGAATTGTTTCTCATGTCCAACCTAAACCTCCACTGAGGATGCTTCCTGCTGTCCTATTGCTTGCTCCTTGGGAGAACAGATTGACTCCCACCTGGCTCCAACCTTCTTTCAGGGAGTTGTAGAGAGCCACAAGGTCTTCCCTCAGCCTCCTCTTCTCCAGGCTGAACAAGCCCAGTCCCCACAGCTGCTCCTTACAAGACCTGTGCTCCAGACCCTTCCCAGCCTTGTTGCCCTTCTCTCTGCACTCTCCCGCAACTCAATGTTCTTTGTGGAGTGAAGGGTCTAAGACTGATCCCAGAATTTGATACATGGCCTCACCAGTGCCCTGTAGAGGGGCACAATCCCTCTCCTGGTCCTGCTGGCCACACTATTGTTGATCCAAGATACAGAGCTGTTAGTCTTCTTGGCCACCTGGGCACACACTGGCTCATTTTTCAGCCAACTGTAGATGAATAGTCCCAGGTCCTTTTGCACCAGGTAGTTTCCAACCAAGCCTGAAGCATTCATAGGGTTGTTCTGACCCAAGTGTAGGACCCAGCATTTGGCCTTGTTGAACCTCATCCCAGTGGTCCCAGTCCACCAATCCAGCCTGTCCAGACTCCTCTGCAGAGCCTCCTCTACCCTCAAGCAGATCAATATGCTCATCCAGCTTGGTGTCATCTGCAAGCTTACTGGGGGTGCCTCGATCTCCTTATCCAGACTCTTGATAAAGATATTAAAAAAAAAGAAAATCCTTATGAGAAAGAACAGGATTTTGATAGCTTTGTTATGATGTTGTCTGCTAAACTGCAACTAAACCCAGCAAAATGCTACTGAAGTATCACCCAATGGCAGAGACAGAGCCAGCAAAAATGAGCACTGCCCTGGGCAGGAAAAGCCAGGGAGCCTTTGGAGGGCACATTCCTCCACTGAAATCATGGATCCAGCTAACATGGATTTAATGCCAAGATAAGAGCAGATCTGTATTACCTTTGCCGGGAAGGTAGCACCACAAGAGACGATCATGGTTAAGAGGTTGCTGTCCTGAGTGTAAGAGGTTTGGTAGGTTAGATGAGCCTGGTTAAATTTCATCCATCTCCACAGCCCACGCTACGAGGTAAGTGATGCAATTAGCACTGCAGCTCCAGCCCTAAGGTCCAAGGAGCTTCCTTCAGTGGAGCTAATTTGGAAGAGTCCTCTACATAACACCTTCAGACCTCTAGATTTGTTAACAAGGTATCTTCACCGGACAGCTGGGCAGATAGGATTTTAACAGTCTCGAGGAAAGCAAACAGAAACACATCTTCCTCTCTCTTTTTTCTGCAAAGTATTCTGTTCCACCTTGCCTTCTACCATGTGCAAGTCAGCTTAAGTCTGACTGCAAAGACTCTGATTTCCTCCAGTGCTGCATCCAGAATGAACTTCAAGGGTGATGTGAACCCAAAGCGTTACCCCCATGTACAGCTCACAAACCAACTCCATAGCACACTCTAGGGCTACACCTACTATTGACACTATAGCATAGTCTTTCTCCTGCCACTGAGATGCCATCTCCTCACTCCAGAAGCATCTCTGCAGCGATGTCCAGCTCAGAAGGTCCCATGGCCTCTCCAGACAACCTGTTTCCTAATGCTTCACCTCCACAGAACAACATCCATCCGCAAAGATTACACCTGAAATGTTACTGAGCTGAAAAAGGCGTATCACCCTTACAGATCTAGCTGGTTCTTGCCAGCATTATTTCAGGACACTACAAGGTCTTCCACCTGTGTAAAGAAGGATTTTGCAGTAGGGTTTCTGTGACCAAAACTGGGTTCTCTGCTGCACCTTCAGCAAAGCTGACAGGCACCCCTCAGCGATGCTTTCGCCCACTAGCTGTGAAGGGTGGGTACCTGCTTTTCACAGTCACACTGCGGGTGACACCATGCACACCCCCAGCAAGCCTTGTTTCCTAAGGTTGGCTTCTCACCCACAGACAGGCTCGTACCTCCATGTGAACACGATCAACATCTTGACAACAAGTCCAACAAGTCTAGCCCAGCTGCTAACAAGACTCTTTCAGCTTTTATTTTGTTGGTTTTTTGTGGGTTTTTTTTTTTTTGAGATACTCCACAGCACAATCAAGTTCCTCTGTGCAACTTGTAGGTGCTAGAAAACAAGATGTTGAAATGACTTCAATTCTAGTGAAAGAACATCCAACTGCATCCTCAGGGAAAGGAGAGAGGAGAGAAAACACACTGAAAAAGCAATGTGCTGGTTCCTGTATAAATCTCCTCTTACACTAGGGACAAAAGTGGGAAAAAAGCCCCAAAACCAAACCAAAACCAATCAACCAACTAAAAAACAAAGAACCTTTGTTCAAGTTCGAACAGGAGTAAGGTGACTCCAGCCAGGAGTTTGGTTTTCCTGCTCAAGAAGATGGCCAGCAAAGTTCAAGAAGGACAAAGAACTACTGGAGAGAGCCCAGGGCAGGGCCACTAAATGTTGAAGGGACTGGAATATCTCTCATATGAGGAAAGGCTGTGAGAGCTGGGGCTGTTTCAACTGAAGAATATAAGGTTGAGGGGGATCTTACAAATACCAAATATCTAAGGGGTGTCTGTCAGGAAGATGGGGCCAGACTCTTCTCAATGGTCCCCAGTGTTAGGACAAGAGGTAACGGGCATAAACTTGAACATAGAATGCTCCATATAAACATGAGAAGGAGTTTCTTTACTTTGAGGGTGGCAGAGTTGCTCAGAGAGGTGAAGTCTCCTTTTCTGAAGGCTTCCAAGGCCTACATGGATACGTTCCAGTGTGGTCTGCTGTAGGTGATCCTGATTTGACAGGGGAGCTGGATTTGATGATCTCCAGGGGTGCCTTTCAACCCCTACCATTCTGTGATTCTGTGAAAGCCACAGAAGAGAAGCCCAAGGCCGAAGCAGAGCTGTGCACAGATGCTCTCTAGACAGAGCAATCCTCATGCAGCAGGAGCAGCGTGGAGCTCTGGGCTGTGGTACTGCAGCAACTTACGCCCAACATAACGTAAGCTGCTATGGGAAGAGGCCCTTTCATTCGATCAAATCTTCCCAAAATAACTGAACATTTTCTTGTAGAGTCCTTAATATTATTTCCTTGCCCCCTCAATTTCTGATGGAGCTTCACCGGCTCCGTTTACACCAGTGCTTGCCACCCCATCGGGAAAAGACAGCAGGCACGGATTAATTTTTGCAGAAAGCTGCTTTCATGCCAATGCACTTGGCAATAGAGAAAAAACAGCAGAGTTGTCCCAAAAATGCAGTATTTATGAGTGGTGCTTTCTAAAATTGTTTTCACTATGGATACCAAGATGCACCACCTGATTCCCAACTATTCTCTTGTGCACACGTGTGGGAAGAAAGTCAAGGGAAGTTCTCCCTCTCTACTCTCCCCTGGTGAGGTCACATTGTGTCCAGTTCTCGGCTCTCCAGTTCAGGAAGGATGGGGACTTGTTGCAGAGAGTATGGAAAAGGATACAAAGATGATTAGGGGACCAGAACATCTCTCTTATGAAGGATGAGAGAATTTGGGCTTTTGAGTCTGGAGAAGAGAAGACTGAGGGCGGTTCTCAGCAATCTGATCAATGCTTAAAGGATGGGTGTCAGGAGGATGGGACCTGACTTTTTGAAGTGATGCCCATGACAGGACAAGGGGTAATGGGCACAAACATGAAAATAAGAAGTTCCATCTATACATAAGGAATAATCTCTTTAACTTCAGGGTGACAGAGACCTGGAAGAGGCTGCCCAGAGAGGTGGTGGAGTCGCCATCTCTGGAGACATCCAAAACCCACCTGGACGTATTCCTGTGTGACCTTCTCTAGGTGAACCTACCTTGGCAGGAGGATTGGACTCAATCTCCAGAAGTCACTTCCAATCCCTACCATTCTGTGATTCATTTCCTATGACTATTCTTAAAAGTGACTTGGGCATCTATTTCACAGAACTCCTATCTCCAAGCAAAGCAGTTTTGAGCTGGACATGCAATTCCAGAAGTCACTGCAGAGAGTCTGCAAATGAAAAATGCACTTTTGTACCTAGAGAAAAAAAAATAAATAAACATTGCCTGCAGAAACAGAGAGATTCTCTCAGTGCAATTGTGATTCTAAGATTTAATTATCTCAGCACAGAACTGCAGGTATCAATGCTTCAGAGATAAAGAACAAACAAGGCAATTACTCCCAGAAGTCCTTCTTTTTCCCCTCTAACAATCACGAAGGTTACAAACATGCCAAGGTCAAAGAATGTGTAATAAAGAAATTTATTTCCAATTGGAATGCACAGAAACCTTGCACTGTAATGGTGGAAGAGTGGCAGTGTGAAGCTCCGCAGAGCTGACATTAATGCACGGCTAAAGATCATAAAGACTATCAGAGAACCGTGTTTGCAGTGACAAGGAACAAAATTAACAAGCATCTTTCCAACCAACTCAAACTCTTTAGCCCTATGATTTCCTGCTGAGCTGCACTGCACGCACCCAGTCCAGGAATCTGCCATCTATTAGACATATACAGTATGTGCTAGAGATGCCTCCAAGCTCTAAAGTGTAGCTCTGGATTTGAACTTCTCTGGGGTTTGGCCTTTCTAAAGTCAACAGAATGGATTAGAGAACAGAGGAAAAAACCCTGTGTGGTGGTAGCCTCAGAAACTTCCAAAAGCAACACAGGATTGAGAGATGCTGTTCAGCTCCCTGCATCTCTTCCTCAATTCTCTGCATGATCAGAGGACACCTGATGGAATATTTCTCAATTCTTTGCATTGTCCTACAACACCTCATCAAGTGTCCGTGAACACCCACCCCACCAGCACAGACTGGAGCCACACACACCACAATGGGTGGAAGCATCGAACAGCAACTCAAACCCTCACTAGTTTTTTACATGGACAACGTGGGCAAGTTACTGTCATGACAGCAATGCCAGATAAGGTACACACTTCATCATTTCAAATGTCCTGAAGCAAATAAAAATGTTGTTTATTGAAAAAAAAACAAACCAAAAAAACCCAACAAACAACCCAAACTGTCTATAGCTGTGCTGTGCTACAGTTTAAAATGAGATATTTTGGGCCCCTCAATACAAGAAAGACACTGATGTTCTTAAGCATGCCCAGAGAAGGGCAACAAAGCTGGTGAAGGGTCTGGAGAACAGGTCTCGTGAGGAGCTGCTGAAAGAACTGGGATTGCTCAGCATGAACAAAACGAAGCCGAGGGGAGACCTTCTGGCTCTCTACAACTCCCTGAAAGGGGGTTGGAGCGAAGTGGGGATTGGTCTCTTCTTCCTAATTATCCACAAGGTGATAGAATGAGAGAAAATGGCCTGAAATTGTGCCAGGGGAGGTCTAGGTTGGAGAATAGAAAAAAATTTTTCACTGTAAGAGTGGTCGGGCGTTGGAACAGGCTGCCCACAGAGGTGGTGGAGTCACCATCCCTGGAGGTGTTCAAAAAACATGTGGACATGGCACTCGGGGCATGGTTTAAAGGCCCTAAATTGAAGGTTGGACTTCATGATCTGGAAGGTCTCTTCCAAGCAAAATAATTCTATGCCTCCAGGCATCCCACTATTCAAGGTGTGGTCCCATTAGTACAGGGGTATGACCACTTCCATGCTCCTGCGGACCCCACTATTCCTGATCATACTGGAGCCTGCCATTACAGGTACTTCCTGAGTACTTTGGCTAGAGCTGCTCTGCTGGGTTGACTGCTTAGGGCTGGTCTTATGTAAATGACAGGAAATGGTGAGGGTGAGGTGGTTTTGATGCAGTTGTGGGCATCACAACTTGTCAATGACACGTACAGAGGTTTTATGCTGCATTCTCAACTTTTCTTAAAATCAAAAAGTCTGAGTTTCTTGTGAAAAAATCCCACCCATTGACTACTTTGTTTGGCATGGAAGGCAAAAGGAATCAAGAGAGGATGTGGTATTTAGCTTGGGGGAAAAAATACTGTCTGTGTTCCAAGTCATAATTTTACAAGAATAATATTGCAAATTAAAACTACACCAAATTAAGTAATGGTTGTAACTGTTGGAACTACTGCAGCCTGAGCCCCACAATCCCTCTAACCATCACCACATACTTTGGTTCTCTGCAGCTCACACCATAATCCAGAATCCCAGCATGGTGGGTGGTGGAAGTGACCTCTGGAGATCTAGTCCATTTTCCCTGATAAAGCAGGACCACCCAGAACAGGCTGACCAGCATCACAATGTCTCTCCAAAAAAGGAGACTCCACAACTTCTCTGGGCAGACTGTTCCAGGGATCCAGCACCCACACAGCAAAGAAGTTTCTCCTCATCTTCAGATGGAACCTCCTGGGTTTGTGCTCATTGCTCCTTGTCCTGTCACTGGATACCACTGAGAAGAATCTGTTCCCATCCTCTTGCTCCCCTCCCTTTAGCTCTTGCTGAGCATTGGTCAGATCCCCTCTCAGGCTGCTCTTCTTCAGGCTCAACAGCCCCAGGTCTCTCAGCCTTTCCCCCTCAGAGAGATGCTCCAGGCCTCCTAGCATCTTTGCATCCTCCACTGGACTTTCAGTAGTTTCCTGTCTCTCTTGAACTAGGCAGCCCAGAACTGCATCCAGTGCTCCAGATGTGAACACCCCACTGACAGACCTCTCCAAGGGTTTCTCAGCACACAATGAGCAAAGTCAAACAAAGAAACGCAAGTTTTTAGGAACTTGAAAGGGAGAAAATACTGTGGTAGCCCCTACAGCACCCGAGGGATGTGTAAAGCTCAGCCCACACTCCACTAGTCTCTTTGTGATATTTTTTTGGTGCACACTACAATTCTACAACATGAACAGACAAACTATCAGTGGGCAGCAAACCTCAACTAGAAGACCATGAGCCCCTTCTCAGTTGAGACCCACCCTTGCTAGAAGAAGGAGTAAGTTATTACCTCTCCTAGGGTGCAGTCACGGTGCTGCCAGCCGTAGTTGTGTTCATGTCAGACAAAGTCCCACCAAACAGAGGACAAAACAAACCACAGGAGGCTGGATGAGGCAAGGAGGATGAGGAGATGGACTGAAAAGGGCAAGAAAAGGTGAGGAAAAGATGGCAAAGGATGAGCTCTAGTGAGCCACCAACTGCTCCAGCCACAAATCAACCTGCTTCTGCCACACTGCCTGGGCACAGTACGGTGGTGGGGAATCACAGCAGTGTTGTTGCAAAGTGACTCACTGTCATATCAGTGTCACCAGCACCACAGACCTCCGGGCAGGGGCCACCACCATTACCAGCAAAGTGCAAAGGTAACAACACGAGATGCACCGAAGTCTGGCTGGAGAGCTAGGATATGAAGAGCAGTGCAGATCTCCACCTGACCCAGACAGGCCCTGCTGCTTCATTTCCTGGGCAGATACTTACTGCTAAGTAAGTCTCTCTTATTACAGTGATGGTTCTGTGCTTCTCCCCAGGGATCAGCTGCACAGAGCAAGTTCTTTCTCACTGCAGCTGCTGTTAAATTGTGCTCACTGATCGATCCATGCCTGAAAAAAACTTTAAGACACATGGGGTCCTGGCCAAGCCCTGCCACAAGGGAGGACCTTCCACATCCTGCCATAGAAAAGTTCCTTTGACACCCTCTTCCTACACCATGGGACAGCTCATGTAATCTGTGGACCAGAGAGAGATGGAGGAGGGGAGAAATAAGTGAAAACCCATTTTCCTCCTGAACTACTTTGGTACAGAGACCAACTTCAGTGCATTGTCTTGCCACACCAGACACACTCCATGAACCAAGAGTCTACACCAATTCTCTGCTTCTTATTTCTGTCCTTACCAAGAAGTGAAAAGAGGACACCAAGGTTTAGGATGTTGGCTTTCCGAGCTCAGGTCACTAAGGCCATTTTTAACTTGCCTCAGTCAGCAGACATCACCATTCCCTTTCTCATGCCATTCTGAAACATTGCCAAGAGAAAAGAACATTTGCTGATGAGAAAGTTCATTGTGTGAGCCATGTTTGCTCTAGACTGTGACTTTGACTCCAGAACAGGAGGAGGAGGTCAAAGCAGCCCTGAGCAGTTGAGGAAGCATTGCCCTTCAATAGTTTTCTCAAGCAAAAAGCAAATGCCCTGAACAAGCTTGGAGAAGTGGACCTGAGCAAACCGCATGAGGTTCAACAAGGCCAAATGCAAGGCCTGACACCTGAGTCAGGGCAATCCTTGTTATCAGTCCAGGCTGGGGATGAAGGGCTGGAGAGAAGCCCTGAGGAGGAGAGCTTAGGGGTGCTGGTGGGTGAAAAGCTGGAGATGAGCTGGCACTGTGCACTCCCAGCCCAGAGCCAGCTGTGTCCTGAGTTGATACCCAGCAGTGGGCAGCAAGTGGAGGGAGTGGATCCTATGCCTGTGCTGTGTTCTCCTGAGACCCTACCTGCAGTGCTGGGGACAGCTCTGGAGTCCTCAGCACAGCAGAGACAGGGACCTGTTGGAGCAGGGCCACAGGAGGCCACAGGAATGATGGAAGAGGACTGGGAGTCCTCTGCTGTAAGGCTAGGCTGACAAAGTTGGGATTGCTCAGCATGGGGAAGAGAAGGCTTCAGGAACACTTTCTGGTGGCCTTTCAGCACTTAAAGAAGCCAATCAGAAAGCTGGGGACAGATTTCTGAGCAGGGCCTGTTGTGACAGGATAAGGGTGATGGTTTGAACCAAAAGAGGAAGATTCGAACTGGAGAAAAGGAAGAAATTGTTTACACTGTCAGGGTGGTGGGAGCCTGGCCCAGGTTGCCCCAAGAGGTGGAAGATGTCCCATCCCTGGAACCATTCTAGGTTAGGTTTTTTGTGTCTCTGAGCAACCTGCTCTCATTGCAGCTGCTCCTGCTGATTGCAGAGGGGCTGGCCTAAATGACCTTTAAAGGTCCCTTCCCACCCAAACCATTCCAGGACTCTGATGATGCACAGAAATTCTCTGTACCAGTTTACAGCTCAAAGGGATTTCATATCGGATAAAGCCTCCCACTGACTCACAGACTGCTCCACAGGTCCTGCAGACAGGCACAGTTTTCACACATCGACACAAAAAAGCAGTCCCTGACAGAACAATCACTCCTTTCCTGTAGGGTCCTTTACAACCCCAGTTCAAAAAGGTCCTTTTACGACCCCAGTTCCAGGCGCACAGTGGTCTCTCCAGCTGCTGCACAAACCAGCAGCATTTCCACCTGCTTCTACAACCCCCAAAGTAGAGCAGGGGCAAAGTCTCCTCTGCCTCAAACCTCCTCTCTTCAGCCAAATGCCACCCAGATACAGAGCTGACCTGATGTTTCCAGGACTGACTGAATGTATGGGTTTATTTTTGTTTTCCGGAGGGATTCCAAGCCTGCCCACAGCCCCCTGCAGCACAGACACAAAGGAGGGAGGAGGACCACAGCTTCTGCAAAGAGAATGGAGTTCCTGAGGTCTGGAATCATGCTGAGCAAAGGTCACAACATGACTGCAGTGGTTGTTGACCAGGGGAGAACAGCTATGGGACTGGAAATATTTGGGCAACAAATGGATTTGCTAATTCATTTTTATGCTGCATGAAAATGTAATCTGGGTGCCCAAGGAGGAAAAAAAAAAAAAAACAAACCAGAAGAGGCCTAATTATTTATACAGGCATTTTAATCAAACAACGAAGAGCACACAGCAACCTTCTATGTCAATTAATAAAGCTGGCTTCTGCAAAACAAAAGAGTTACACCATGTGCCCTCATTATCTAACCCAGCCTAGAGATGCTTTGGCAGTTTTTTTCTCCTCACCCCAACCCCCTGATTTGCTCTATCCCCACTGCATTCTGGCAGCTTTTTTCTCCTCACCCCACTGCATGCTGGCAGTTTTTTTCTCCTCACCCCAACCCCCTGATTTGCTCTATCCCCACTGCATTCTGGCAGTTTTTTCTCCTCACCCCAACCCCTTGATTTGCTCTATCCCCATTGCATTCCGGAGCTGAGGACACTGCTAGCCCAGTTCATCCCCGTGCCGCACATCTCCCCATGTTCTGGTGGTAGGAGTGGTCAGAATGCAGCACTCAGAGGCAAAACAGCAGCTAACTGAGCGCAGGGGCTTGGGGGGGACGGGCACAGAGAGGAAGTGTGTGTGCGTCTGTGTGCGTTTCTCCCTCTCTCTGCGCAGGAGGCAGCTGCTTCCACTTCAGCTCAGCGTATTTCACGAGATGAGTAGAAAATAGGAGCTATTAGATGTTTGCATTAGATTCTGGGGAGCCACCTCGGTGTTTTGCATGAACAAAGCAGGCTTGACAACGTGTTTCTTCACGTCTTACCTTGGGCTTCACTTGATCAAACATCATTCACCGCCGGAACATATGTGACCAAACTGGCTAATGATGAGCTGTCACCTCACTCTGACGAATCAGCCACACGTGCCTTCTGAAGGCAGATCTATCAAAGGAAGCCCCAGTGCCTTGCAGCTTCATGCACATCCACGGCTCTGCTCAGAAGAGCTGCTGCAGCAGCGCAGAGGAGCCAACAGCAGCGCCACGCAAGCAGCCCAACCATTAAGTGTATTTTGTCCCCAGTTCCACAGGGTTTGGGGCGCAGGGGCTGCTGCTGTTTCAAGCAGCAACAACAAAAGGCAAGTCATAAATTGTCAGAACCCCTCAGAGGTGCTACCACGAGTTAATAACCATTTTATGGATCAATTATTTTGCCAGCGAACAAACGCTGAAACTACTGCAAGGCTTCCTGTGAGGCTCAGCAACATGTGGCTTGATGGGGGCACTCACAAAAGTGAGGCCACTGAACCAGAACAGAATCCTGCACTGGCACCATTCTGCCCTTTGAAAAGGGTAAGAGAAGCTCGCCCCCATTTTCAACTTGTGCCGCTCACTCCAAGAAGGACATTGAGAGGCTGGAACATGCCCAGAGAAGAGCAACAAAGCTGGTGAAGGGTCTGGAGGACAGGTCTGGGGAGGAGTAGCTGAAGGATCTGGGCTTGTTCATGCTGCAGAAAAGGAGGCTCAAGGGCGACCTTCTCGCTCTCTACAAATACCTGAAAAGAGGCTGAAGCCAGATGGGGTTGGTCACCCAAGGAACAAGCAACAGAACAAAAGGAAATGGCTTCAAGCTGTGCAAGGGAAGGTTTAGGTTGGACACATGAACAATTTCTATCCTGAAAGAATGCTTAAGGCCTGGAACAGGCTGCCCAGGGCAGTGGTGGGGTCCCTATCCTTGGAGGGATAAAAAAGCCATGTAAAGGTGGTGCTGAGGGACACAGATTGGTGCTGATCTGACAGTGCTGGGTTAACAGCTGGACTTGATCATCTTAAGAGTCTCTTCCAATCAAAACGATTCTACGATTCTAAGTGAGCACAAACCACACTTAAGAACTCAGAAATGTCTCAATTCAAGGCATTTGCAAAGCACCTTTCCCCCCTCCCTGCAGCTCACGGTGGGGAAGATGCATCTATGGTGAGGTTCCCAGAAGGGATGAGATGTCAGTCAAAGAGACAAAAATCTGACAAAATGGAGCAAGGAGGATATCCCAGCAAAGGGCACAAGACAGGGCTTGGTTTCCCATCACGTCCAGTAACGTGTTAGCATGTCTAGGCTAATGTAGCCTACCAGAAGCAACACTGGCAAGGAAGAAGCAACTTCACAAGGGCGCTATCAACATCAAAGGAAGACAGGTCAATCTCTTGCATGCTGATCTAGTACATTGAGAAGACTGTGACCAACAGGTTGAGGGAGGTTCTCCTCACATGTACTCTGCCCTAATGAGGCCACACCCATAGTTCTGGGTCCAGTTCTGGGCTCCCCAGTTCAAGCGAGACTGGAGATAATCTGACAGAGGCTACAAAGACGCTGAGGGGCATGGAGCATCTCTGTAAAGAGGAAAGGCTGAGAGACCCGAGGCTGTTTAACCCTGGAGAAAAGCAGCTTGAGAAGGGATCTGATCAAAGCTCAGCAAGAGCTTAAGGGTAGGGAGTAAGAGGACAGGGCTAGGCTCATCAGTGATGCCCAGTGACAAGACAAGGAGCAACAGGTATAAACTGGAACCCTCCACCTGAAGAGAAGGATAAACTTCTTTGGTATGATGCTGGAGCACTGGGACAGGCTGTACAGAGAAGTTGTGGAGTTTTCTTATCTGGAGAGATTCCAAACCCACCTGGACGTTGTGATCCAGTGCAAACCGCTGTGGGTGCCCCTGCTTTATCAAGGAGGTTGGACTGGATGATTTCCAGAGGTCCCTTCCAAACCCCACCATGCTGGGATTCTGTAATTTAAATGTGTAAGAAAAGCTGATTTTTGAAATTCACACCAATGCCATCAGATCCTACTGGAGTTCAATTATTCTTTGTCATGTTTAAAAAAAACATCAGTTAGCAAGCTATCCAAATCTCAGAACCAATGCTTATGTTTAGTCAGAGAAAGTGTTCAGAAATGTAGTTGTCAGCTCCTGTTGCATAATAGACCCTGTTTGAAAGGAAAGCAAGTTGCACACTCAGTGCCTGCAATTACAAATTCCCAACATGAGTCATGTTTTGGGTTCGACCGCACGGAGGTGCCTTGTGCTCTAAATCTGAGTTGCCAAAGTTTAAACAATAGAGTTCCCAACGACACACTGACAGCGACAGCCAGACACCAAGAGAACACTTGACAGAGGCTAGGAAACAGAAAACATCCACTTCCCCCTCTTTTCTTGACATTGCAATTCCAATAAGTAATGGAAAATGTTTAATCCTAAACCATTACTAATGGGAAATGCTTAGTGCTAAATCCAAATCTGGGTGTGCAACACAGGTCTGTGCAAGTGGCACCACCTGAATCCCCACATCCTCTCCACACTGAGATGCTCAGATGCCACCAAAGAGAAGCAAGACATTAAAATTGAAGATGACAGCGATGAGTATTGGGTCCATTCTGCTACTCAGGGAGTTCACTGAAACACAGAATGGTAGGGGTTGGAAGGGACCTCTGAAAGTCATCAAGTCCAACTCCCCTGCCAGAGCAAGATCACTTAAGGCTGACCATGCAGGAACATGTCCCCTTTCTCTAGAAATGGAGACTCCACCACCCCTCTGGGCAGCCTATTTCAGTGTTCCTCATGTTTAGACGGAACTTCCTATATTCAAGTTTAAGCCCCTTTCCTCTTATCCTGTCACTAGGGACCACTGAGAAGAGTCTGGTCTTATCTTCCTGGCACTCACCCCTCAAATACTTCACATATTGCATTGGGTTGGAAGGGGCCCTCAACGGTCATCTTGTCCAACCCCCATGCCGTCAGCAGGTACATTAGATCAGGCTGCCCAGGCCCACATCAAGTCTGACCTTGGACATCTCCAGGGGTGGGGTGTCAACCACATCCCTGGACAGCCTTTTCCAGTATTTTACCACTCTCATTGTGAAAAAACTTCCAACCTAAAACCACCCTGCTCCAGTTTCAAATCATTGCTTCTCATCCTATTATCACAGGCCTTTCTAAACAGTCCCTCCCCAGCCTTCCTTCAGTATCCCTGAGATACTGAAATGTAGTTATATTTGTAAGCGCTAGTAAGATCCTCCCTCAGCCTTCTCTTCTCCGAGCTAAACAGCCCCACGCCTTCCCTCACATGAGAGATGTTCCAGTCCACTCAGCATCTTAGCAGCCCTGCACTGGTCTCTCTCCAGTAGTTCTTTGTCCTTTTTGAGCTAGAGTGCCCAGAACTGGACAAAGCACTCAAGTGAGGACCCAGTGCGCCAATTTGCAGTCATCTATGTATGAAGCTCAGTGTCAACAGCAAGAATAACCCTTTCTTAACCCTTTCTTCTTCCTTTCTATCTATCCTTTCTTCGTCCTTTCTATCCCCTTGAAGTCATCTTCAGGAGTACAGGACACAACCACTGAACACCACCACCCTGAGCTAGAGAAATATTAACAGCACATAATCACTGCTGGATTGTACAGCCTGACACTGAGCTCCTCTCCTGCTATAGACCCTGTAATGATCTCTCTATTAGTTACATTTATTAGTGGCCTTTAACAAGTTCTGTATTGTTTCACTTGAGCAATAAAATAAATCGTTTTTATTGCAGTTCCCTGCCTCTTTAGGAAGACACAGCATACTGACAAATAAAATCTACCTACTGAACAACAAGACCTTAGCTGTGACATTGTGAGCAGTGAAATAACACTTGGGAGAATAGATGTATTCCAGAACCAAATATCCCCAGGGAGCTTAGATGTTAAGAGCAACAAGCACTTGCAATTTTGGATACACATATCTGAAATGTCCTTCTAGGCTCCACCACAGATTTCACAGCTTAGAAAAAAAGAATTTAAAAAAACAAAACAAAAGGAAAAAAAACAAACCACAAAACCAAACCCAAAAAATTTCTGAAACAACCCAAAATAAAACCAAACCAATATAACAACACACAAAATAACCCCAAACCTCCAAAACAACAACTGCCCTACATGCTAACCAGAAATGTTATTCAGAGAGGAATGATGCTCCAAACAGGGTTGCTTTCTCAGCTAGCAGCATGACTTCTCCTCTTTGTGATTTACTGATACTTAAAAACAAGTAGGTTAATGAAGCAACAATACACTGACTGCGGAGCGCTGATTAATACAAACTTCAGAGCAGAGTGATGCATGAGGCAATTCAGCAATGGCCAAGCACTTTGCCTGGGTATATTACAAACAACAAAGAGATTACAACAGTATTTATTTAATAGTGGTAACCAAATAAAATAATTCCTGAGAAATAATTGCCTGCATCTCCACTCTTAAGTGGACCAGGAACTGTAAAGGATCTGGTTTACACTGTTCTATTTTTCACTCTTGTGTTTTGGTCTCAGCCTCTTCAGTATTTTTACTCTTAGCTTTTTAATAGTTTCATTTACAAGGAGCCAGGCTTACTGAATTTATTGCAGTTATCCAACAGGAATCTAAATGAGTTCCTGACAGTCGGTCTCTTTGCCTCAGTTTCCTTTTAATGGATTCATAGAATGGTTTGGGTTGGAAGTGACCTTAAAGATCATCTAGTTCCAACCTCCTGCCATGGACAGGGACACCTTCCACTAGACCAGGTTGCTCAAGGACTCATCTGACCTGGCCCTGAACACCTCCAGGGAAAGGGCATCCATCCACAACCTCCCTGGGCAACCTGTTCCAGTGTTCCACCGCCCTTACAGTAAAGAATTTCTTCTTAATATCCAGTCTAAATCACCCCACCTCAAGCTTCAATCCATTGCCCCTCATCCTATCACTACAAGCCCTTGTAAAATGTCTCCCCCCAGTTTTCTTGTAGCCCCTTTCAGGTACTGGAAGGCCACTACAAGGTCTTCCCAGAGCCCTCTCTTCTCCAGGCTGAACAGTCCCAATGCTCTCAGCCTGTCTCCACAGGGAAGGTGCTCTAAGCTCTCTGATCACCCTTGTGGCCTTCTCCAGGCCCACTCCAGCATTTCCATGTCAAAGACAACTCTCCCAGGATGGGGATTAACAAAAAAAATGCTTTGGAAGAGTTCTGAATGCTTAAAACTATGTCATTCCACTTTCTGTTAGGAGGCACAACAGCATCCTTCCAATATCTCAACGGGTTTTTTAGGGGGCAGCAGTGACTCAAGAAGACACTGGAATGAGACATCTACAGCCAAGAGGGGTATAGGGTCAAGGCATAGATGTGGTGTTGAGGCATATGGTTTAGCACCAGACTTGGTAGAGTTAGAGAGTGGTTGGACTTGATGATCTTAAAGGTCTTTTCCAACTGGAATGATTCTATGCTCTTGGCTGTCTTCACTAGCTCGTAAGTGCACTCAGTCCAGGCATTACCACCCACAGCTGCATCTCAGCACCTGATGCCATTCCCTCTTAGAGAAAATACGCTGCTGGAGAAGGGAAAACTCTCAGCTCCTGTTGTCACCTTGAAAAACTAAGACATCTGTATGCACCCAGGCACTGTGGTCCTTCCAGTTAACTATGCTGGATCACAGAGGTTGTGAAGTTTCCTTTTCTGGAGACTTTCAAAACCTGCCTGGATGTGGGCAACCTGATGTAGGTGCCCCTGCTTTAGCAATGGGAATCGATTAGGTGATCTCCAAAGATCCCTTCCGACTCCTACCATTCTGTGAACCACAAGATACTGCAGCAATAGTTGCATGTTCCCTTTTTCATAGCAAAAATCGGCAAAGGCACAATTTCTTATTTGTAGGTCAGTATTCAGTATTTTCCTCACCTAAAAATGAAGGTTCCCTGAGTCATTTAAAAAAAAAAAAAAAAAAAAGAGAGAGAGACAGAATTGAAAGGGAGGGGCCTTAAATGGGGTTAGCAAGACCACACAAGGTCATTTTTTTTTGACCGGCTTTTCCCTCTCTGACAACAGCACAGCCAAGTGCAGAAGGGATCGGAGTGGCATGAGGGCATTTCAGCAGTCAATGATACACTCCTGGAGGTCTCAACCCAGTTCTCAACGAACAAATGGTTGTATAAAAATAGCCATTACCTAAGACGACCATTTTCATTCCAGGACAAAAGAACATCAGGCTGGAAATTGTAGAATTAATCCCCTGAGACTGCAACCCACCACAACATCCTGTGCTTAATTTGTAGTGGGGAAAAAAATTTTAAAAGATAGCAAAAAAATCACATAGTGATGACCAAGAACAAAGGACACATCAAAAGAATTAATTTCAATGTAACTACCACTGAAACATAATGAAGGGCTGGAGAGAAGCCCTGAGGAGGAGAGCTTAGGGGTGCTGGTGGGTGAAAAGCTGGAGATGAGCTGGCACTGTGCACTCCCAGCCCAGAGCCAGCTGTGTCCTGAGTTGATACCCAGCAGTGGGCAGCAAGTGGAGGGAGTGGATCCTATGCCTGTGCTGTGTTCTCCTGAGACCCTACCTGCAGTGCTGGGGACAGCTCTGGAGTCCTCAGCACAGCAGAGACAGGGACCTGTTGGAGCAGGGCCACAGGAGGCCACAGGAATGATGGAAGAGGACTGGGAGTCCTCTGCTGTAAGGCTAGGCTGACAAAGTTGGGATTGCTCAGTATGGGGAAGAGAAGGCTTCAGGGACACCTTCTGGTGGCCTTTCAGCACTTAAAGAAGCTAATCAGAAAGCTGGGGACAGATTTCTGAGCAGGCCCTATTGTGACAGGACAAGGGGTGATGGTTTAGAACTAAAAGAGGAAGATTCAGACTTGAGAGAAAGAAGAGATTTTGGACACTGAACGTAGTGAGACCCTGTCCTAGGTTCCTCAGAGAGGTGATAGATACCCCATCTCTGGAACCATCCCACATCAGGTTGTTTGTGACTCTGAGCAACCTGCTTTATTTGCAATGTCCCTACTGGCTGCAGAAATGTTGGAGTAGATAAGTTTTAAAGGTCCATTCCCACCCAAAATATTCTGTAATTCTGTACCAACAAAGAAAGTAGTACTAGGGGCTTTGGGGGGTGGGAGGGGATAGGGGCAGAGTGGAGAACTGACTCCAAATATCTGCACTATAGGGAAATACTTTTTTTTTCCTCATGTCTACCATCACATAAAGTTCACTAGTTAGAAACTTTATGTCTCCTAAAAACAGAGCATGTGTGTTGCCTTCCACCTAGCCTGCTTCATCTCCTCTTTCTTCCCACTACATCTTGCCAAATTTATGAGAACAAAAATGTGATCTTTCAAATCTGGGGGAGGGGGCTGCAGTGGGACAGAAAGAAAGGCTGCAATTCAATCTTCACAAAGGCCCAGATGGATGGAATGGCCACCAGTACATGCAGAGGTTTTTTTGACTGATGTTATTAGAAGTAGTAGATCAGCACTGGGTTAGCATCAAAGGCAACAGCTCATTTGTAGTGACTAACCAGGGCAATCAGGGATAACTGTTTTAATGAAGCAAAGAATTCCGCAGCTTCAGCTGAATTCTCAGATCCCCGAAAGAGCCAAGGTGTAGAAGGAAGAGTAAACGATGATCATAATGACAGGAACAGCTTTTTTCTCCTGGCTGCTGCACTCAAAACCTCATGAAAGAAGCTCCCAAGCAAAGCTGGTATCAAGCCATCGTCCCCTCATGCCCAGCTCCACTGCACAGCCACATCCACCCTATTTTTGACAGATCTTCCCTTCCTCCAGTGCCACCAACCACAACAGCAAGCTGTGGCAGATGAAGTATTAAGAGAAAAAAAAATGATAATGAAAAACAATCAGTGAACCTATTTTTGAAGGTTCACAGAGAACCTTTTAGGCATGGTCTAAATGCCAGGGTCCCTGCAAATGCCGGTCTGCAGGTGGCAGCTGCATTCTGCTGTCACTGGGCTCTGTTAAAGACATCTCACCAGTCTTCTGTGCTCCCTGGGTATTCCTGAAGTATTTAGGGAGGTGCTGGCAAAGGTTATCCCTGGAAGTTTACCTCTGAACAAATACCGATAGCAAGGAAAAGCAAGCAGTTGTTGAGTGACTAACTTGAATGCACCTGAACAGGATTTTGGAGCAGTCAAAGAAGAAAAAGTCCCTGGGGGATTTCTCTAGATGTTATGTTCTGCACAGTACATGTTCATTAAAAGCACAGTCACTGGTGTAGGTATGTGCTAACACAATGTTGCTTTAGCACACAGGAACATCTCTAAAGGCCTCTTAGGTGTCCCCCCCACTACCCAGGGTAATGACATAGTCCTGGTCGAGCAAACTGCCTTTACCAAAGGTTTCAGGATATCTTTGAGACAAATATTTTTACAGGTGTTTGGCTGCTTCTCCCCAGTTTTCATAAATAGATGCCTGATGTGTCTCTTACGGAAGCCTCTCAGCTAGAAGCAGCAGCAGCAATCCATTTGGTTCTCATCATCCAACTGGAAGGAGTATTTTGGAATGGAGAACACATGTAGTTCTCAACACTCAAAGAGTGACTGCTAAAAGCAGAGAGGAAATAGAGACAAGAAGAAATGACAGATACGCATTTTGACTCAAAGTACTAGGAAATATTGCGTTCAGCCAAGATGCAGAAGAAGTGTCAGCTGCATGAACATGGCTGTCTGAAGCCCTTAAGACAAAGCCCATAGTGCTCAGCAACCTCTCAGAGAAATACAGCTGGAGGAGAGCAGATGCCTCCTCACACAGCAAGTCACAGCCATGACAGGTCACACTGCAGGGCAAAAACTGGTGTCAGATCCAGACCACATGTACATCTACATCCAGTTGGTCCACTAGGCTTCTCCTAGCACAGATGCTGGCACAACCCACCCTAACCAACTGGGCTGCACATCACTGCTTGCTCTACCATGAGAGTACAGATATGCATCAGGACCTGATGTGAAGTATCTCAGGAAGCCAGTATTGAACATAAAGGTCCTGAGGATTTGCTGGTTCTGATTTCAGAGAGGAGAGTGGTCATCTGGCCAGGAAGTTCAGTAAAGTCACTGGTGTCATCCACCTGGACTGCCCATGGTCTTCATGATATCACTTTATGCCCACAGATGGCAAATAGCACTTTAGCACCATATCCAAATACATGTTTTTCTCCTTCACTGCCAATGCATCATGACCCCTCAGGAACTTCAGCTGAGAAGATGAACATCACCAGCCCCACCACAGAGCCTTGCCTAAAGTACTCTGCCTTGATTTGTGTCTGCATCTTACTAAGCCCAGTTTCTGATGCTGGAATCCTGATTCACTGCTACAACTTTTAGAATTACAGCCAAAGACTGTCATGTTGCTGGTCATTTGGCAAACCAGAAAACAAGGTCACAGATCCAATAAAAGAGGGTTTTAAAAGAACGAAAAAAATCCACACAAGAGCTCTGGGCTACTGCAGAGCAGTGGGGGAAAGCACACAGTAAATCACACAGTAAATCACCCATCGGACTGTTGGGCAAGGGCCAGCCTTCACTGAGAACCTGGCTGGAGACAGCATTTTCTCAGGTTCCACATAATGGGCTGCTTGAATTTGCTTTTCAACTACCCAGAGGTCTGACATCAGCCTTTGCTGCAAAATTGTCACACACACACAACGGTGCCCTAGTACCTGGTGTGATGCAGCTGCTCATGAACATTGCAAGGTTCACATTCAGCAGAGCCCCAAGATCTAGTTTTATTGACAGAAGATCCTGCTACAAGCAAATTCTAAGTTAAAAAAGAAAAACAAAAAACAACAACAAAAAAAACCCCCAACCTGGATATATTTAGAATCAATAAATTAAAGGAGCAAAATTTTTCATTAGATGTGCAATACTCCACTTCTTTTTTTCTGTCTCCCTATTCCATTTCTTTCCACCCCTTTCATTCACCAGTTGCTCCTCTCGACTGAGGATCGTCACTCAGGATGTGTGCACCCTCCATATGTCCATCACTGTATCTTGCATATCTACAGGTACTCTGGAAGTGGAACAGATGCTCAGTGTTTGTCTGCATGGCTTCAGATATTGTTCTGGGACATCAAAACTAGAGCCCTGTACAATCTTAGCTTGTAAATACCCTCAAGGAGCAAAGAGATAAAGGATAGTAGTTAGAAAAGAGGCAGCCAGCCACACTGCTCACACACAACCTAGATCTGATCTACATGTCACTGGTGTGTAAAATCACAGTATCACAGTATCACCATCCAAGAGCAAGCAAGACCTGTCTCCACATGACTTTTTTAGCACCTACACATGATTTTCCAAATGCTATCTGCAGAGAGTGCACTCTGGAGAGAAACTGAGGCAGCAGGCTCAGCCATTCAGCTATTTAATCTCCATCTGTGTTTAGCCTGTTTCTCTGCTCCTCTGTGACTCACCAGAAAATAGAAGTAGAGGAAACTGCTCACAGATTAAGCTCAAAAGTAAACAAGGAAAAAAAAAAGAGAGAGAGAGATGACTTCATGCTGTGGAGGCTGGGCAGTCCAGTAATGCTGCACACCAGTGGCTCCCAAAATGCACCCTGGAAGCATTTCTTACCCATCCTCAGTGAGAAAAAACTCAGGGAATAGAGTGGGCTGGAGGCAGTGGTTAGAGAGAGGACTATACTGGTCTGTTAATGTAACCCCAGTATTTTTATGTGGAGCTTCCAGGTACAAAATGTCCTTAGAATAAATGGTCTCATAATTGGTTAAAAAAGGCAGAGAGGGTCAATCTATGCCAGAGTATCATTAAGCTTTTGGCCACCTGAGTACTCAATTCCAGCACTAATTCTTTCCCTTCCACAGTCAAATCCTGCTATTGACTCCCACCTACATAACATCAGGCAGATGGGAAACACTCGGCATAATTCTCCACTCTCTCCCCTCCCCGTGTCTCTCCAAAACCTGATTTGATTTCCTATGCACCAAGACAAAAATCATATTAAACTGCAGAGAAAAAGCCAGCCCAAACCAGCCACACTACACGCAGGATTTGCATCTGATCCCAAATTTCCTTCACACCCAGCACATACGTTTGGCAGATTTCTACCGTGGCAGGACTTTCATCCCTCCCTCCACACAGCCACTACTTGTCTTGTGGTGTGAGATTGAAGTAGACAAGTGTGAAAGAATCATATAGGGCTCAACATCATTAGGCTCATCCTGAAAGCACAAGAGTTGACAGGTCTAAGGAAGCAACTTCCGATTTTTCCCCTGGGGCTCAGATTTGGGGGTTTGGAGGCTGGAGAGAAAGGAAGAGCTCTAGAAAAAGCAAGCCAGTAAGGCTGGATGTTTGTCCTTTCCTTTGTAATCTTGGGGCAGTTGTGAGGCTACCCAGGGCATCAGACATTATGAAGAATTAAATAACTATGAAAGCCTCGAGTTCAACGTAAACCCAAACTGTGAAAACACAATGAAAGTTCAGCCTGTTAGAAATAATGTGCTGGGCAAAACATTAACACATTTGCACTCGGAAGTTGTGAAAGAGTCAGAATCATCCTGCTTAAAATGTATCAGTCAGACAAGATCTGATTTCAGGGCAGAGCATCCTGCAGATACATAAAAGAAAGCACTCGAAATAGGCGTCATAACACAAACATCCATTTATTTTCTGCCAAGTAAGATCAATGTCCTCTTCTCCACAACATAAAGCTCCCTGCAAAATGCTGGAGTTCAACTTGCTCATAGGAAAAAAAAAAAAAAAAAAAAAAAAAAGAGGTCATGAAATCAAGTGCCTCAAAATGTTTCACTTATTAAACTGGCTCAGTTGCACACTTTAGGGCATTTGTCCTTAATTCAGACCATTGTGTTTGTACAAAATAAAAATAAAACACTCTCACCTTCAAGGCTAGCAGAGCAGCTTTGCCTGAAAGGTCAACCAGACCTTTCCTGACCAAATCAACTGCAAAGTCAAGACTTTACCCAGTGGTTTAAAGCTTGTGCCTATTAGCTATGCAATGACTACCTTGCAAATCATTACAGGTAAACCTCATCTTCCTCAGTGGCTCATGGAAGGATAATTGGCATCTCTGAAATGAGAGCAGTAGCTTAAAGTAATAACTAAAGGGATTTGTGTTTTAATTTTTTAATTTTTTTTTTTTAATATGTGGAAATAAGTGTGAAGTGCTGAAGATCAAGCCAAGCACATTCCCTGCAGCTATGGCCATCAAACAGGCAGACAGCTATGCTTTGTACCAGCTGTAACTTTTCAGTGGCCTTTTAGCTTAGCCTTGTTCTGAAAACTCTGCAATAATTCAATCTGCAAAGCACAAAGGCTTGGATCAGAGAGAAAAAAGGTCACTGATATATAACCAAATTAAAGTGGTAGGTAAACACACCAACACGATCTATCAGCACCACCCTCCCAAAGTGCATTTTTCAGCTGAGGAGACAGGCAGTCTCCTCTGTGGTAGGGTTAGGTGCTAGCTAGGAGAAGTTTCTGCATTCTCAGACACATCCATCATTTGAAGTTGTCAGATTAAAAGAACAACTGAAATTCAGTAGTGCTCTGCTTCCCCCTGCCTCCTCTTTCCACGAGTGCTGAGGGTAGGATACTGAGGGGAAGAGACGTTTAGCAGCAGACTTGGCAGTGTTAGGTTTACACCTGGACTCGATCTTGAGGGTCTTTTCCAACCTAAATGATTCTCTGATTATTTGCTGCCCAGCTCTTAGACTGTCCTGGGAGGCCCTGAAGTCATCTTACCTGGAGTTTCAGATTGCTCAGGACAGAAGTCATCCCATAAACAGAAAATTGCCTGCATGGTTCTGCATTTTCACATTGAAGCCAAGGCAGAACACTGCACGAATACAGCTAACAGCTAAACTCTTGTTCAGGTTAGCAGCCACGGTAACTCCTGTGATTTTTACCATGAGTTTTGTAGTATTCACCTCAGTACTTCTGCTCATAGATTCCTTGGGCTGTATTCACAAAATACCTTTTCTTTTTTTTTTTTTCCCCCCTCTAAGCTACACTTCCAACTCTTGTAGCTGCAAATAAAAGATTGGAAAAACAACCAAGGTACATCCCAAGGGCTCAGAAACTAGGTGAGAAATAAAAAGCCAACTCAGTTAATAGTATAAAAAGTATCACCTGATTTTAGGGAGGCTACATCATGATTTTTTAAATAAACACACCTGGCATACTGGTTACACTGGGAATACAGACTCAATGGTTTCCAGCCCAGTGTCAGCTTTCTAGATAATCCCCAAACAATGACTGTAACAGAATACACAGTTCCAGATTGTCATTATGCCTGGGGTATTAAACAGCACTGATGAATAAAAGGTCGAATGAATATTTCAAGGGGCTGCAGGCAGCAAGAGAAATAGAGGGGGATGAGAACTGGGCAACTCCCAACCTGTGTGGTTCCAAGGCACAAAGCACACTACCTTTCAAAAGACACAACCAGACATCATTTGTGGCATTCGCCATTATGACTCTCCCAGGAGAAGCATTTAGGCTGCTTGGTTTCCAGAGAATGGACGTTCGGCTCTTCTGAAATCCTTCCTCATGTGGGTACTCAAACACTGACAATCTGGTTTTATCTTTCTATGTCTCGGTCACCTAGCTGCAACATGGGAAAGTTTCACAGAATCCCATCATGTTAGGGGTTGGAAGGGACACCTGGAGATCATCCAGTCCAACCCCCAATAAAGGAAAGGCACCACCCAGAGGTGCCCAGGTGGGTCTGGAATCTCTCCAGAGGAGGAAATTCCACCATCTCTCTGGGCAGCCTGCTCCCTGCAGGGATCCAGCATCCTCAAACCAAAGGAGTGTCTCCTTTTGTTCAGAGGGATTCTAGTTTGTGCCCATTGCCCCTTGTTCTGTCACTGTGCACCACTAAGGAGTTTGGCCCCGTCCTCTGGCTCCCACCTTTTAGCTATTGATCAGCACTGAGAAGGTCCACTCTCAGGCTGCTCTTCTCCAGGCTCAACGGCCCCAGGTCTCTCAGCCTTTCCTCCTCACAGAGATGGTCCAGGCCCCTCAGCATCTCTCTAAGCTCACTTAGACTCTCCCCAGCAGCTCACTGTCTCTCTTCAACTATCATTTCATAGTTCCCAAGGTTGCTGGGAGGGGCTGATTAATCAGCATCCACACTGTTCCTTGAAAAGAAAACAAGTGAAGTCTCCTCTTTGTCACGTACTGATCTCTGGTGCACCCCAAAACTGACTGAACGAGTCCTGCTTGTTACAGAGGAAATCAGACAGGAAGAAACTCTTCTTGCAGTGAAGGTGCTTGCCAGAAAACTCAACTGCTAATATCTCTGTGCAGCACAGGAAGCCTCTCCCCAAACCTTTCATGTGTCTCTCCACACGTCAAGCTCCCTTTCTTCTTCCTTTTATCTTCAGATTTTGATAATCCTCACTAAAAGCAAGGTGGTCGTTCCTGCAAAATTACCATAACATCTCTTGATGGACTTCTAAGATCTCTCCTGCTTGTTACACACCACTTTGGATCTATTTTGCCAAGAAGCAAGAGATTGTTTATTCTTGTATTAGGAAGACAAAGTGTTTCCCACTTAAGGGCTTCATCTCTCCAGCAGAAAGCGGGTGGCACCACTGGAAGGAAGGGGAGCCAGAGGCAACTGCATTTCAATGACATTGATTAGCAGCATCGCCAGCGGACGGAGATCTAATGCCCAGCCCGGTGTAAATTGGATTCCAGTCTGCTGTCCCTGTGTAAAAGGGGGTCTCACATCACAGATTAAACGCAGGTCAAGGTTGCACAATGAACCCACTGGCTCATTCACAATCAGCTTTGTGTACTCATTAGAAAAGGGAGCTAATCACCCCAGTTTGTGCTAGTTTCAGAGCTGCCAGTACAAAAGGCTGTGACCTCCCACTTTGAGTCAAAGACAAAATATCCCACTTTCTCCCATGTCTCTAATTTTCTGCCTCCCAAATTCAACCTCTTGATGGGCCCACAATAAGAACTAGCTATGGTCGGCAAGACTCAGCTGCCCATCAACTCACTATTATGTTGCTTAATATAGGGGGTGAATTAGGAAAATTAAACACCTGTCCAGTAAGGATTCTACCCATGACCTAATTCTGTCCCAGTGTGTGGCTTGCTTGTAAATGTATCAGGATCATGTGCAGTACAGCCAAGCACAGAAGTGTCCTAAGCAACCTCACAGGTAATCAAAAAGATCTTCTGCATTTCAGGTAACACATCAAAATGTGTTTCTGTGATTGTTGGGAGAGCACAGCAGTTAAACCAAAAGATACATGGAGCAGAAAGACAGGAAACTGCTGGCAACCAAAGCTTTTGAAGCAGATAATGAAGTTGAGTAGCCACATGGTTATTCCCACAACCACCATCCCTTTGCAGCTAGCTACTCAAACCCAAAAACTGCTCCAAGACTGGACACCAGCCTACATGCTCAACCCTCACATGCTACATATGCCTCTGAAGCTACAGGTTCTCAGCAGATGCTTGCCAAGGATTCATGGCACATTGCAGATTCAGGATAATGTGCACCTGCATAACCACATGTCCTTCACCTCTCCATATTTCCCCAGCAAAATGACATCTGCTCAAACCCTTAAAAACTGGGTGGGTTTCAGCTGAAATGACAGGGATGCCATTCCTGGGGTGGCAGTGCCCCAGCATGCTGCCTGGTGAGATCTTTCCGTGTCCACTGTTCTCCATGGAGCCCTGGCACACTTTTGGCCACCTTGTTTCTCCAAGGAGACCTATATCACTGACCCTCCCATTCAGCATCTTGAAATAGCTCTCTGCCACTGCTGCAAAATGTAGTATCAGCAACGTGGCTGTGTATTTTTAGCACAACAAACATTTTGTCCTTTTTTGAGATGAATTCATTGTCCTGTTTCCTTTTCCTCCTCTGTTCCTCTCCTGTTTCCTTTTCCTCCTCTGTTCCTCACCACCACCTTGCCCAGACTTCCCAGCCCATCCAAACATGAGTTCACTAAAACTCCCAGACCTCAGAATCTCACCAATCAGTTCACGAAAAATTCCATGGACATTTCTGGGGCCCAAAGCATCTCTTTGGTCAGAAGTAGCTCATCCAGCAGACCATACATGCACACTCGGACAGAACCTGACACACCACGATGCCAACTCAGTACAGAGACACCTCTGACCACTTTCACAGAACCACAGAATGTTAGAGGTTAGAAGGGACCTCCAGAGCTCAAGTCCAACTCCCTCGTCCAAAAGCAGGGTCCCCTAGGGTAGTTTACACAAAAATGCATCCAGGCAGGTTTTGAAAGTCTCCAGAGAAAGAGACTCTACAATCTCTCTAGGCAGTCTGTTCCGCTGCTCCACCACCCTCACTGTAAAGAAGTTTCTCCTCACATTGAGGTGAAACCTTCTGTGTTCAAGTTTGTATCCACTGTTCCTTGCCTTATTACTGTGCATCACAGAAAAGAGATTGGCCCCACCACTTGGCACCCACCCCTCAGATATTTATAGACATATACTGCAGTAAATCCAAAAGCATTACTTTGACATGGAAGCCTCTCAGAACTGGCCCTGGTTTGTGCACATAACACAGAGATCAGATCCCAAATGCAAAACATAGTAATGGAATGAGAGAATGGTTTGAGTGGGAAGGGACCTTTAAAGGCCATCTAGTCCAACACATCTATAGTCAGCAGGAGTATCTTCAACTACAGCATGTAGCTGAGCACCCCAAACAACCTGTCCTAGAATGGTTCTAGGCATGAAGCATCTAGCAGCCCTCTAGGCAACTGGGGCAAATATTTCAGCATCCTCAGAATAAAAAAAATCTGCCTGAGATCTAGTCTAAAATCTCCCTCTTTTAGTTGAAAATTGCTTTAGCTTAAGAAGTTTTAGAAAGGTTTACATCTTTTTGATGGTCAGACCTTGCATTATGTTAAACTATCCTTTGGCTGGAATATAATCCTTGGTTTCCAAGTCCTCTTTTGCTGTAGAAAGCCCTGGGCCAAAGGAAAACTTCCAGCATTCATCCCTTTTCATATTAGGAAGACGAAGTTTGAAATCCCAAGCACTATGGGAAGACTGAGCCAATTAACACAACACACAGTTATGGTGAATAATCACCTTTGCAAACAGCAAAGGGGACTCAAGTCCTTCTACTCTTGCAAAGTAAACAAAGCCATATGGGCCCCACTCAACACTCTATGATAACTGCAACATCTCTGCAAGGAAGGACCAACATCAGGGCACACAACAGAGCAGCCACAAAAGCATCATACGGACAAATGAACGGTTAAGCCACTTACCCCTCTTTGTAACCCCCTCCAAGCAAGTGTATAATCATGAGTAGACACAATCCAGAATGACATTGTGTCTGCCCTCCTGTTTCCTTCCCAGCCCGGGGCAGTGGGACACATCACTCATGTCCCATGGAGAGGAAAGCAGGTCAAGGCAATGACACAAGTGCAGAGGAAAAGGTCAGGATGGTAATTTTTATATTACCTTTTTTTTTTTTTTTTTAAAGATACATTTATTTTTTCATGCATTGGATGAACTCTGTGGACCTTCAAGAAGCAAAAACTCTGAGAGAGAACAGACCAAAAATGTGCTGAAGGACCACTTTTGTCTATAGGGACAAAATTTCTCTGTCCACAGACGCCTTTGTGAGGCAAATAAAATCTTCTGTCAGCAACTGCACATGAAATCTCCATTGCTGGAGGATAAAATCTGATTGTGTGTAAAACTGAGATGATGTTATCCCTCCACTACCTATTGGTGCATAATGTGGTGGGTTAAAACAGTTTAACCTAAAATCTCCTCCTTTCTCTTAAAAAAAAAAAAAAAAAAAAAAAAAAAAAAAAAAAAAAAAGAGAGAAGATGTTGGTCTATGGCACCAACTACAGTCCAGATTTTTCTCTCTGCCAATCTGTATATAAATAGTGAGTGTTTTATTAAATTATAATCTGTTACAGAATCACAGAATCTCAGCATAGTCAGGGTTGGAAAGAACATCTGGAGATCATCTTGTCCAACACCCCTGCTAAAGCACAGTCACCCACAGAAGGTTGCCCGGGATCACAATGTCCAGGTGGGTTTGGAATCTCTCCAGAGAAGGAGACTCCACAACCTCTCTGGGCGGCCTGCTCTGGCACCCTCACATCAAAGAAGCTTCTCCTCATGTTCAGATGAAAACTTGTGTTCCAGTTTGTGCCCATTGCCCCTTGTTCTATTGATGGGTACCACTGAAAAGAGTCTGGTCTCATCCTCCTGATCCCTCCCCTGTTGGCAGTAAGAAGGCAGAGTACTCCACATGCTTTTCAGTGAAACAAATTAGTTTGGTTTGGAGAAAAAGGCAAACCCAAATGACACACACATCACAAAAGCAGTAAATTCACCTCCTGAGATTTCAGACTGAACAATCTCCCAACACTTACTGAAAAAAAACAACTTTCATTTGTTTGGTTTTGTTGTGTTGAAGCTGCAACATACTGAGCAGTTTCAAGTTGCTGTGTCATTTAATAATATTCACTGATTCCTTGTCCCAGGAAGTCACTGCTTAGCAGATTGATACTTCATTGTCCTGATGCCCTCACAGCATACCAAAGCACCTCAAAAATTCCCCCTAGTCTTCCCACAGCCCAACCAGCACCCTGCAACAAGCACAGGAATCTCTCTGCTTCTCCCTCAATATATTCACAATATTCTCACACCAAGATGATCATACTCAATCTGCACTTATTTTCCAGATCATCAACTGGGCTTCTGCACGCCTTACAACCTGGTCTTTGGCATTCTCAGCAAGAGCAGCATTAGGTCCAATGATCGTTATCTCCATGACTTCAATTTTCCTCTCAGCCTCTTGCAATCTTAAACCAATGCTTTCCAGCTTCTTATCCACTGCAGCATGAATAGCATCTCGCTTTTCTATAATGTCTGCCAACCACTTAGCAAGCCCAGCACTGCTTGATAAGCCAAATCCATGCCTCCTGACAGCACGAGCCTGAGAGCAGTCAAGCCTGACCCACCCAGCTAGAAGGAAGCTTGAAAGTGAAATATCAGGTCCTCAGCACGTCCAAGTCTGACTCATTTTTTCCCCCAACAGTTATTACTGCTGACAACAAACAGTAACTAACATCCCATTCCCAGGATCACTCCTAGAAGTTGCCCTCCTTTGCAATATATCAACCAACCTTAAAGGTCCACACAGGTTTATCACAACTGAGCCAGATAAATAAGCTTTTCACTTCTTAATACTGGACTTCACACACCAGGTGTTACATCCCTGTTCCAGAGGTAATAATGGGAAGGCAAATCAATGAAGACAAGTGCAGAATTGGTTGTTCAGATGTACAAGAGAATCCCAGCTTGGTACGAGTTGGAAGGAACCTCTGGAGATTATCTTGTCCAACCCACAGGGGCAGCAACAGCAGGCTGGGCTGCACAGGATCACAACGTCCAGGTGGATTTGGAATATCTCTAGAGAGGGACAACCCATGACCTCTCTGGGTAGTCTGCTTCAGGGCTCCAGCACCCTCACATAATCACAGTATGTCAGAGGCTAGAAGAGACCTTGAAAGATCATCCAGTTCATCCCCTCTGCCAGAGCAGGATCACCTACACCTCACAACGAAACTTTTCCTTATGTTTAGGGGAACCTCCTAGGTTCCAGTTTGTGCCCACTGCCCTTTGTCCTATCCCTGGGCACCACTCACAAGAGCCCAGGCCCACCCTTTATACTGTCACTCTTTAGCTCTTACTGAGCACTGATCAGATTCCCCCTCAGGCTGCTCTTCTCCAGGCTAAACAGTCCCAGGTCTTTCAGCCTTTCCTCCTCACAAAGTAGTCTCTACTGGACTCTCCCCAGTAGCTCCCTGTCTCTCTTGAACTGGGGAGCCCAGAACTGAAGACGTGAGAAGCACCTGATGCTGCAATGCCACTTCCTGGCATGTGTTTAGCTGCTTAGAGCCCAAATAACTTTGGTTCCTTCCCTGCAACTCCAGCCACATTAACTCAAGGTCCACAGGCAAGGAACCGTCTATCTCTTTGTGAGCTAGGAAAAGAAAGCTTCCTAAGTGTAAAAGTCACACATCATCTCTCTTACAGTAATACACTCATGGATTTCCCTTTTACAGACTAATTCTGATCCTCAAAATTAGGGTTTGGAAGCAGCATGGTTCCCACTACACCTCCCCTCATGGATCACCACCACTCCCAAAAACAAACCTCGTCTCTTCTTACTGATTTCAACCTACTCTCCTGTCTGAGCAACCAGTTGTGGGCTAAGGAAAGAAATGCTCTAAAATAAAGGTGTTTTGGCTCAATGTGAGGCAGGCACAGAAGGAGGAGGGAGACTGGAAAAGTCATTATCTGTCTTAAAAACTCAACATATAATGGACTGAAATCTATTTCTCCCATCACCCGAAGAATACCAGCAGCACTGAGCTGTATACGCTCTAGAAAACTAATAACTGAAGGACTTGAATGGAATATTTGATGCATCATCCCCTAGTCAGCTCTGAACTGCATCCTCTTTCACTAGGAAACAAAACAGAGTTGTGTGGGAAACAAATGGGTGGAAGAAGAGCAGGAAAGGTTAGGAAGAAAGCTACCTGTAGCTTTTTCTTCTTGATCCCTCACAGAGCCACCAGCAGCTCCTAACCCACCCTTCTCCACATGCCTTTTATGTGCAGAGGTTTGTGTTTGGTTTTAAAAGTGAGAACTTGGATTGCTGGGGAGAAAGGAACAAGGTAGGATGGTGGTACTCCTCAAGAGCCACTTCTGGAGATGGGAACAAAGACTGCAATGAGTGGGGGACATGACGATGAAGTAACTTCAGACTGCTATAAATTACTGTTCCATAGCATACATCCACAACAGGCAAGTGCCTGTCACAAGAAACCAGAATCCAACAGCTTGATTTCTGCTGTTCTTTTTTCCCCCCCTTTCTTTAAGAGCTACATAATTGTTCTAGCCAATAGTAGCAGAGCCACTACTGCTCCCACTATCCTCAAAGGGAACAAAATCAGCTTTGGCATTTGTAATTATGAATGCTAAAGCTGAAGCTATCAAGTGTCATGTTAACGGAATAGAGGGCATGGTCTTGGGCAGTGCTGGCTGCTCCAAGCCTCACTCAGCACAATGGTTGAGCATCTATTAATTGTTTTTAATACACCTAAATTCATTCTACCCCTGTCTAAAGGATGAACTCAAGTCACGTGGCTAGACTCCAGCAGAGAAGAGAGGTCTACTGAGGGCAAGGGGAAAAGCCTTCCCCCACGAAGAAGTCACCTCGCACCAGCTGAGAGCATCAGGCAAGGGGGAAGCTTCACTGGCCACAGCTGGAGGCAGAAGATGACCTATCATGCACCTAACCCTGCATCCTCCTCCATATCTGCTCTGCATTCAGGTGGGCATGTGACAGAGAAAGAAATCAGGGTCAGACAGAACCAATTAGGCTCCAAGAGTCCAATCATGAATTGTACCCTTAAGGGCTCCAAAGCATTTGTTGCTAGAGCTAGTGGATGTCTCATCCTATTTACATAATATATGACCCCATTTTGTGTTCATCCAGTATTTAATTACAGCCCATTGAATACAAAAATGATTCAAAATACTCTCAGCACTGATAATTAATGCTTTCATTGTGGTTTTTGGTGGGATTGGGTTTTTTTCCCCACCTGTAAAGTTTAAATATTTCCATCAGATAGCAAAAAAGCAAGAAAAGAAAAGAAACAGAAAAGAAAGAAATGAAAATGCATTGGTCCTTCTGGAGGCAGCTTTGAAGGGCTAAGTGGTTGCTCAACATGGTGGCCTCCACTTTAACCACAGAAGAGGAATTCTGTATTTCAATTTCCCCCTACGAGAATTAATAATTCCAGGCTCATTTTGTGAAGCACAAGCTTTGTCAGTTCACACATCCAACTCTGTCCTCCTGGGACAGGGTCTTGTCAAGCTGTGGAGCACCATCTTCTTGCCTGGGGTAAAGCCACAACTGTGTTGAAAGGAATTTGAGTACAGGTGCTCCATGACTGAACTCAAAGCACAAGACAAAACGTCTCTATGAGTATTGTCGAACCATCCATCAATATCCGTTAGAAATTTAATGGGAATGTTCTCAGTTAGGGTCTGTTTCCATCCCATTCAGAGTAACATCCCAAACAGTTCACAGGCAATACAAACCTGACCACTTCTCACAGCAGAGTGGGAATAGCTTTGCAATCTTGTATCTCAGCTAATCAAAAGGCTTCATAAGGGAAAGATCCTTTCATCACGCCAGTTCAGATTTCTAAAACTGATTCACACAATCAGAGATTGTGACAGATGAGAAAAAAAACAACACCACAAACCCAAACCCAAAGAATGAAATAACTAGCAAGAGGACAAAGATCCATAGGACTGTTCTTCATATATGACTGAATCACGGACCGGTAGGGGTTGGAAGTGACCTCTGGAGATCACATAGTTGTTCAAGCTCCCTACTGAAGCAGGGGCACCCACAGTAACTTGCCCAGGATCACAATGTCCATATGGCTTGGAATCCTCAGAAGGAGACTCCACAATCTCTCTGTGTAGCCTCCCCTAGGGCTCCAGCACGCTCACAACAAAGAAGTTTCTCATCATGTTCAGATGTGCCTGTTTGTGGTTGTTTTCCCTTGTCCTGTCACTGTGCACCACTGAGAAGAGCCTGGCCCCATCCCCTTGATGCCCTGCTACCTTTGGCTCTTGCTGAACATTGATCAGATCCCCTCTCAGGCTGCTTTTCTCCAGGCTCTCAGCCTTTCCTCCTCAGAGAGGTGCTCCAGGCCCCTCAGAATCTTCAAACTGTTCCCTGGACCCTCTCCAGTAGTGCCCTGTCTCTCTTGAACTGGGGAGCCCAGAATGGACCCCGTACTGCCGGTGCAGTTTCACCAGGGCAGAGTAGAGGGGAGAACCTCTCTTGATCTGCTAGTCACCCTTCTTACTGCACCCCAGGAGAACATTGGTCTTCTTGGCCACAAGAGCACACTGCTGGATGATGGTGAACTTGTCCACCAGCACTCCCAGGATCCTTAAAGGAACAAATCACTACCATAGTGCAACAGAGAAGCATCAGTCCTCCTGCAGCATATCTAACAGAAGTGCTCTCTGTTTTCTTCCCTAGGAGTGACTCAGATAATGATAGCAAGTGGCAAATTAAATCATACCAGTGCTATCTGAAAGCTGCAATCCTTTATAATTAGGGGGTTTTGGTTGGTTAGGGGAAAAAAAAAATCACATTTATAAAAAGCTTATCTCAAGGATAAAGGCCTCTTGGATTTAGATTGTTTATTTTTTAAATAATATCAGGGTTTTTTAAAAAGAAAAACAGCCAAATTCTAAAAGGTCTTCTGTGCAGAGCTTTATCATGAACATAACACAGCATTAGGCTGTAAACCACAGTTCCTGCAGAGTCAAGGAGTGCTCAAAACATCTGCAGTACGCTCATCACCCCACCCCCCCCAAAAAAGCCCTACCCACCATTTGTTTTCACCTTAAATCAAACAACTGTAAGAAATTCACTATTATTTCAGGAATCCCAGGTTTACTAAATTGATCATCTCCTCCTCCCGATTTGTCTGCTGAAAAGGTAATTGCACTATTATATGGACATAAATGAGTAATCAGACACCACACCAGTGAGAAGTTGTAGAAAGGTCTTTAAGCTTTTAAGATCAATAAACATGATGATGCTCATCACTTCTCTCTCAAGATATTTATACCACACTCATCACCTTGGTATCCAAGTTCAGTACAAGAAAAGCACAAACTCGTTCACATGCAGCATATTTAATCTTCAAACACTTGACAAGCATCAGCCAATATTCGGGACTCCCTCGGGACCTTCCTGAAGGAGTAACTTAACCTGAACACTTAAGAGGCTGAACATGGAGCAGGATGCTGTGCCAAGAAGAGGGTTTGGGCAGACCTCGCTGTGTGAGTCAAGAAACCTAATCCAAGAAGCCCACTTGTATAGTAGCCTCCTAAAACCCCAAGTTTCTGGGCTCATGGCCACTTGTCCTACACAGTTGAGCCTGAAGCTTCCCTCTGCACCTCTCCAACTCCATGCCACTCATCCATCTGGATAGAAGAAAAGAATTGTCCTCTGAGTTCCCTCCTGCCTGGGCAGCTCTGGAAGATCCTTCAGGTTCCCAGTCCCAAATGGTCAGAGACCAACGGGATTTCATATCCAACTCTGTTTTTTAAAATTAGTATTAATTAAATAATCATATTTTCAAGTTTTGAACTCTTCTGTGCACTTTGTATTTAACTCAGATTTTTGGGCATGGATCTGTGCAGCAGTCAAGCCCTATCCAACTTAATCCCAAGGGACCTCTGTCATCAGAGGTGACTTATGAAGCATTTATCAATGAACACCTTTGGTCAGTGCTTAAGACCACCATGGGAAGAAAATGTCAGGCACAACCTCACGATTCTGGTCTTGTGGAAACCTGGCCCAGTGCACGTTACCCACATGGATCCTCCTGAGGGATGGCAGAGCAGTGACTGTGTAAACACATGGTGTCTTTTATTTCAATATAAGAAAGACAATGGTTAGAGAAGGCTACCTCACAGGTAAGGTTGCCATGGACAGAGTCCATGGCAATGACATCCAGACCTGTGGGCAGCAGGTAGTGGGAGAGGATTCTCCCCACCTGCTGGGGACAGCTCTGGAGTTCTCAGCACAGCAAAGACATGGACCTGTTGGAGCAGATTACAGCAATGATGGGAGGGTTGGAAGCTCCCTCTGAGGTCAGGCTGAGAGAGTTGGGGTTGTTCAGCCTGGAGAAGAAAAGGTTCCAGAGACATCTTCTGGTGGCCTTTCAGGACTTAAAGCGGAAGATCAGACAGCAGGGGACAGATCTTTAACAGGGCCTGTTGTGACAGGACAAGGGGTGATGGTTTAAACTAAAAGAGGGAGATTCAGACTGGAGAGAATGAAGAAAGATTTCACACTGATAATGGTGAGACCCTGTCCCAGGCTGGCCAGAAAAGCAGTAGATGCCCCATCCCTGGAACCATTTCAGGTAATGTTGTTTCAGGTTCTGAGCAACCTGCTCCAGTTGCAGGTGTCCCTGCTGACTGCAGGGGGTTGGACTAGATGACCTCTAAAGGTCCCTTTCTAACCCAACCCATTCTATGAGTCTATGATCTGCTTCTGACATCATTTGATGAGATATGAGACAGGTTCCCCTGACCTGGGAGACCTTCATGCAGAAGAAAGATCAACGCTGCCTATAAACACCCTTTAACACATCATTCTTATTGCTTCTAATTCCTCAGATTAGATTTGGGTTCATTTCTAAATGGAAATTAGATCTTTATCAACTTTGAATACTCATTCTCTGTCTACCAGTTCCACATATTATCTATTCATTCTTGCCGGGCTTTAGCGAGAATTGCTTGAATACCTCTTGGAAATGAACAGCCCTTTGTAATTACTGGTCTTGATTAATAAACACAGCCTCAACTCATATCTAATTTGATTTCTAACCACAGAGACCCTAAATAATCATTGAATCCTAGGACTGTTTTGGTTGGAAATGATCTCTAAGATAATCTTAGATTTTGCAAAAGTCCAGAACATGAAGAGCAGGGGGGAATCTGGAAAATATATTCTAAGAACTTACTTTATTTTTGTATTTGCTATCTAGTAGGATTAAATCAGCCATTTTCAGTGAGGTTTTATTGATTTCAACAGAAAATACACAATGTGACTCCATGTATCTGTGTGTTTTAGCCACTAGTCTGTCACCATTGAACACAACACTTCTGACTGGAGCTTGGACACATTTTTTTTCCTTGGCAGAACAGCCATGAATCATGTAGAATGGACATGAATCATAGAATGGATAGGGTTGGAAAGGACCTTGAAGATCACCTACTTCTAACCACTCTGCCACGAACAAAGACACCTCTCACTAGATCAGATTGCTCAAGGTCCTGTCCAACATGGCCCTGAACATGTCCATAACCTCCCCAGGCAACCTGCTCCAGTATCTCTCCATCCTCACTGTAAAGAATTTCTTCCTAATACCCACTCTAAATCTGCTATTTTTCAGCTTAAATCCATTCCCTCTCATCCTACAAGCCTCTGTAAAGATTCCCTCACCAACACTCCTGTAGGCCCCTTCAGATACTGGAAGATTGCTATAAGGTCTCCCTAGAGCCTTCCCTTTTCCAGGCGGAACAGCCCCATGAAGCTACCCAGCCTCATGTTTGGAAGGTCCCCCAACATTTCCAGGGATGGAACATGATGTGATGTTACCTGAATCGTTAAACCCACAAGTTAATCTATGAGAGATGATTCAGAAGAATTTGGGTCATAAGCAAGGAGGAATTTGTAACCTCTGACAGTGGTTCAAAGCTATACACCCCTCTGCTTCCCTCTGCCCAAACTAAGGTTCTCCATACAGGAGGATAAAGGTAACAAACAAGGGGGGAAAAAAAAACAATGACAAGTAAGGAAAAAAAAAAGAAAGTTATTTTGTCTTCAACAGATTTTGTAGTTCCTGTTAGTATTTTAATGAAATATTTACTGTTCTTGCATTTTATGCTTTAATTATTCATTACTGAAATGAGCATAAAGAGCTGCCACACTCTGAAATGCAGCTCTGAAAATAATACCTTGGAGCTCCCTATTTATTGTAGTTTAGTGACTTTCATCTCTGCTTGCAAGTCACAAAGCTCATTTCCTCTTCATGAGAACTTGACAAACTCAGCCTCAGCACCAACATGCAAGATGAGCTTCTTGTTGTCCTGATGCCACTTCCACCAAGGCAAGCGAGGACAGCCTACAGACTTGCATGCTGGAGCAGCATCTGACGCAGAAGTTGGGTCATTCTACCATGCCATGATGGCAAAAGGCCATCACTATGATTGACAACACAGGTAGAGCATGCATAAGTAGTATGGAAGGCACTTGGTGCCAGCTAGGGTCCATTATACAAGCAAAAGAGACCATCGACATTCAAAAAACTTCAAAGGCAAAAGACAGAAAAAACAGGACAGAGAACTGAGATGGATTCTTGGTAGTCAGTGACACAGTTGGGAACAGGACCTATGGACAGGTTCCTCAAACCACATCCAAGCTTCTTCAGAATTACTCTCTCCATGCACCCCCTTTCTGTAAGGTCTGCAGCACAGGAAGTACATGAGATGGATATTTTGAAGATGCAGCTTGATTCCCTTTCACACACACAAGAGAATAGCAAAATACAGCTACAATAAATGCAATTTAAAGTCCACTTTGAACATTTCCTGCTGTGAAAACACACATGGATGACACAAATTCTGGTCCATTGGCAGGGCCCAGCAACAAAATTCTTGCCTAACACTTGTCAGTTTGCCCTTGCAAGGAAAACAAGGGCTCTGTTCACGTCCCCTTTGCTAACACAGGGCAGCTTTCAAAAGCAAATTCTCACCAAAGGCTGCAGTTTGTGACAAATTACCACAGTCAGACAAGCCTGAGGGTCCCTATCATCTGCCAACACATCTGAAAACTCGTTCCTCAGCCTTTGCTAGAAGCTCAGCTTGTGGTGGTGACGACCTCAAGTCTCAGCTACTGCTGCTGTACAAGCACAGAACAGAGATGATTTCAAGTAGCTCACAGTCCAACTCCATGTAGAAGGGACAGTGGAATAGAAACAAGCAGACTACACTGGTCAGTGTGACAGTCATTTGTCACTAGCTGAACTGTTGTCAGGTTTGAGACATTTCATTTTTCCACTCCTTCAGCATCACGCCGAAGGAGATGATTAGGGAAGATACTGCAGTATCTGTGCAGATACAGAGAGAAGTCTTCCCCGGGGAGAAAGTAAGATGTTGATTTGAGTATTTAGGAAAGGAGTACAAGGTGACAGCACAAGCTCAAGGAGGGCTCTTGTTAGACAACTGGCAGGATGAGAATTGGCCACAAAAATGGAGGTGATTAAGTCGAGCCACATGCAAGGGAAGAGAAGGGCCAAGATGATTGATGCTGTGATGGTTCGTGCTGTACGTTCATGGGCTGCACATCACATTCATCCTGGCCTAGATCAGGAATAGTGTGGCCAGCAGGAACAGTTAAGTTACCATGTCCCTGAACTCATCACTGGCAAGGCCACACCTTGAATACTGCATTGAGTTTTGGGCCCCTCACTACAGGGAAGACACTGAAGTGCTAGAGCACCTCCACAGAAGGGCAACAAAGCTGGTGAAGCACCTGGAGAAAAGGCTTTGTGAGGAGCAGCTGAGGAAACTAAGGTTGTTCAGCCTGGAGAAAAGGAGGCTGAGGGGAGCACTCCTGGCTCTCTACAATTCCCTGAAAGGAGGTTGTAGTTACCTGAGGGTAGATCCCTTCTCCCCAGTATCAGGTGACAGAATGAGGGCAAATGGCCTGAAATTGTGCCAGGGGAGGTTTAGGTTGGTTATTAGGAAAAAAATATTTACTGCAAGAGTGGTCAGGCATTGGAACAAGCTGCCCAGGGAGGTAGTAGAGTCACCATGTCTGGAGGTGTTCAAGAAATGTGTGGACATGGCACTTTGGGGCATGGTTTAATAGCCATGGTGGTCTTAGGTTGATGGTTAGACACTGTGATCTTAGAGGTCTTTTCCAGATGAAACAATTCTATGATTCTATGATCATTCAAAGCAAGGTGCTCTCCTGAAGAAAGATATTTGATGGCTCCCTGCATGTCAGAGTGAACTGAACAACCTCTGGTGTTATCTGCAGGCTCCTTTCCCTTCTGCTTCATTAAGTAAACCAGGATTTATTAGCATCTGGAAAGAGCGAAGTGGAGCAGATGGATGGCAAACCAGGCATCCCACAACAGGAGATAAGAGCAATAAAAGGCTCTGAAAGGTTACTTACACAGAGCTTTGCGGGGGCCTCCAACAGAGATTCCATAGGAAACCCAGGAATATGGTTCTGTAAAGTCCTGCCTCCTAGAAGAAAGGAAGGAATGAGGCAGTGGGATTCCTAGTCCACTCCAAATACATCGTTTAGTTTAATATTTTCTCCTGCTGCAGATATCTATCATAATACCTAAATAATCACTTGCTGTAAAAGAGGCTGGCATGATTTTTTGAACATAAAATATAACATAAAAATCGGACCCTGAGAGTAATTAGGAGGTTCAGGATAATGGTGCTGTTATTTCTGGTGCTAAGTTTCTGTAAATAGTGCCTAATGCATCTCAGAAGCTCCCTATTAATCATCAAAAAAATAACATCTCTCTACCTAATTAATAAACTGTGAATACTAAACACTTTCAGAATGGGTTTTGTTTGCTCTTTGTTTGTTGTTTTGTTTTTTAAGAACTCAAATTTTCCAAAACATCCAGAGGGCACTTAAGGAAGAGCACAAAACAAATACTTGGTGTTTTCAAAATTGAAATTTTGGAAGAGGCTCTAAACCTAACACCAACTACTTATGCAACTTGAAATTTAACAGTCTTATCCTTAATCTTCATCATGTTTAGTACGTTACATTTCTTTGACAACTAATCAATCAAAGGCATCATACCTTCTGTAAAGCTGCCAATTTAGTGTCATTTTGTCCTCTCTCAACAATGATTTATTTTCTACAGAAACTTCCTTGTTTATTTTATATATGTGCCTTTTTTTTTTTTTTATAGATAAAAAAATATAGCAGAACAGAGAGGGAAGTAAGAAAAAAGCAGCCAACATAATATTGCATTACTCAGGGTTGTCAAGAAGAAATCCGTGGCTTCCATGGATCCACAGCGTCTAGTCAACAAACCATAGAATCACAGAATAGTTTGGGTTGGAAGTAACCTCAAAAATCATCCAGTTCCAATCCCCCTGCCATGGGCAGGGACGTTTCCACTAGCCCAGGTTGCTTAAGGCCTCATTTAACCTGGTCCTTAACAACTCCAGGGAGGGGCATCCACAACTTCCCTGGGCAGCCTGTTCCAGTATCTCACCATCCTCACTGTAAAGAATTTATTTCTAATATCCAATTTAAATCTACCCTCCTTAAGATTAAATCCACATCTAAGATCAAGTCCAACCATTATCTAACTCTAGCAAGTCTGCTGCTAAACTATGCCACTCAGCAGCATGTCTGGCCTGAAATTGTACCAGTGATGTTTACATCAGATATTAGGAAAATTTTCTTTACGGAGGTGTCAAGCATTGGAAAAGGCTGCCCAAGGTGGTGATGGACTCACCATCCCTAGAGGTGTTCAAGAAATGTGTGGACATGGGGCTTTGGGACATGGTTTAATGGCCATGGTGGTGTTAGGTCGATGATTGGACTCAATGATCTTAGAGGTCTTTTCCAACCCAAACAATTCTATGATTCCATAATTCTAGGTGCCCGTGTCTTTCAAACACCTCCAGAGATGTAGATTCAGCCACCTCCCTGGGGAGCCCGTTCCAGCCTTTAAGAATCCTTTCAGAAGAAGTTTCTCATCTAGGACATCCCAATGACTCAATGTCCAACAAGGGAAAGGAAAGAATTTGCTCTAAAAGGGCTAAGAAGCTCTGGAAAGAGGTCATCAAAGATCAAACAGCAGTAATAAGCTCTTCTGAATGAGGAGAGAGAAGCAGTTAGCAGTTCTGGCAGGGGAAAAACAGGAGACAATTTTGAAATAGAGTCTGCAAGTGAGGAGAGCACTACCAAAAATAAACCCGACGAGTACATAACTATTTGTCCACGACCTGACATAAATGTCATAAAAGATAAAGGAAGAGGGGAAAGAAATCAACATGAAAAACTAACAAAAGCAACAACATGAAACTACTCAAGGAAATGTTACTTCTGAAATCACAGCAGATCTCCCCCAAAAGGGGAAAGGAACATCAAGGGATGCCCACCAAGAGCAGGTATCTCCAGGGGAATTCTGCCTAGCAGAAAGGTAGATCCTTCTGTCAAGTTCTGCTCTTCTCAAAAGCACAGGGGTTTTCAAAACAAGATTGATTTCCTTAATGGGAACAACGGCACAGCCTAATTCCATTATTTTCAATGGAGCTGAATCTGAAAGGTCTATTCACGTGTAACAGCACCTTCTGGGGAAAAGGCAGCAAGGAATCAATTCCACAAACCGCGGTGATTGAGGCCATTTAAAAAACAACAAAACCAATCAAACCTTTCGCAACAATTCAAAGAAGCCATCCTCTAAAGCATCCGATAGCCACAAGAGCAAACCCTCCTCCACCCGATACCTCCCTGCCCATTTGCCCACAGAACTCACTGCACTACGAGATTTCACCTTACCCCTGGAAGCACATTTTTCTGCAGACAGGAAGCGTAGAGCCAGGCCCTATTCTGGCTAAGTGCTCTGAGTTAATGGGGCAGAGCCATCATCCCTGCAGGAGCCTGGGGAAAGGGCAGGGAGGGGGAGAAGAAAAGGCTGAAATCATGCCTGGAAGCAAGTTACGCCAATGCTGACTGTTAGCTGGTACCGAGGACAAGAGAAAATGGTCTCAAACTGCACCAGGGGAGGTTTAGATTGGGTATTAGGAAACATTTCTTCACTGAAAGGGTCATCGGGCACTCGAACAGGCTGCCCAGGGAAGTGGTGGAGTCACCACCCCTGGAGGGATTTAAAGGACATTTGGATAAGGAGTTTAGGGACATGGTCTAACAATTTTGTACAGAGGGATGTTAGGTTTTGTTTCGACTTGATGACCTTAAGTCTTTTCCAACCAGGCGAGTCTGTGATTCTATAGAATCATACGATTGTTTGGGATGGAAAAGACATCTAAGATCACTGAGTCCAACCTTCAGCCTAACACCACCATGGCCATTAAACCATGTGCCAAAGTGCCACATCTGCACATTTTTTCATGGACAATGACTCAACCACCCCCCTGGGCAGCCTGTTCCAATGCCAATCTCTGTCAGGAAAGAATTTTTTCTTAATCTCCAATCTAAACCTCTCCTCACCCAATTTCAGTCCAATTCCTCTGGTTCTATTACCTGATACCAGAGAGAGAAGAGACCAACCCCCACCTCACTACAACCTATCCGCCCTGTAAGCCTCCTTGCAGTATGAAAGCAAAACCATCCCACACCATGGCTTTTCTCTTAAACATCTCTTAAAATCACAGAATGGTTTGGGTTGGAAGGGACCTTAAAAGATCATGTGGTCCAATCATGTAGTTCATCTAGGGATGGGACCTCCACCACCTGCCTGTTCCAGAGTTCCACAACCCTCACACTAAACAACTTTTTCCTAATGTTCAATCTAAACCTTTTCTGCTCCAGCTTAAAACCATCACTCCTTGTCCTATCACCACAGGCCCTTGCAAAAAGGCCCTCCCCAGCTCTCCTGTAGCCCTCTTCAGGTACTGACAGGCCGCTCTAAGGTCTTTCCAGAGCCTTCTCTTCTCTCAGCTGAACAACCCAAACTCTGTCTTTGTAAATGTCCAGCTCTCTGATCATTTTTGTGACCCTCCTCTGGACCCTCTGCATCAGGTCTATTTCCTCTTGCGTCAAAGGCCACACGAGATTAATCTTCTTACAAAGAAATACACAAATACCTACAAACTCTTTACCCTCCATGTATAATCTCTATTCTAAGTAGCTCAAGAAGCACCTTGCAGAATCAGATTTGTCATCTATTGAAAGATGCAAGACAAGGCTGCTCCAGCTCCCGAGGTCTTGGACCACTGCACTGGTAGGTGGCATGTCCCCACAGTTATTCCTCCTTCCTCTTATTCTAATGAATCTTGTTTACTCCGCTCCTGTGCACCTCCAGCCGAAAATGGCCCTTCAGCTACTCTACATCTTATTTGTCCTTGCTTCTGCAATAAGCACTCACATCAATGAGTGTTTAAAACAGTGCAAAATTCAAAAGAAACTCCCCTAGGTGGTCTATGCATACAAATAAGTATATATTTTGCTTTTTTCATAAAAAGACACCCTGCAGGTTTCAAGCTTCTCTCACTGCAAGAGATATTCCCAGGCAACAATGCTGATTTGGTGTAAGCTGATCCGTATCACTGAATCCTGCCTTTGTTTTTGGCAGTCCCCTTTCAAGGTGACTAAATTAAAGTGGAAGTACAGTTCCAGGCAGCCCAACAAGGGGACAAGGCTGTTTCGCAACATCTAAAAGGTTCAGTAAGATCAAGTAGATCTTTGAGTTAAAGAATTAGTGCATAAAAAAAAAATAGCAACAACCCAAAAAAATCCCCACAAACAAACCAGTAATGTCCACGCTGCTCTATCGCTAGGAATACCGGAACTGGGAGGAACTGGTGCTGGTCTCCTCTCCCATGCAGGAAGTGACAGGAAAAGATGGAAAGGTTGCACCAGAGGAGGTTTAAGCTGGGGATGAGGAACAGTTTCTTCCCCAAAAGGGTTGTCAAGCCCTGGACGAGGCTGCCCAGGGCAGTGGTGGATTCCCCATCCTGGAAGGATTTCAAAGCTGTGTGCAGTGTGGTTTAGTGCTTGCCTGACAGTGTTGGGTTAATGATTGGACTTGATGATTTTAAAGATCTCTTCCAACCAAAACAGATCTATGATTCTAAGATTACACAACCCAGGAGAATCCAAGCCCAAATCTCCTGAATCAGATTCATTTGAGCACCTCACATTTAGTGGTCAAGGGTATGGGTAGAGGTTAAGAAGCTGCTTTCTCAGTGAACCTGATTTTCATCAACACAGCTGGTTCAGATCATGTCAAGAAATACAACTGGGTCAGCCCAGAACACACGACCTGCCACGGAGGCCAGCACTTCCCAAAACCACTATGTGTGGTGCATACAAACAGGAACATGAAAAAGGCATCTGGATTAATTTTAAGTGGATGAGGCAGAAATTGCTAAGAAAAAAAAAAATGTTTGCTGTCTGCACCTGTGTGAAGCTGTGTAAGTGCTCTCAGCACTACGCAGGCTATAGCACTGATACAATCATCTCTGAAGGATGGTCATCAGTCCTGTTAAAATGCAATAGTGAAGAGCAAATGCCCTAATCCAACATGACTCTGAGGATTCTCTGCTGCATTCAACAAGGGTTGGTTAATATGGTGACCCATCTAGAGCCTAAGCCAGGAATGAATTAGTCCATCTGCTGTTCGACCACCGGCCACATGTAACGATGGATGGATGTTCTTCTGGAGATGCTAAAGCTTATTTTCAGGTTTTTCATATGGTAAATCACCTCAGATAAAGTGTTCTTCACACACATCATGACTGTCCTTGACACTCTAGCTCACCACACAGGAGTCTTTCAGTTTGTCTAAAGACTACATCCTTAAAATGATGTGGCAAGCAAAAGACTCAAGGTAGCCTTGGCAAGCCATTGCTGGATTTCACAGCACTCTCATACCAGCAGAAGCTCTACAAAAACATCTCCAGGTATGGTATCTCCTCTTTCTACCTCCACAGCTTCTGCAGCCCAACCTCCACACATACCAGTTGTCCTCCTCACTGCAGGATCTCTTGCAGCCTTGGAGAAGCTGGAGACTAAGACCACATATCAACATCCCAGAAGTAGGTAAATCAAGCCAAGCCACCAGAAGATCAGAGACCTGAGCACCAGCAAAAGCAAAGGAGGAACTATCTGGGTTAACAGCATGTTAACAAATCTCAGTGAAGCTTTAGAGCCAGTGGCAGAGGACCACAGGGAGAGGCCCAGGGTGGTATGTTGCCTCCTCAGCAAGCAGCACTCCTCACAGACTCAAGGCCAGAATGCTGCAAACTAAAATAGCTGCTGCTGCATGAAAGGTACAGCCAGCTCTGCATACTCCACAGCAGAGCAGGGAGAGAAGATGAGATTCTTCTCTGTGCTATGCACAAAAGCCAAAACTCAGCAGTGCATTTACAGTTCAATATTCTCCTAATCCCACCTTTATTTCTAGTGCATAAACAAAGCTCATTACAAATTATTTCCTTCAGAAACCTAGTAGCAACTCAAAATAATTCATGAACGTGCTGTTTGCATTTCTACATCCTTGACACCCACAGCAAACATCACAACAAGGAATTCAGTCACTCACATTGGTTGTAAAACATTATTTCTCTTTTCTCTGTGAATTCTGTCACAGATACACCCAGAAACTCCTTCAGCAGCATCTTTTATGTAGTAAGAGATACATACATACATACAGGCACACACATCCACTTTATAGGGGCAATTCTCAGCTCACCTTGCTCTCCTGCACAAGCAAAGGCACTTAGTGACAACATTCAGACATTTACTGAATAATTTATTCGTAACAAAATAAAAATAGAGAAAATGTTTTCTTTCTTAGTCTTGGCCAAACACAAAGCCACTTTTGTTCCAGCATCATATGGAGCCTCCTCTCCTCCTTCCCAGTTCACCACACCATTTGCCCACCAGCTGTGGTACATTGTGCAGCTCTGATGTGTCTGAACAGGCCAGGGACAGCATCACAGCTGCTGTCAGAGAAGTCGTCAAATTGCACCACCACAGCCTCTCCCTTACGGTGACACCTGGTGCATCTGCCAGCTCAGACAGGGCTGGGACAGAATATCATTGTCCCATCACTAACTGCTTGACACCCTACCTGCACCCTAGCAAAGCTAACACAGCAGGACCGGCTTTGCTTTCAGGATTTCCTGTCCCAAGCACTTCAACTGGATAGACACTTTAACAAACACATTTAGAGACAGACTTCCCTTTTTGTTTTAAAATTATTAGAAACATAAAATCACAGACTGGTGGGAGTTGGAAGGGACCTCTGGAGATCATCTAAGTCCAATCTACCTGCTAAAGCAAGGTCATCCACTGCAGGTTGCTCACAAAGGCCAGGTGGGTTTGGAATCTCTCCAGAGAAGGACGCTCCACAACTTCTTTCGGCAGCCTGCTCCAGGGCACCCTCACACCAAAGAAGTATCTCCACACATTCAGATGGAAACTCCTGGGTTCCTTCCAGTTTGTGCCCATTTCCCCTTGTTCTGTTGCTGGGCACCACTGAAAAGAGTCTGGTCTCATCCTCTTGCTCCTCCCCTCCCTTCAGTGTTTAATGAGCATTGAGAAGATCCCCTCTATCAGGCTGCTCTTCTCCAGGCTCAACAGCCCCAGGTTTCTCAGCCTTTCCTCCTCACAGAGATGCTCCAGGCCCCTCAGCATGTTTACAGCCTCCACTGGGCTCTTTCCAGCAGTTCTCTGTCAGGAATGTGTCACCACACAGACCAAGGGCAGCATGAATTACAGTGACTGCATACCCTGCACAGAAACACCACTGAAATGTAACAAGTGTCTCTGCCTGATGCAGGGTCTCTGCAGGGAGGATACTAACCAACCTGGACATCTCTTCTACCATCTGATGCCAAGTAGGTAACATGAATGTGTATAACCTCCAAAGGGTTTGTAGCCACAGTACTTCTTGAGCATAGAGCGCTAATACAAGTGTTAAGCAGCTAACAGCTGATCACACGTAAGAGATGCTGGGGAGGAGGAAAGGATGCAGAGAGAAGTAGTGGTGTCCCCATCCCTGAAGGGTTTTAAACACCATGTAGATGTGGTGCTGAGGGACATGGTTTGACTTGATGAACTTAAAGGTCTTTTCCAATCAAAACAAGTCTATGATTCTAAGTTAGCAGCTCTGAAGGATTGGATCTGGCCACATGAGCAATTTTTCTTGTAGAGAAAGCAACCATCACAGTTGCCACATCAGAACTCCCCTTATGAGGCCTTTGTGTGATGCAAAAATCAGATACAAAGAAGAACTCATTACCTGTTCTGCACTGAATTAGACATTACAGTCCTCCTGATTGAACATACAAGGTAAAATTAAGCATCATCAATTTGCTTCAAATGAAAAACATGTGTGTCAACTTTCTCCATCTACCAGTAGAACTTCAGGTCTTAAATATCATTTACTTTATGCAAAATTTGATGTCTGGATTGAGTATTACTGCAATTTATGGGAAGGGAAAAAAAGAGAGAGAGAGAGAGAGACAGAGAGAGAGAGAGAGAGAACGAGAACATGACATTTTACACATTTGGAAATACAACTAGTTAAATACAACTTCACAAATAATAAGTCCTTCTGCCCCCAAAATAGAAAAACTAGAGTGCAAATTTAGGAAACCAAAAATGAAGCTTGGAAATCAGCCACTAATGGAAGAGAAAGAATACAGTTTATGAAATAACCCCACTGCTTCTATGTACAATCATCATTTCCAGTTTGGGCACCCCAAGTTAAATCGGTTTTAATCTTCCCTGCTCAATTGGCACAACACTGACTTCAGCTTTTTGGTCCATTTGTTCTGCCACATGACATCACAAGATGCCTGCCAATAACAGAGAGATGCCTAAAAGCCTTGCAATTCTTGGCTTTGGGACTCCAGGTTTTCTGAGAACTGTTAATTTACTTTGGCTTAAATCCTAGATTTTGGCTCCACTTGAGAAAAGTATTTCTCACACAGTAATTAAACTTGTAGTGGACAACACTGAAGCAATAGGAGAGCAGCTCCAAAATGAGTGTGTTGTCTAGTCACGTCTTTCTGAGGTTTCTCTTGCAGTCACATGAAGAAAGCAGTGAAGAAGCTGTGCACCAGTAGTGCAATTTAAGTTCTAATTAGACAATTAAGGAAGAAGAAATGGTGTTTGTTAGACACAACTTTCTATATCATCACAGAATTGGAGAGCGCCTAGCTGACAGTTAAAAAACAGCTTCAACTCAGCCACTGAATCACCAAATGGTTTGGGTTGGAAGGGATCTTAGACATGACCTAGTTCCAACCCCACCACACCCCCATTATGGGCAGGGACACATTCCACTAGACCACATTGCTTAAGGCCCCGTTCAACCTGGCCTTGAACATCTCCACGGAGGGGCCATCCACAGTCTCCTTGGGCAACCTGTTTCAGTGTCTCCCCATCCTCACTGTAAAGAACTTCTTCCTAATACCCAATCTAAATATCTCCTCTTCAAGCCATTCACTCTCATTTTATTACTACAAGCCCTTCTGAAAAGTCCCTCCCCTTCTTTCTTACAGGCCTCCTTCACATACTGGAAGGCTGCTCTAAGGTCTTCCCGAAGCCTTCTTTTCTCCAGGTTGAACAGACTCAATTCTCACAGCCTGAGTCCATAAGGGAGGTGCTCCAGCCCTCTGATCATATTTGTGGCCTCCTCTGGACCTGCTTCATTAATCTGACATCCTTCAGTCCACATCAAATTTAGAACCAGCTGTTCAACTTTTGAGCAGCAGCAGATTTACCTTGTCCAAAGCAACATTTCACAGAATCATAGAATGGTAAGGTTGGAAGGGACCTCAAGGATCATCTAGTTCCAACTCCCTGCCATAGGCAGGGACACCTCCCACTAGTACAGGTCACTCAAGACCTCATCCAACCTGGCCTTGAACACCTCCAGGGAGGGAGCAGCCACAACCTCCCTGGGCAACCTGTGCCAGTGTCTCACCACCCTCACTGTAAAGAACTTTCTCCTAACATCCAGTCTAAATCTCCCCTCTGCCAGTTTAAACCCATTGCTCCTCGTCCTGTCATTACAAGACCTTGTAAATAGTCCCTCCCCAGCCTTCTTGTAGGCCCCCTTCAGATACTGAAAGGCTACTCTAAGTTCTCCTCAAAGCCCTCTCTTCGCCAGGCAGCAGAGCCCCAACTCTCTCAGCCTGTCCTCATAGCAGAGCTGCTCCAGCCCTCTGACCATCTTCTTGGCCTCCTCTGGACCCACTCCAATAGTTCCATGTCCTTCCTGTGCTGGGGGCTCCAGAACTGTACACAGTACTCCAGATGGGGTCTGATGAGTGCAGAGTAAAGGGGGAGAATCACCTCTCTTGCCCTGCTGGCCATGCTGCTCTTGATGTATTCGGTCTTGGCATGGTTTGGGTGGTGCAAAGCAGGAGGAGCCGCATCTCTCCCAACTGCACAGACATTCTCTGTTAAAACATGGTAAAACCAGAGGACAGGACCAAGACAGTGTCTTGACCCTCAAACCCATTAGAGATACAGATGCACTCTCCCTGGAAGTGTTCAAGGCCAGGTTGGACAGGGCCTTGAGCAACCTGCTCTAGTGGAAGGTGCCAGCCCATGGCAGAGAGGTGAAATGAGAAGATTTTTAAGGTCCCTTGCAACTCAACCCATTCTATGATGCTCGGCCTTCTCCAGAGCCTTACGGGAATCTGACAGGAGTTCCCTACACTCCTTGGGGAGCAGGAAAACAGAAACAGCAGAAGACTGCAAGTTCAAATACATCACAAAATAGTCTGCAAAAATAGCTGGGCCTTGTAAGAAATATCCTTCTCCATGGAAACCACCAGACGCTCTGAATTCTGGCAGACTAGAGCAAACAGGTTTGTATTATTAAAGGAAATGTCTGTGTGTTTGGGCTTTTATGATTCTAACCTTCAGAAAGAGAGGAGCAATTGCTGGTCTCCAGAACAGGTCAGCTGAACTTCCCACCTCCATCCCTCTTCTGCTTCTCCACACCACAATTCCCAGGGGACAGAAGGATGAGCGAGGGTGTGTGGGCTTTGCAGGTCTCTGCAGTGCTTTTAATTACAGATCCAGAATGGAAAACAGCACAGAAAAAAAAAAAAGACACCCTGGGGTTTTAAAACACCTGTCCCTACAAATAAGACATCTCCACATATTTAGGTGCAGAGTGAGGCTAAGTGGTACTCTTGTGCTACATTAACCAATACTGATGTATGTATTTCAACATCTGTGTATTCCAAACCTCTCACACTCCAGCAAGTTCAAGACAAGCCATTGCTATTCTCTCCCTCGCTCAAACCAGTTTCCACTTTGGATGCCAGGTGGGGAACTATAGATTAATTAACTCCCAACTGGCATTGATGGGATAATTACACTCGCCTGTCTCTGGATTTCGCTCTTTCCAGCTGAACTGCCACACTGGAAAGCAAATCCAAAGCCTGAACCTCTGCTTGGCCACCATATCCCAACAAAGCTCTGACCTTTTACCTGAGGAGGCTGGCATACACAATTCAGAAGAACTTAATAGAATATTTTTAAAGAAATAAAAGTGCTGCAGCCTCGAAACATGAAAGGGCTGGGCTACAAAGGAGCATTCATATAGAGAGCAATTATATTTTTGATATCTAATGGTTCTGCCTCAGGAAGCAAGAGCTGGCTAGCATCAAACTGTATAAAAGAAAGGATTATGGGCTCCCAAAGAAAGAATGCCATTTTGATTTAAAACCCAGCAAAGCATAGTGCACATTTGTTATTTTAACTCGCAGTGCTTAATTCCTTAACAAGCCAGAATGCCATTAACGACAAAAAAATACATTAAATACTCCCGGTACAAGAAATTAAAAGTAACCTCACTCTTCATCAATGGTTGCTCATCAAAGAGGGCATTTGTTGCTTCGTGCAAGTGTCTTGCCCTCACACAGTTTGTCTTGGCTACACAAGATTTCAGCAGGAAACAAATCCTAACAACAAAAGAAGTTTTAGTTCATCCCTCAGAACCTGTTACTCCACAGCATCTCTCAGAGCCAGTATAGGGTTAACTCCCAGCCATAGTGGTCCCAGCTCTCTTTGTGACTTCCCAAAAGCACCAAAAGCAGCTCTTCACAGAATCACAGAATGACAGAAGTTGGAAGGGACCTCCAGAGATCATTGAGTCCAACTCCCCTGCTAGTTCAGGTTCACCTAGAGCAGGCTGCAGAGTACAGCATCCAAGTGGGTTTGAAAGGTCTCCAGAGACGGAGACTCCACCACATCTCTAAGGAACCTCGTTAGAGTACTCCACCACCCTTCAAAGTAAAGAGGTTCCTTCTCATGTTTAGATGCAACTTCCTATGTTCACATTTGTGCCCAGAACCCATTTTGTCCTGTTACTGGGCACCATGGAAGACAACTGGTCCCATCTTCCTGACACCCACCCTTTACATATTAATCAGCACTGATGAGATTCCCCCCTCAATCTTCTCCTCTCTAAGCTAAAAAACTCTAAGTCCCTTGGCCTTTCTTCAAGACTGATATTCCAGGCCCCTCATCATCTTTGCAGCCCTTTGTTGTACCCTCTCAGGCAGGACCCAGTCTTTCTTGAACCACGGAGGCCAGAACTCTCAGTTGTGTTTCTGTGAGAGCTGGCACCACCTGTGCTGGTGCCACAGGTACCACAGTCAAGTTTTTAACATAAATTCCCAGTGTTTAATCCCCAGTCCTAGCAATCAGCATCATGGGTGAAATACAAAGCCTGCACAAAAAGAAAAAGATTTAGTTCTTCCTCAATACAAGAAATTAAAGGATAATCCCCAATTATTCAGAATACTTTTGTAGCCTAGTATCTCAACTTGCCATTGTACTTTTATAGTAGGGGTTTTGGTGGGTTTGTTGTGGCTTTGATTTTTTTTTTTCTTTTTTTGAAGCAACTTGTGTCCAGAGGATTTAAAAATTGTGAAAACTGACTGTGCTCCCTGTTCTCAAAGGTGTTGGGGGAGGGTATGTTCAATTTGCCCAGTTTAAAAGAACCAACATGCAATATGATCAACAAAAAACATACAAACACAGTCTTCCTGAATCTCAGCATGGTAGGGATTGGAAGTGACATCTGGAGATCATCCAGGTCCAACCCTCTTGCTAGAGCAGGGTCACCCACAGCATGTTGCCCAGGTTGATGGTAAGGTGGCCTCTGAGCATAACAAAATCACCAGTCTCTGCCTGGCAGCACACAGGCAGGAGAGAGCATGATAAGCACTGACTGGCAAAGACTTCACCACTCAACAAGTTGGTGACATTATCTTGATGCATTTTCCGGCCTCTTCACCCTAAAGAACAAGCTCTACACTGCAGAATTTTGCTTAGCTTTTCAACATCAGTTCAGGAAGAAAACAAACCAAACCAAAACAGAAAAGTAAAACATTTCTTCCCGTGCAGAAGCATCTCTTGACTCAGCTGTGGCAGTGCAAACAAACAGCAGTGGCTCATGGGTTCTCCTCCAGCAGGACCCCCAGCATGAGGTGTCTTCCTCATGCTCAGCACTCATCTGTCTGTCCTACAGCACCTACCCAGTCTGGGATGCCTGCCTTACAAACAGATCTGCAGAGACTGCACAAGGACACTGATGAGTTTTTAAAGTTGTGTTTCTGATAAGTACATTATTGTGGGCCTTGAGCAAGGTGGTCTAGTTGATCTTCCTTCCTATAGCAGTGAGGTTGGAACTAGATGATCTTAAAAATCCTTTCCAGCCCAACCCACTTTGTGATTCTGTGACCATAAACTCAATGCCTTTTCTCTATCACAAAAGAATGTTGTATCAGAGCTGACTTGCAAATGGTGCTAAGATGAATATAGGGACATGATATTTTTCTTGCTCAAACAATCACTCCCTGCTGTGTTTGCAACATCACTTTATTAGGTAAGCTCTAGATAAATACACTGGTAGATACATAAATACAGTGGTGATGGTTAACAAGCCACCTTTTGACAAGATTGATAATCCATTTACACAAGTTGCTCTGTGTGCCCAAAAGCCCAATCCTGTACTATGTACATGTTATTCTTTAGGAAGAAGAAAGATCATTTCTTGTCACACCCCATCTATCCCACCCACTCCATTCCTCCCCCAAACACCATCTTTATCTGTCCACTCTCAGGTTTCCCACAAAAATTCCATCTTCTCCATGCTTAATAACAGCAGTACAGAAAAACTGATGAAGAAAATTACTGTGAAAAGCTTGAGAATGGTGTCAATGACAGAACAAAAAATGTCCTGTGGAGATTTGCAATGTGAAATGCTGCTTCCTTTCTGTTCTGAAATGATAGCTGTATTTCCTTAGGTGACAGCTCTTGCCAACAATCTCTGTGGCCATCACTTTTTCTTCCTTAGAAACCCTGCTAAAAACCCAAACTCTTGAACTTTAGATTAAATTATCCAAAGAGATGAAGTAAGGGAATATAAAATTGTTACATTAAAAATAAATTAAATAGAATTTAGCCTCTCTGAAAAACAAGCCAGCAACAAGACATTGAAGTAACTCCACTCCCTCCTGCACACTAGAGCATCATGGGTCAAATAGCAAAGTAAGATGTTTCAGAAAGCTGGAAATGGGGAAAGGTCATTTTGCACTATTTTGTGTGTAAAGGCACCTCCAAATGTTTCACTACAAAGTTTAATCCTGAGCAAAAAATACTAAGAAAAGATTCAAAGAAGCTTCTGCTTGGGTCCAGCTTGAATGGACAGAGCAAAACCAACCTTGGCCAGAGAGAAGAAACTTCACACAGTTAACCTGGATTGAAACTCCAGAGCAGCAAGCTGCTTCTCCACTGACTGGAGTTTCACCACCGTAAAGTTCAGGTTATCCTTGTGTTTCTAAAAGGTCCCAGGAGGACAGAAGATAACTGGAACACAGCCTACCTTTCTACAGGGCTCTCCCAAATACTGCACCAGCCTAACTACGGTTCCTAGCACCGTTTCATCTAGCTCATCCTTTCAAGCACCTCTGCAGTCTCCGACAGCGAAAAACCACCATGGAAGCACAAAGATCCACACAGCTACCTCTGCTGGGTCAGGCTGCCTGTTTTCTAGAACAGCACCAACCTGACTCATCTGTATGGTCTCAAACTAGATGCTTGTCCAGAACCCATTCCTCTCCCACAGGAAGTGCATATAAACTGAGAGGGACACAGACTTAAGAAGCTATCAGCAGACAAATCACCTTTGGCTTTTACACCTCAATAAGTTTTACAACTCATTTAAAAGGAATATCTTGCATTTTATATACTGTTTAAAACTCCATTTTGAGAGGCTCCCACCACAATTCAAAATCTGTCATGCTACACATATGAGGGGCTTGTAAGAAGGCAAAGGGTTTCATCACCTGCCCATCCACACAAAACAAACAGCATCAAGTTTTCTTCATGCTGGGGGGAATGGGGGAAGCTCTTCAGAAACAAACACTTTCTCCCATTCAGCCATGGGAAGATTCAACCAGAGAGCCTGAAACTCAGATTTCACTGACCTGCATTTGCAAACTTGTACCAAAAATCTTTTTTTTCTCATTTTAATTTAATTTAATTGAATTGAGAAGCAGGTCCCTGCTGGCACCCTGCAGGGTGCATTTATATACTCGTGTTAACATTAACAGAGGTTCTTCTTCATCACTGTTGTGTCAGCCAAAACCAGCTTGCCACCATCTCTGCCCACTCTCTGCAGTGGAGCGAAACGCTGGGGCAACCTCATGTGCTGCTGAAGGACCCAAAGATGAGCACCTGGGTCCCAACTCTGCCAAAAGGCTGAGGGGATGGACAGCCATCTCCTTGTCCAGGAGGATGGGTGGTAGCTCCAGTGGAGAAAGCTTCCCCAAGGTAATCCACACTGCTACAGTTGCCCAAAGCAGAGCTGTGCTGCAGCTCTGTGCAGAGTGGTGGCCATGGGTGATGGAGTTTGGTTCAGCTGCAGTAATTCTTCATGACCAGAACCCTTGCAGGAATAATTGAAAGCACTAACTGATCATTAACTCGGAGAAGAGAGGGTTCCAGGGACACCTTCTGGTGGCCTTTCAAGACTTAAAGGTGACTGATACAAGAGCTTGGGACAGACTTTTGAGCAGAGCCTGCCGTGATAGGACAGGGAATGATAGTTTAAATTAAACTGGGGAGATTCACAGAGAAGGAAGAAATGTTTTACACTGAGGGTGGTGAGACATTGTCCCAGGTTGCCCAGAGAGGTGGTAGACGTCCCATCCCTGGAACCATTCCAGATCAGGTTGTTTGCAGCTTTGAACAACCTGCTGTAGTTGCAGATGTCCCTGCTGACTGCAGGAGAGTCAGACTCCAGATGAGGTTTAAAGGTCCCTTCCAACCCATACCAGTCTGCAAGCCTATGACTCTCTACATGATTTACATATTTGCAACGTACAGAATTAAAACTGCAACTGCCAAAATAAAACCTCAACGGAGAGGACACACAGTTCACAGCAAGGCAAGCCAAACAGGGCAGGGAGGAGCAGGGTGAGAAAGATGCAGAAATGGAAAACTGGAGCAGCTCAGTTACCTGGGAGATCCAGCCCTCTCCAGACAACCTCCACTATTTCCCCAGGCTAATACGATGTCAAATCCCCAAACTGCGTGAAGGTTGCTCAGTTAAAGGGCCTGCTTCCACAGATCAAGAGATCTCAGCATCTACTGAACTCTGCATGAGCCACATTCCCATGCACAGCTCACTGACAAAACGAATTCCTGGCTCCTCTGCTGGTGCTCTTTATCCGTGGGTTGGGACACGTCGGGACCAGAGAGGATGGCATCATTAGCTCCATTTTACAAACTGCAAAGCAAAGACTGCAAGCTCATGTGACTTGTCCAAAATTCAGCCTTGCAGAGGCAAGGGGAGACAACCCAACAAGCCAAAGCAAATTTTCATCATTTTATGGTCTGGGTTCCACTCCTTGATGCCCAGAACAAGGCACAGTTCACTAAATGGAGATGCTATTGGGAGCTGGGACTATTTCCCAGCCAATTTTTAATAGATTTGAAACCCTCTTTCCCTGACACCACAGAAATGCATGCTATTTAGGTTGGTTGGGTTTTGTCTTTTTTTTTTTTCTTCTGTAGTTAAAAAGTATTAATGCCAAGAACATTCATCACCATTCTGTCCACTCCTTGGAAGGGTGGGTAGATGTTCAGCACCAAAGGTATAATCAGATACGCTTAGGAGCTTTAAAGCAAGGTGTGTAATAAAAGCAATCACAGCAACAAACTACTAAGAAGAGCAGTAATGGGATTATCTGTCAACACAAACAAAAGGATAAATAGAAGCAAAACCATCAGTCCCTGAAATCTAATTCTCTTACATTTAATCTGAGACTATGCCAGGGAGATTAAAGAACCTGAGGATCAAATCAAAAGTTATTGATTGTAAAATTCTTGCTTTAAACAAAAAACTGTTTACGGTTCAAGCTAAGCAGCGTTATGGAGTGTGTGGCAGCAGCTGACAACTAAAGACAGCAAAGAATCTGCACAATCCCCATCAAGTTGCCAACCACAGGGGTACAATTTGGGTGCTGGTGCTGAGGCTCCTGTTCAACCTCAACCTGTTCCAGAGGGTAACTTCTCTCCCTTCACAACATTCGGACAGCAGGAAAAACAGCCACTCAATGCAGCACTAAATCAGAGTGTGGCTGAAGGCAAACACAACAACGAATTCAGATTTCCCTTTCATTTTGCCAGCTCTCCTTGTGTGAACAAGGCCAGTGTTGGAACACACCCCTCTCCAGAGCTTCAGGACTGGGAAGCCAGTGCAGCCCTGCAATCACGATCTGCAGCCACCTGCATCACAGTAAAGAAGACACAAAGCAAAAAGTAGCCGATCCTTGAACCCTCTCTGCTGCCTGACCCCCTCCTCATATATGGATTTTAAAACACAGCATTACTCATCTCTGGTGGTGTCTGCTGGACATGGTGCTTGGTTGCAGAAGCAGCTCTGGGTGTTGGTAGACTGGTACACACATGTGCACATGCATGTACACATACACATGTGCAGAGATGCTGCCCTGGCAGGCAGCAGAGCAGAGAGAGAAAAGGCAGCACGGTTCTCCACCTCCCACTCTTTCACAGCAAACCCTGTCAGCTGCCCTCTTACCTTTCATATGCTCAGCACAGCTGCTAAGGCTCAATCCAGCTGAAAGGTTTGAAGCAAGACACAGAAGCATCTCCCCCCACTTTTCCTTCAGTCCAGTTACAAGATTCACCTGAGCACACATTAGGAGGGAAGAGAGGAGGCCTGGGAGTGTGAAGAGGCTATGGCAGCTCCCACTTAATTTGATGGGACCCAGATCCTGATGCAATTAAACCCCAATATTCAGGGACCAGAGCAGCTATTAGCACTACTGCCAACCCCATATACCCAGATACACCTCAAATACTGGGTTCAGTTTTAGGCACTCACTCCGAGAAGGACATTGAGAGGCTGGAGTGGATCCAGATAAGGTAAAGGAAGCTAATGAAGGGTCTGAAGAACAGGTGGGGAGCAGCTGTCAGGACTGGGGTTGTTTAGTACAGAGAAAAGGAGACTGTTGCTCTCTACAACTCCCTGAAAAGAGGTTGGAGCCAGGTGGGGGTTGGTCTCTTCTCCCAGGTAACAAGTGAAAGGACAAGATAAAACTGCCTCAAGTTGTGCCAGAGAAGGTTTAGGATGGAAATGAGGAAAAATTTCTTTCCTAAAAGGGCTGTCAAGGCCTGGAATAGGCTGCCCAGAGCAGTGGTGGTGTCCCCACTCTTGGAAGGATTTCAAATCAGTTTAGATGTGGTGTGGAAGGACATGGTTTAGTGGTGATTTGGTAGTGCTGGGTTAATGTCTGGATCCAATCTCAAGGGTCTTTCTCTACCCTAACAATTCTGTGATTCTATGACTGATCCAAAGATCTCCATTTCACAGGGCCAAGGCCGTTGTATGCTGCAATCAATGAAGAGATCCTAATTTACTTAAGAGAATGGGATTGTGCCCTCATTGCATAGAAAGCCTCAGTGATGCCTAGAAAACCAGCAATACAGCCACTTGGGTTGGGATAGCTGCCTGTCTCACATAGACAGATGTTCTGCCCCAACAGACATCCCAACACCAGCATTTTGGATCCTCCTCCATCTTTCCAGGAAATTGGTTTTTCTCCTCTTTTTACACGAATTCCTGATCTTCACTCTAACCTATCCTTGGGTGACCTACACAGCCACAAGCTCCCAAAGAAGAGTCCATAATAGCCCAGAATGTTCCAGATGCCTTTTCCATCCTCCTGGGGAGCCATGGCCCTCTGCAGAGGGCTGAGGAGCTATCCACCTAACCCTTACTTAATGGGAGTGTTTTCAGAAAAACACTGCAAGAATTTTCAACTAGAAACAATTAGCATTCACAGTAATTTGCATCTATTTTCCCCCATTTCTAAAGCAGCCTGCTCTGCTTTAATATTAACCCCTGCTTGTTCCTCAAAGCCCAGTGCAGGGGAGTTTGCCACACAACTCCCATTAGAGACCACAGGAGCAATTCTCTCCAACGGTGGAAAGATTACACGGCAGTGTTTGAAACTTGGGGGCCTAGCCTTTTTTTTTTGAAGCATCCTGCACGTCAGCAAAGCAAACAGCTTCCATCACATCACAGATATTTTCACCAGTGCTCTTTTATTTCCTAATTCCTTCTCCTATGCATCTACAAACCTCAGTGAGAACTAGTGATGGAATTTACAAGTGACAGTGTTCACCAAACCACTCCTCCTGTCACCTGTGGTGCTCTGAAAGCATGATGAGTACCAATGAGAGATGCTAAACTCCTCTGAAGGCTGGAAGGAGCCAGGTACCTAAGGTGGGGAGGTGCATAGGGAGGTTTCATAACCTGAAAGTTTGATCCAGGATCATTTTCAAAGCCAGCCAGCTCATGAAATCACAGAATCACAGGGGTTAGAAGGGACCTTTGGAGATCAGCTAGTCAAACCTTTCTGCTAAAGCAGGGGCACCATCAGCAGCTTGCACAGGAACACGGTGGCCAGGTGGGTTTGGAATCTCTCCAGAAAAGGAGACTCCACAACCTCTCTGGGCAGCCTGCTCCAGGGCTCCAGCACCCTCACAGTAAAGAAGTTTCCTCTCATGTTCAGATGGAACCTCCTGGGTTCCAGTTCGCATCCACTGCCCCTATCACAGTAAAACATTAGGAAGTCTAGAGTTCCAAAACATGAAACAGCACATCCTGCCTTCATGGTTTTTGAAAATACCAGAACAGGACTATCTCACTCTGTGGATTGTATCTCTGAAGACACACCATGCCTTGTACTCACAAGGCAGTCTGTGGCCCAAGCAGGCTGGCCCCTGGGGTAGGCACCATTTCCTATGCCTACATCATGTAGAAGGTGGTGAACAGACGGGGAAGAGAAGTAGCACAGAATAATTCTCATGAAACAAGCCTGTGTTTGCAAAGGTGCCCTAGAGAGTTACAGCTCGATCAACGTGAGAGGAGCACTCTCTATGAGGCAAAGAAGAAAGGGAGCAGCTTCTTATTGAAACACAGCATCTTCTCTGCTGTCTAGCACAGAGCTCCACAAGATAGTGGGTTGATTTTTTTTCTCCCTTTTCTAAAACCCTGAAGAATTCCATACCAAAAAA